>JAQQZR010000014.1:12104816-12130860 GCA_030068235.1 Notoglanidium macrostoma
CACACACACACACACACACACACACACACACACACACACACACACACACACACACACACACACACACACACTTATTTATTTAAAGCTATTTTTTGAAGTCAAACATATATTGCATATATGGCCTGTGAATAAAAATATTTATGACGGGGATTAATTTCTCAAAAAATGAGAAAACCCTAATAGAATCTGACAAATCCAAAACAAACCCTGAAATGACCTGTTAATGTATATAAGTGGATTTCACACCAAACACTGCATTATAAATGTGAAGCATGCCTATCTACATCAACACCTCCTCAGCACAACTTGTACCTCTAGATTTAAGTCAGAGAATGTCCATGTCAGCCAGGGATGTAATTCTCCAATAAAAAATAAAATCATTTTGGAATATCATCAGCAATAAGGATGTAACAAAGACGAGGCCAATGAAACAGGCAATTTCCTATAGACTTCAGATCGGACAGAAATAAAAAGCTCCAGAATGTTCTAATGTAATGTAGTGTAATAAAACTATAGTAGAACTGTTGCAAGGATATGTATGTTACCTGGGGTGGCACGCCACACATCATGTCCCAGGTGCCGTACTGGCCATGGGCCTGGCGATAAAGTCGCACTGTGTCTGTAAACGCTGGGGTCTGAACTTTACATTCCTCTGACAAGCCTGAGAAAGAAACAGAAGGAATCAACAGGTTCAGAATGAGATTGAGATCATAATCATAATTTTTTTGCCTCCTGACCAATCAAGGCTTGAGTTAAGGTAAGTTGAGTTGTTTTTAAGTGAGACAAATCATACACAGAGAAGTAAATCCCAGTGAATGAGAGGACATGTTGAATTGAAAACATTTCATTGCCATTATTCCAATATTGCAATATACAGGGTGATTTAAACACTTATACGACACTACAAAAAAAGTTGTTTTTTTGTTTTTTTTTTACCAATAAACTAAAAACTAACAGCTTGTCTATTTTTGGGATGTTCACTGGTAAAACAAGTCAAACAAGCAACACATTTTCTTGATTTTCTGTCTCCTAAGCTACAATGCAGGCAAGCAACATCCTCATGACCAGAACTTCATCTTAAATATTGATTTAATCTTTAACTGATTTACTAAACTTTCACTCATCTACAGAAACTTTTACTTACCTGTTACTGTTAATCTGATCTACACTTAGTTAGCTGAACTAGCTAGTACTGGTAAGAATGTTGTTATAGTCATAGTGTGCACATCACATGATCCCTTTTTCCCCCCCATATGAGCATTCAAGCATAGACTTTACAAAGGCTGTTTCCCTGTCAGAAGTGGTTCCAAGTACCCTTAATAGGGTTCTAAGCCTTTAAGGGCTCCCCCAGTGGGATGCTAGATTTCTAAATAGAACGTTCCGTCTTTAGAACTGACCCATAATGCACTTTCGGATATGATCTGCGACTTCTCGTGAACAGGTGCCGTTTCACACAGTGTGTTTATCTGCAGCACAGTGGCGTTTAGTAGAAAAAAAACAAAATAGGCCCCCGAGGCTTCCTTGTTCTGCACCTCTGGGGAAACTTGTAAAAACCTCATCTATGTAGAACACAAGACCATTAAATAATGAGTCCTACATTACACGGTTACAAAAAACTTCTTTGCATTGTCTGAGCATTGTTTGAGTTATGGATTTCTACAGATGGTTTTCTAGGATAGTAAATGGAATAGTGTGGAGTACCATCATCAAAAAAGAACCCCTGAGGAACCCTTTCATTGTTACTGCTCTTGACTATGTAGCGTCTAGGGAATAGTGAGTCGGGTGCTGTTTCAAACAGGCTGTTACTTGCTTCCCGAAAATGACCTAAACGGGGAAGTAAGAGTGATGGTATATGAACATGTGCATTGATGTGAATAGCTGAAAGTGAAACTCTTTCACACTCAATCATGTGCGCGCACACACACACAAACCCCATACTCACCCACAAGCTCACTCTACATGGCATGACCACAGGACATTCCTGGCATGGGAACTGCTGCCTTTGTGGCTGCCATGTGGAATTATCAGCTAAACATGGTCACGGTTCTACAATCAAATTCAGCTTCATTAGAGGACTGGGGGTTTGAGACATTAAATAACGACCACATGTTGACTGCGTTCAACTGCTTGTGGATAATGATGGTTACAGCAAAATATATCCATAATTAAAATACCAGATTGTAGTACCAATCACATGCTTTCTTTTTTGTCTGCATGTGTGCGCGCGCTCGCGTGTGTATGTGTGTGTATGACTTGTGACAAAGAGGGGAAGTAAGTTGGAAGTGGGCTGGGTGTGGGGCCTGATGGAGTGTAGACAGGAAGTGCACAAATACAAACATGCAGTTGTGTATGTGGGTGTGGGTGTGTGTGCGCGCGCATGTGCGAATTCATGCATGGCAACGGGGCATATCCCGGAACTTGGGTGGAGAAGAAAGCAATACTATTTCAAGTTTATTCACGTAAAATTTGAATAGTAATGGTCCAGTTATTCACTTTCGAAATTAAAATTAAGCAGCGAACATAACTGAACAGTGACAAGTTACCTTAGTTTACAATTAGTTTATTTTAGTATTTTATTAATTAGTTCTTTATATTGTGCTAGGAAAATGAGTCACTAGGAGCAGTGATTTATTGCAACATGTGCAAACTTACATGTAAACACAGTATTATAACAAAAGTTTTTATAATTCCAACAAGCTTTAAAGTTAATATTTGGTATGATCTTGTACACAATCTGAATTTCCTTAGGCAAGAGTTCTTGTAATCTTTAAGTGGTCTTCAGGGATAGTTCTCCAGGCTTCTTGAAGGACATTCCAAAGCTCTTCTTTGGACCTTGGCTGCCTTTTGTTCTGTTCTCGGTCAAGATGATCCCACCCTGCTTCAATAATGATGCCTTGGGGAGGCCGATCCATGACTGCTCCATCCTGTAGGAAGCCTGGAGAACTGTTCCTCAAAACTACATTAAACAAAATACAAGAAAGCCTTTCTCTTTGGTAGCAAAATATGAAGAAATGAGGGGAGGATAAAGACTTTTGCACAGTACTGTATATACAAAATGTATATTTTGTAGTGAGGACTCATGATACCACTTTTCATTTGTGCTATGCTTGTGAATTTAACCCTCAGAGAATAAAGGCACAGGCTACATATGGACATTCATCCCTAAATATTGCTTTGGTCATCAGCTTTTTAAAACAAGCCATGCTGCCAGCTCAATAATCAGACGAGGGAGGAAAAAAAAAAAAATTCGCATTACATATTATACACAGTTTTTATAAAATTATAAAAACTGTGAAAATTTTTTCGGTTCTGAGGGAATCTCTGGTCTGATGAGATTACTTTAGCTAAATTTAGATTAGGGTTTTCTAAGCAGCTCAAGAGTCATGGTGATATTATATGAAACATCAATGTCACATTAAATCCTTTTTAAAAAATATATAGATTTGATCAAATCTGACAAAAAAAAACAAAATGTAGTAAAGCTGTTAATAGCGAGTATACTTCACAAACTAAAATGCAACATGCTTTAAGTAATTAATTAGCATTTACTACAAAAGTTCACACCTCACAGTAGCTTATTTAAAGGTAAATAATGTAGGATGAAGGACTTTAACATAAATGTATTCCACTGGATAAACCACAACTGAGGATGTGGTTGAAATCCAGGCAGACATTTATCATGGCTGCTACAGTATATTTCTACGTACACAGCTTGGTCAACAGAAATGCATTGCTGGGTCCACATCTGGATCCCATTCGGCCATTCGACAACCCCTGCTCTACTGCATGTACCATTTTACATAGTAATCTGAAACACACCTTATAGAAAACTGTACGGAGGAACTCGCATCTAAAACAATCATTGTCACATTGTAAACACTGCCAATCTAATATAAAGCATTAACCATGCTCTTCTGTCCATATTCTCTCCCTCTTCATGCACGGTCCATGGCATGGCCACTATTTAGACCATTTCTTCTACACATGTTATCAGTTCCGGTTAGGCTCAAAGCAAATTCCTGTCACTACCCATTTAATTCCTCCCGTCTCAAAAGGTTGTAATGCCTATAAAAGGCGTTGTACAGATGTTCATTCATATTTAGTATCCTGATAAGGGGTCACGGTGGATCTGGAGCCCATCCCAGGACCAGTGGGTGTGAAACAGAAATACATGATGTACTAGATCATACCCAAATGCAATTTAGAGGAGGTAGTCCACTCAATAGCTTGTTTCTGGAAAGTGGAAGGAAACCAGAGAACCCAGAGGAAAACCAGACATGTAAAAGGACATACACAGTAATCTGAGCTCAGGATCAAACCCAGAACCCTGGAGCTCCCAGGCAGCAGCGTACTCCCTGCACCATCCAGTTCTCTACATGCGCTTTAACTGAAAGATAAGCTATATTGGTTTCATATGATGATGTGTCACATGACCAGAGCCATTTACTTTATGCATGTACCTGGAAGCTCTGTGAAAGGAAATTACTCGGCATGTAATCCTGATTGTAGCAGAGATTCAGCTACCATATTTATTGCATATAATCTTTAAAGAGATATGAATGTTATCGGTATTAAGTGGATATAATCTTTCTTACAGGAAATGGAAACGTGAACAGTGACACTTGTGTCCACTGGGATACCATACATCACTTCTTGTACAGTATTTACACCACTGGCTGATGATCCTAGTTATCTACACTGCTTTCATTTTATTCACCAAATATTAAGGTTGCATGAGGTGTTGTATTAATCACTCTTCGTTGTTTAATTGTGCAACTGCAATGATGAACACACCTTTAAGCTACTGTAAAGTCTTAAAGATCTTTAACTGAGTCTAAGTCTTAAAGATCGAGAACCGAGTCTAACTGACCAGATGACGGTCATCACATTTAGGGTATGTGGATTGTGAATACTGTATTAATCCCCAGGGGAAATTCTTTCACTGCCTTTAACCCATCTAGGCAATTGGGCGTTAGGTGCATTGCTCAAGGGCACTTCAGCTGTGGATGCAGAGGGAAGGGAAAGCTCTGTTCATTCACTCCCCCCACCCACACATTCCTCTCGCTGGTCCAGGGAATCGAACCAGCGGCCTTTCGGTCCCAAACACTTCTCTAACCTTTGGCTGTCCCAATGTTCAGCAACCAGATCAAAGGGCTTAACAGATTTTAATCAGAACAATAACAGAGCTAATTTATTGTGCAGAACCTAAATACAAGATTTCCTCAAACTTCATGACTTTATCTCGATGCGTCCCAGCTGTGGGGTCAAGACAGATACACGCCTAATTACTCATGACTCCAGCTTTGCAGAGGGCCTGGGAAATTAACTGCCCTCACATACCAGATTTAACTGGGACCCCAGAATCTACAAACTCCATCTCAAACAGAGTGGAACGTAATCCAGCCAAGTTCTGTTAAATGTAACTAAACTAATGTCACACACACACACACACACACACACACACACACACACACACGATTTTAGGCTTAGCTTGTGTACCGAGTTCAGCCTTTAGACGACCACAATGGAAAAACATTTAGGAGTGTCATCTCTACTTACACCACAGCCCTGTTGAATTTTCTATAACAGAAAAGCACATGTTTATATTAAAAGGTGCAGTCATCAATTCTGGAGAAAGACTGTTGATATTTTAACTCAACAGCCAAACAAATACACATAGCTCCGCCCTCCAGTTCATGGGTCCGGATTGCCAAGGCAACACTACTAATGACAACCCCATCTCTACCCTTCCCTTCCCCCTGTCCTCTGATTGGCTGGAATATGCCCCCTGTTGCTGATTTTCTAGTGCTGTGTGGCTCGGTTGGTGCCACGTCCTTACACAGTTTACAGAACCAGGGCTGTGTTCAAACCCAAGATTTGTTTTCGGTGCACACACAGAACGGACATCTAGCAGACTGTGAGAAGATACTTGCTGAATTTGACGAAAAGTGTATTGGAATAGAAACGATGACTGCACCTTTAATGTTCCAGTATGACATCATTACTATATTTCATAGTAACAGCTTATACAGGGATGCGTGCATGACAGATTTCCACATAAACAGATTTAAAAACTACTGTGTAATCACCGATATGGTGGCATTTTCTCTGAGAATTTAAACATTTTTTGAAGAAGAAGTGTCAGTGTTGCGCAAGAGTCAGAAATAAAGCTGTAGTTGTTTTTTTGTCATAACTTCAAGAAAGCAAAAAGAGAAGCAGGTGACAGAAATGACTGTTAATAGGTGTTGCAACCTAAGTGATAACAGGAACTCGTTTCAATAGCAAATATAACTGCTTTAAAAAAAAAAAAATACACTAATTTTGAAAAAGTAAAGCATATTTGAAAAAATTGCTAAGCGGAATAAAAATCTGTGTGTCATGCTGGTATAGGAAATCAACATCATAAAAATGGATTATTTTCCTATAACTGCACAGCTATTTAGGTTTTATTTCTTACTTAACCCACAACTGAACTCATCTAATAGTCAAACCATCATGAGTCAGATCTTGTGCTTGACTTGGAGCATCTTTTGAGTCCAGAGTTTCTCTGATATCCCTCCCTCCAATTTGCCAGCGTATTTTTGAAACCCAGATGCATTCCAGCAATAACACGACCCCTTGTTCAGTTCAGAAGAGCCGCTGAGAAAGTCGAGCTCGGGCCAGCCATGCTGCTGGAATGACTGATACGGCCACATTCCTCTGCATGTACTTCATGTATTGAGTTACGCATCGCGTTCGGCTGTTTAAAGAGAGAAGCAGGGGAGTCGTGCGGTTGTGCAGATTTTCACACAGACCTGCAGAACTCATTAAACCCACTCCTGACTCATGCTTTCAGTTTCCCCAATGAATTCCCAAAACATACTCGTTTATCATTTAATAGTATTACAACTACACTTCCCAGGAGCTCTTAGTGAAATAAGGGCCACTCATCACAGCTGGACTTGCCTAATAGCCTTCTAGCTTAAATGTGCATCATAAAACACCTTTCATGCATTTAAAAGTACAATCATCATCATCATCACAGCCTGTCAGGACAATTTTCACTGCCCAATTACACTTCATGACAGTCAAACATTTAAAATGATAAATCCACATTTAAAATGGTCTAAAATCTATCTAGTGTTCTTTGGAAAGTTTTTATTCATTAATAATATAAAAAAAATAAAATAAAAAAATGCATTAATGCCAAGTGTAAAAATATGCCACAGGTTCATCATTTTCACATTCATTTTAAAAATTTGCATTCAACATATTAAATATAAAAAATGTACAGGTCCTAAAAAGAATATTGCATGGCGCATATTAAGGAATAAAGTACAAAACACAGGGTTCTCGAACAGCTTCTGTTATATACAATGCAGTCAAGATAGGAATATCTAGTCAGATTAAATTTCAAGTCCGTTTAGAAAAATCTGATTATAAATTCTTAAAGTAAAATTCCATATCCTACAAGTCACTTTTAAAGAAAAACTAAATGACCCTTGTGGTGTTTAATTTAATTAAATAAAAATATAATAAACGGACATCATGTATGGCATATTTTATATGGACATGTTTAGTAAATAATCTCTCATTATAAATTATCCAATCACTAATTAATTATTTAAAAAAAAAGAATATAAAGTATGTTTCCTAAGTAAGAGCATGTAAGGAATAGACAAGGTGGTAATCATGAAGAGGTTCATTTCTCTTATTCCACAGGAACTTGCCAATGAGAACGTCAGCATACATTTTATCCATTTATAGTTTAATGTTGTGGAAAATCTGCTAAACAAGTCAGTTCCTGTTCTGATTCGGGTTATAACAGTTACAAACAGTCATTCCCTTACAAGCTTCTCTTTTTTTAACTTCAAGAGAGAGAGAGAGAGAAACAGAATGTTCTCCACCATGAACACCTTCCCATGTCAGAAAATTGAACGTTGTACCTTCTGACCAATCAGAATTTAGAATTCAGCAGCACTGTGAATATTAATCAGTTCATTACCAGCAGGCAATACAAGACATAATTAGTTATTAGCTTAAGGTTTTACGTTCCATGGTTTGTCTGAGGAGTGTACAACACAGCGCCAAAGCTAATGTTAGGTGCATCTGTAGCACAATAACATAATACGCTTAATACCAGAACTTTAAAGTAATAAGCCTGGATTCAGTTTTTAACTGGACAAGCCTCCAACCTAAGCATCCACGCGCTACACTGCACATCTGAGTGACTGTGTAATTCACACAAACATAATTATGACTTCTTAAACACAACTAGTGAACTTAATTATGACTTAATCCTCCAACAAACGCCCACACCATTACAGAAGTAAAGGAAGTGGACATCACTGGGTGAGACATAGTTATGATTACATGTCAGTCATACAAAACAACTCAAACATTGCTATGGAGATGTGCTTTAAAAAAAAAAAACTCTGAAAAACAAAGGGCTTCCTTTGGGTTGGCATGGAGTAAAAGCACTAGATGTGAATTATAGGGCTTTGCTTCAATTTCGCCTGAACACGTTGTATCAAGTGTGTACTGTAGAGCTATTAAGCTTTAAAGAAAAGTGTTGATGAGCTAAACAAATCGATGTTCAATTGATTGCACATACACACTCGCGTTCTAGCACCTTCAGGAAAATGTGCCTAGTGCAGGCAGTTTGGCACAGTTAGTGTGTGTGTGTGTGTGCGTGTGTGTGTGTGTGTGTGAGAGAGAGAAACAGGCACGAGTGACTAAGCAGCAAAAGAAATTTGAGCTCTTTTCTTTCAAGATTACATTCTTTATCTCTTTCAAATGGATAAAGTTAAATCCGAAAAAAAATGAAATCTTAAGCCTCTTTCACACAAGCATGTAGCAATTCAGCAGTAATTAATCAGAGTGTGAAATCCAGGATAGATCCATGAAAACACTTAAAGGATGCCATGATTATTTTATCATCTTTTGTGATGGCTGGATAAAAACGCTGAAGTGAAAAGAAGCATAAACAGGAAAAAGCCTCAAGTCAATAAAAGGAAATAGAAAGTGGGGGAAAAGACTGAAAATTGAGATCTCACTTCAGGCCACTCCATTTTTGGGAAAATGTGTCCTTCAAAAAAAAAAAAAAAAAGAAAACGCACACACACACACACATGTGCGTACACACGTACACACACACACTTTTCCCACTGCCAGTGTGCATTCCCTTCTCTGTAGTCTCCCACCCAGACAGAACGAAGGAATCTGAACTCCAGCAGAGAAGCAGAGTAGAAATAAAAACAAAAAAAAAAAACAGCGCTACAATTTATAGAGCAGCAAGCCACAACACTAAAAAGGCCAGCGCTTGTATTTGCTCTCGAATCGTAATGATTCCCTGCAAACATTTGATGAGGCAGCATAATAAAGTCCAGTGACATGCTGTAAAAGGTTAGTAAGGCTGATACACTGCCTGAAGAACATTTATGAATTGTGGATCTTATAATGCAATGTTCAGCCCCAAGTTTCACTATTGAGCAACTAATATAATATTATATCTAATACCACTGACTCAATCACTTCTGACTCTAGTCTACATCATGCTTGAATCAACAGCATCAAGTCACATGCATTATATCACAAGCTCATTGATGGCATAATAAAACCGCACGTGTAAACATGCACCCACATTAAAGAGCATATGGAGAGTCATGACTTCTAATTCATTGATTTGTGACTGCATTTCATGTGCGGCTTTTCAATCATTGCCGAGGTGGATCAAAAAAAAGCAGGCCGAGGCGTTTCGCTCTGTGTAAGTCACATGACACGACGGTCATGGTCAGGCTGCATGAATCTACAGAAATCAGACCCCTCCTTGAATCTTCATGCCATTCTGGGCAGGTTTTCTTACGACCAGTGGTGGTGCCATTTCACATGATTCCACCGAAGTCCAAAATAATCGACTTTTAATTAATTTCTTATAAATAATATGATGCGGATGCCAAAAATGAAACCTTAAATCAATTTCTTTTTATCTTGGAAACAAAGGAAGGTTTAGCCCTGCTATCATTTAATCCCAGCCAAAACTGGGTCGAGTAGTTAGTAGTTTCTTTCTGAAGCAAAACTACTGTTACTGAAAATAAACACATAAGCCAAGTAGATGGAGACGTTATTAAGAGTGAGAAAGTATGTTGTGAAAAGGCAACCAAGGTCGAGTGTTAGTCATTGCTCAAGCTCATATTTATTATCAAAACAAGCGGCTATGATGACAGAGGTGCCTCATTTATCAGTCACGGTCTCTAGTCACTAGTTTCCTTCATAAAGACATACAGAGACAAATAAACGAACAAATCATTAGCGAAGAAAACTGGAAGAAGGTCTGATAAAATGATATAAATGTAACAGGAATAATGGCTGAATGTAACAAAGTATTCATTAAGTAATTCAGTGAAGTAGTTCATTAAATACATGTTACTGATGGGATTGGAAACTATTACATCATACTTTTTTCTTATCTTTTTTTTTTTTTTTTTTTTTTTTTTAAAAACCATCCATACATGTTGAAAGGTAAATAAAAAAAAAGAAAAGAAAAGAAAAAAAGATGCACAGAGACAAAATGCTATTTTGATGGTAAATTACAGAGAAATCACAATTCCATACCTTTTAAATAATTAATACTAATAAATTGTGCTTAATACGATATGGTACATTAGTTAAAAAGGTAAAAGGTCAATCCTGATTTCAGGAGATCTAAACGTTGTAAATCATTGAAATGTTGGAAAGCTTCAGATATTCAGATGCATGTTTGACATGTGTGGGCTTGTTTACGTGGTATGCCGGAGTTACTCAGAAAAACTGCCGCCAGTCAGCTCGCTGTGAGAGTTGGAGGCAATTGAGAAAAGCGTCTCGGTAACAATAACAAGACTTGCAACACAGTGGGCCAAGATTCACCAAACACCATGTTTAGACAAGACAAAACGATCACTTTCGCGAATGGCAAGACAGAGTGACACAGAGGGAAAGAAAGCGAGACAGAAACTGGGACATTTTCTACTATATGAAGTTGTGAATACTACAAACGTTCCTGAATTGTTACAATTCTCTTTTCCATGCAGCTCAGTCATTCCGACTCCACTGAAAGATGCAGAAACATCGACTGTCTAAAAGCAAACGGTATTCTGAATTTGATTTGCATTGCATTTAACATTTAATAAACAGGATTACAAACTAAAATCATGAGCAAATCTTTTTACCAGCCTTCATTCATAACCTACTCTTTTCCAGGTTGTTTAACAAGAAAATCCCTCATTTTATATACGAGCTTTCACATATTATGAAAAGTTATATTTACATCACAAACCACTTTAAAAGTCCTTAATATCGCTGATGTAATCTCCGTATTAACTCAGCCCGAGTTAATATTCTGAGCTGACTGGCTATAAACACGAACGCCCCACCTACAGCTAAAATACTGACTCCATTAATGACAGTTTAACAAAAAATTATACCCTTTCTGTCCAGTTTATTAGATCTGTAGATCTGCTCATTCACTCATTCAGCAGAGCAATACACACAATCATGCACATACAGGTGAAGAGAATCACTTCAAACATCAGAACTGCGAAAAAATGTGACCACAGTAGTGGTTGGGGGTGGTCGTTGACTATTTCAGAAACTGCTTATCTGCAGGGATTTTCACTCACAGCAGTCTCTAGAGTTTACACAGCATGGTGCTAAAGATAAAGCATCCAATGTTGGCTGTTGACGAGAAAGGTCAGAGGAGAACGGCCAGACTGGTTTGGCAGGACAGGAAGTACATAGTAACTCACATAACCACTCTGAGCAGCGGATTGTAAACATCACCTATCCAGTTGAGATGATTGGCGAGTCTGTGCCCACTCAGATTCCTGTTCTTCCTGTTCTGACAGGACTGGAACTCGATGTGGTCTTCTGCTGTTGTAGCCCATTTGCCTGAAGGTTGGGCATGTTATGCATTCTGAGATGCTTTTCCATTCACCACGGTTGTGAATAGTGCCTATTTTTGTTACCATTGCCTTCATGTGATCCGGAACCCACTAGTCGTTCTCCTCCAGCGGCTCCAGAAATGCTGCTCACTGGATGTTTCTGAAATATTTAGACCAGCCTGTCTGGCACCAACAACAACACGCCATTGTAAAAGTCACACTTTCCCCCCATTGTAATGTACTGCTTAACTGAAGCTCTTGACCCGTCTCTGCAGGATTTATTTGTATTGCTCTGTGGCCACATGATTGACCGATTGGAAAATTAACTATATTGTCCACATGGTCATTCGTGCACAGTTTAGGGGAAAATTGTCCCAGGTTCTTTTAGGTATATAAGCAGAAACAATGTAGAGTTCAGTATGTAAATTTAGTATACCGAAGATTACTATGACATTTTAGAGGTGATGATTCAAACAAGCACCAATTACTGCATGCTTACAATACATGTTGATCTCATCTTCATCATACTTTCTCTCTCCTTCTCTCTCTCTCTCGCTCGCTCTCATAGCCTTGAGCTACAGAATTCTTTCTACTCTCCAACATGTGAAAGGAATGTTTTTACTGCATGCAAAGCTCTGATCACATTATCCTCCTGTTCAAATGCTGTGGTCAAAAATCTCCCGTTGCCTGTAATGGAATCCAGTCTTATCACTGTAATCAGCTGTCTGCCTTATTTGATTAATCATTGTAGACAGAAAAGGGCATGATGAAATGAGATAAACAGTCAAGAGGTCTTGGCACATGGGATTCACTGAAGACATTACACATACACGGGTATGTAAAGAAAACATCACAAATCAAAGAAAAGCATTCTGCGGTCCCCCCCCCACATCAGTACTTGACTCACCGTTGTTGGTATGCCGGACGCAGTCCTGAAACACAGCATGCCACTTCTCCTGCTCTTTCTCTGTGGCTGCACAGAAGTAGTGATGGCGTGCGTACGGGTGCCACAGGAAGAGCGGGTACTGTGTGGCACATTTCAGGAAGGGAGAACTTCCTACTTTGGCTTTTACATCTTGAAACACATACAAACATACAGTAGATGAATTAAAACCTCCAGCAAAAAGTTCAATGAATCACCATTACAACATCTTAGGCCAGTGTAGGATGAGTCAAGAGCTACTACCCATATGATCCCTTGCTCCCCTTTTCTCAATCGGCACTCCAGGTTATTCCCCTCACTCTCCCAGTTTCCCTCAATTCACATCACCAGAAATTCAAGTTCATTCAAGTTACTTTACTTTGGTCACTAGAAGGTATTCCTAGCTTCAGCATGCCATCAGTGTCCCTGCTAGTGCCTGATTGGTACAGAGATGGTAACACCGCTAACAAGAAAGTTCTAGTGGACAGACAGAAAAACCCATTTTTCCCCCCAGAGATGTTGCTTAAAGTTTTTACTGTCTTACCAGGAAGGCTGGTGTCCAGGAGCTCCAGGTACTTTTCCAATGAAATCAGCACTTTGTAACCAGCACAGTCGATGCTTCCTTTGGGATGAAGGCCTCGATCGTGGGCCTGGATACAAATAAAAAGAGGTAGTCGGAAATCAGTGGCCAATAATCGGCATCTCCGATATAGAATCGGCTCCAGAATTATCGGCACCATTGTTAAAGATGGATAAAAATGTTAGAAAAATGTTGCTGTGGTTTAATTAGCTTAGTCACACATTGAAAACATGAGTGACCTCTCACCTTATTACATTAAAAAAAAAATGTATATATTCCTCTTAAGTATAAACTGAAAACCTGGTAAGTCAGAATTATTTGAACCCATGCATTTAATGCTTCATCAACATCGAGTTCTTCTACAAATGTTTGATGAGATTATAGATTACAAAAGATGTAATCGGAGATCGCTCCTTAATACAGGATCTCTCCATACCCTCCAGGGTCCTCTGTGTTTTCTTGCGGCCTCTCCTCTTCAGCTCACTCCACAGCTTTTCAATAAGGTTTAGGTTTAGGACTGGAATGGCCATGTCAAAAGTTTGATTCTGTGGTCTTTGTGCGGATTTGGGTGCATGTTTTTTTTTTTTTTTTTTTTATATCAGTGTCTTGCTGGAAGATGCCTCCTCAACCCACTTCTTCTCACAGACAGCCATATCTTTCATTTAATCTTCAGGTACTTCGTGGAGTTCAGGTCTCGGAGCCTTTGGAAGTGAAACAGCCTAACACCACACTTAACGGTGGGGATTAGGTTCTTTTCAGTATAATCATCCTTCTTTTTACACTAAATCCACCGGCTTTTTGTTCGTTGCCAAAAAGCTCTACTGGTGTCTCATCTGGGAATACACTCTGGTTAAAGCAACATCTAGAAAACTCGAGGCACTTATGTTTGCGATTAGAAGAGTTAAGAGGCATTCTTATGGCTTTATTCCACCTTCCAAATTTTCCAAATATGATCCTGGGAGGACAATTTTTGCCTCTCTAACCATGCACCTTATTGTGCAGCAGGACAAAATATACTTTCCTTCATTACAGGTTCCTTACCACACTGATTGTTTCAAAGTCCTTTCAACTTCAACAAAACCTTTTCCTTTCATTTGTGCATTCTCTAATCTAATTTGCCCTCTGCATCACCTCATATTTACACTCGAATGAAACAGGAAGTCATGACTGAGCATTCCTGAATACTCAGTTGAACTTTAAAACATGCTTCCGTTGCATTTTGTTTGTAAAACCTTTAAGGGTGGCTACATATTTCCCTAGAATATATTTACTCAAATTAAAGGTGGGATTTCCTTCATAATTTCAGTGAAAGAATGTGCTATGTAAATACAGACATATTCATAACCCATATCCATCTCTACCAAGGTTGCCAGTAATTCTGGAGCCGACTAAATAGCACTGGACATATTTTACTCAAACTTTATCGCGTCTCCTGTGCTCTTTAAAAAACATTTCTAAAAAACAAACCCCTTAATTAAGCTGGTGTACAGGGTGTTCTTTACAGCGGAGGAAATAACAGGGAAGGACAGGTGACTTTGTGAGCTCTGATGCATTGTAATAATGAATGTTGAAGCCACACAATGCAATATTTACAAAGTGAATTAAAACATTGCTGTGGCTGGGCGAGTTGGCATTGGTATCTTGTTGGTTTACCTGATTGCTCAACAAATGAAATGTTGAATTAGCGATGTGTGATATTACATAGCTGTATCCGGGATGACTATGAAATGAATAAACCGGTGTTTACATTAATAAAGTGACTAGAAAGTCTTTTTGTTTTTGTTTTTTTGCATCCTAACATGACTCATAGGAATTAATGCAGCCATAATATTACATGTCTTTACACTAGACTTAATGAAACACCAGTCGCAACAGGAAAAGTTTGATAGATGGTTGTTTGATAATTATTGAAGCAACAGTAAGCAGCAAAAAAAAAAAAAAGGAATAAATAAATAAAAACAATGAAATAGCACACGTTGCAATTCCCATTCCCATTTTTTGAAGTGCCACTGCAAATCTTCTGATGAACCTTCTGACGAATCACAACAAAGGATTGCTACCCTGATGGGTGTGGTCTCTTCCAGGATGACTCCGCCCCCCAGCCACAGGGCACAAGAGCTCACTGAACGTTTTGGTGAGCATGAAAATTCCCCTTTCTCCTGTGTTAGACAGCACTCACCAAAACCATAATGAAAACACCAACTGAGGGAATATTTTTCGGAAGAAAGGCGTTCACTGCTCCGGTAAACTTCCAGACACTTCTAGATTCCATGCCAAGGCCCACTGAAGCTCTTTTCACAGCTCACTCTGGCCAGACACCTTACTAACACACTTTGGGTTGTTGTTTTTCTCTTAACTTGTCCCCTGTGTGTATATAAATATGCAGACTGCATATACGATTTATACTGATAGACCAAGTTCATAAAGTTCTTGCCCGCCCACCCAAGGGCAGGTTACCTGTTTGCTTTCATAGTAGCTGATCTTGTACGAATCTGGGACGAAGAGAAAACGATTCCTCCATTTTTTGTTTTCCTCCATATACTGCAGCAGCATCCCTGAGAAGATGGACTTGTTCTCTAGAGGCACCTGGAAACATCGGGAGAGAAAATGAGAGCCAACTCTAACCTACCATTTACTCCATTAAAATCAACTTCAGAGAATGTTATGTACAAAACGTTGTGCTTTCTCTT
Source organism: Notoglanidium macrostoma (assembly GCA_030068235.1). Taxonomy (NCBI): domain Eukaryota; kingdom Metazoa; phylum Chordata; class Actinopteri; order Siluriformes; family Auchenoglanididae; genus Notoglanidium; species Notoglanidium macrostoma. Next base: position 12,120,906 of record JAQQZR010000014.1, read on the forward strand.
CTCCTAATTATACTGTACACAAAGCCATTTGCACTGGTAGTACATCAGGCCTGGCTTGTGTTTATATAAATGTGTACCCACCCACTGACAGTCGCTTTCTCTCAAACTTTCATCCAATCATGTGACTAGCACTCACACCCACACCCAAACACACTCGCACCTGAGAATCCGCTCAAATACACAAACCTTCAAGGGGTAAAGTAGCTTCAATGGGAAGAAACAGTACACACTTCATCAGCATCCTTAAGTAGGTCATTTTAAACTATTACAATTAATCCATGCTAAATAGTTTCTTTATCATGTTTATGAATGCTACTAAATTAAAAATATATATCCACAGTTTTAGCCAAGAAGAATGTTGTTCTTTATATGAAAGTCTAAAAAGACGACACCGTATTGACCAGCAGTTGGGAACTATTGATGGACCAAAGGTTTGCCGTCAGTGCTGGTTGCTAGAGCAGAGGTCATCGTCTGGAGGACTGGGGTATGAAGGCGAACCCGGCGAGGTATTTCAGAAGACCGAATGAAACATGAAGGAAAAAAAACAAACAAACAAACAAAAAAAAAAAAGGCCAAAGTTGAGCGACTGTATTTTTTTTTTTTTTTTTAAAACATGAACCATCTCAGCTTCTGTAGCAGATCCTTGTGTTTTATTCAAATCACAAGTATTCATGTAAATTTTTTAGTTTAAGACAGTTCATCAGACCTGAGACAGGCTAGAGGCATTACCTCAAAAAAAGGGGAGAGTTTTCTCTCGTCTGCTCACAGAACTGACGACATGGCTCGTTTAAAGAAAAGTCAAGGACGAAAACAAAGTTCAAAGACAAATGGACAAATTCAGAAACGGATCTGTCGAGAGCCCATGGTGCTAGTCAGCGGTGGTAACCATTTATTATACGGGTTATTATTTACATTTTGGTGAAGTTCTACAGGTCTGGCCTTTTACAAATTTTAGTTAGAGTCTCCTGTGCTAAATCTGGATATGTTAATAGTTTGCAGTTTTTCTTACAGTAGCCAAAGATGTCAAAATATAACCAATACAATCAAACCTACGTGTCATCATAACGTCTGCTAAATAGGTTAGCTTTTCATTAGATCACATGCTGAGCCCATACACAGAGCTCCACATGACTGCTTTTTAAACAGAAGTACTGTCACCATCAGTCACACCACAGCAGCATTAAGCACTGAAACGTCTACAGCAACGTCGTTAATCCTGATGTACTGTCAAGAAAGAAATCCAGCTAAAACCAACTGAAACCTTGGCATGGATGCCACTTCAGGGGTTCTCTGGTAAAAAATGTTTGCTGAAGGCGAGCACTTAGCAAGTCATGACAAACTGAAGTAAAGTGAAGTAGAGAAGATGGAGCCGTTACCTTGCGGTGCAGGAGCTGAGGTTGAGGTCCTCCTCCTCCCTCCACGTCATAGCGTACCTTGTTAAAAAGGGCCACGGCGTACTGCTGCTCGTAGAGACGCCCGAACTCGCCCAGGACTTCGGCGGTCCTCGCTGCACAAACCATATAGACAAAATACAAAATGAAGCAGGAAAGACATACACAAGGTGGAAATAAAACCCGTAATTGTTTGTTGTTTAAGATTCAAGAATTTAACAGTGTGGTGGTTTAAAAAGAAAAATACACTTCCAGCCAACCTCGAGTGTAAGGACGCAGATTTAAAAAAAGAAAAAGAAAAAAAAGGTTTTGTAGGTTTTTGATCCACTAGGTTTTGTGCATCCATGAGGAGTTAAAGATTAACAACAATTCACACTGTGCTTTTTGTATTCCATCGAAAAGAACAGTCCGCAGTGCTTGAGATTCACGGCTCAGGGCACTTGCATGCCTGTGTTACTGTGCCAACATTGAAGTCGGCATTGGGAAACACGCCAGCGCTTTATTAACCTGTTTGTGTTCGTGAAAAAGGCCAAATTTCACAAGATTCACACGGGAGACGTTCCAAATCTGTTTTGGTGCTCAGTTGTGAAACTAATCTTAAAATGGTGTAGACTCTGGTGGGGCTCCAGGGAGGGGGAGAGGGAACATTCCTGCCCGTTTGTTTAAAATGCTTTCAGCAAGAGAGGAGCATGATGAATGCAGGGCAGAGAGGAGAGAATACAGAGGTGGAATCTGTATGCATGGAGGGGTGTGTATGACGGGTTCTGATGAAAGGTCACCAGGGTCGGGTTTTGAACTCGGACAGTGGTTGTTCTAACAAGTTCTAGCAAGTTCCTGGACACGTCAGTAATGACCGCACAGAAAACTGGAGAAGAATGAACTTGCGCTAATGTAATGGATTTGCTAGGAGTGATTATTTAAGATCAACACTGATTAATTACGTCCTATACCACAGTAATGGTAAAACCCTGATTCTGTTTGGTCAATAGGTTTTTAAACAGCAGCTAATAAAACGTTTTTTTTTGTTTTTTTTTTTTTTTTTTTTTTTAAAAACTGACTGATGAGAGGATGCTTTATGTGAGGAGATGTTTATTTAACACTTTTGGAAAAGATTCTACACAAGGATGTGCTGCGTTTTTATCTCATTAACTGGAACAATGTTCCTGAAACCTTATGCCATTTTTACAATTGGCTCCATTGGATTCTTCTTGCAACTTTAAGTTGTAGTTTTAAGAGTGTTATTTGTTCACTTTTATTAAGAACCGGGGGGAAAGGATATGCACACATCCATATGTTGACCAAGTAAAGACTTCCTGCAACAACCGTCACAAAAATATAATAAAATGGACAGAGGTGATTATATTTTTTTAATATATAAAATTCCACATTTTGAACAAATGCTAAGGATAAGACATGCAAGTCTGTGCTACAAAATACGACATGCTTTAAACAGGAGACTGATTTTATTGTTATAATGTTAAAATGAAAACCCTAGGTCTTTCCCTATATGACGCTGGAAATGGCACCCAAAGCCATATACGGCATTAAGCTGATGCAGTGTGTGTTTACGCTCTTGAAACAGGAGAGAGGCATCTGAAAGGATAAGTCAGTCATAGCTCATGGTGATCACTCAGGATGTTTGTGTAAAATGTCCTGAGCAATTCCTATACAAAACGACTTGCTCTGTAAACGTGACGCGAGTGCTAGCCTACAGTAATGAAATCTCCTCACCTTACATGAATGTAAGGCAAATACAGCAGGGTCATCAAACAGCTGTGCAGAGGGCTCCAAACCTCTCCATCAGGTGCGCTAAGCCCCGGGCCGTGTGAGATAAAACCAGGCCTCATGTTTTGGACAGGTTTTTTAACAGACATTTCTCTGATAGTGTTGCTTTAATAGAGGATGATTGACGACTTCACGGACAGTGCTAGTCCAACATTCAGAAACACAGAAAAAGCAGGAGAACAAAGCATAGGACTTTGTCCACCGCAGCAAGGGGGAGTGAAGCTGCATCTGGAATCTTTATCTGTTTATCCTTCTTGGTGGAAGACAAAGTATCGTTCCTAGAACAGAAAGTTTCCTTTTCAAAAAGGGTTTCTGAGTAGAATGAATTAGAATTCCTTTCAGATAAGTCTCCAAGTAGAAATCAACAACACTAATATGTTTTAGTTTTAAAATGCATCACTTTTTGTTATGTTTACACCTGGCATCCACACTACTCCAGAGATTTTGGAAACACTGCAGGCCCCATTTTAATTTGAAAACACCAGGAATACATTTTAGTGTGGACAGCCTGAAACGTAGAGTTTGGGAACAATAAAGCAGACACATTCACTTCCTGATCGGGTCTTATCAGTCACGACATATCCTTTCGTCATGCTCCGATCACGTGAACCTTTTCCAGAAGAAAACAATTGGCATCAGCTTTGACTACCAGTGATGAATGCAGCATGGAGAACTGCGTTGCTGACCTTGTTGTCTTTGCTAGCAGCTGCTGTGCAGTTAAATTCTGCATTTTATAATGCTACAACTGCATGCATGCAATACAGGCAATGTATGTGAATGTTCATGTGATACACGTTTTCAGGCATGTTAGTATGGATGGAGATTATTTCTGATATTTACCTAAGACACTCATCTGGACGGAGATCAATTTCATTTTTAAAACTAACATGCATTAATGTGGACAAGCCTACAACAGTTTCTCCCTTTCAAACAAGTTCCCAAGTAGAACCCCTTTGGCATGCTAAGAACCCTTACAGATTCATCCAATTCTGCAACCAAGTTCTCTTCAGATAAAGTTCTAAGTGGAACACCTTTACAAGGCTAAGAACCATTAAAAGGTTCAACCCTGCAGCAGAAATTTTCCTTTTTAATAAAAGTGAAATATTAATTGTGAGGGTGTAGATCATTTTAAAAGTAATGTATACACTATGTAAATATATAAAACTTATTGTTCTTTTTCCCCCCAGAGAAAGTTTTGTTTGTTTTCATGAAGGGTGCCAATACTTACAGAGGGCAATTTATTAAGAATGGTGAATGAAATGGGGTTTGAGTTATAAAAGTACTGGAGAACAATAAACAGTGTTACAAAGCAGGGAACACAGTTCATGAGAAGAGCCTCGGGAATGGGAGAGACTAAAAGTGTGTGCACGTGTGTGTGTGTGTGTGTGTGTGTGAGTCACAAAGTGACTTAGTTTCATGTGATACTTAGAATACTCTCTGACGCACTTCGTCCCTGCCTAAGACTAACCAATGTTAACCAGCAAGTGAAAAAAAGGACAATTTCTAGCACAGGAAGTGATGCAAATAATGTTTCATCTTTTGCTGTTAATATAAACGTGTAAACAGATCCTCTCTCTGTACATCTGCATTTGTTCCCAGCTCCCACACTCACCTCCATGTCTTGCGCAATTTATACAAATGCTATGAAAATAGAATAATCAACCCAACTGAGACTGTAATCATGTACGCATCATTTGGAGCGCTGTGCTGACCCACGTGCCCTGAAGCCAAAACTACACTGGGTGAACATGTCTAGGCAGTTTAATTTAACCGTGTACACAAAAAGGGTTAAAATGTTTAATTTCCCAGGGTTGGCTGATTATATAGACCAGCATTTGGGTCTGATGTGTAACCACAACAAAAAAGCCACATTTTATTCCATTTAAAACCAAGACTTTTTGATGTTACTACAGTCACAAGCAAAGCTGAACAGCATTGGATCATAGACCATGTGACCTTCGAGCGGCAGTGTTTGCACACCCGCACTTTACGTAGTCTTATGTTGTCTTCTGCTGCACATGTTCACATTTATAATTCTGTGTCGTCTTATATGTACCACTATGGTCCTGGAGGAACGTGGTCTCATTTCACTATATACTGGATCCTCTGTATATGGTGGAAGAGACAATTAAAGCCACCTGACTTGACGTAGGCATTAACAAAATCTGACCGGTCAGCTGGACGTCTGAGAGACACATGACAAACATGGGTATAAATGGCGATGTGTCTTGGTTGTCCACTTGTGATCTCTTGTGGGCTCTCCAGCTCACATACTAAATCATCATTGTTCCCAGTACCCAATCACTGGTCACCATTGTTCCCAACAACCAACCACTGATCAAAATTTATCCCACCAATGCACTTCAAGGTTCTTTTTTTTTTTTAAGCTCTCTTGGCAATATTTACAAGTACTGTTTCCTTTGTGTCTATTTCCCCAACTCCTCACTACCACTGCTTCGTCTCATTTCTTGATAGGAATTATAATAGTACGGCATGACTACACATAACTTGAAGTGTCTTCAGAAAATGTACTTTAAGTAACTTCATGTTTGCCTTCTAATGACTTTTTTTCCTTAGCATGAATCAGCTACTTTCTACTGAAAAGTGCTGGCAAGACTGGTCCAAATATAAGCTGTGCAGCTTTAGACCAGTCAAGTTCAAGATTAATGGATATCATAAAGCCTAGAAACCTCTAGCCACAATGCTCACTTGCTACGTGGCTAATGGTAGTTGTATGGTTATAGTACGTTCTGGAAATAACAGGAAAACATGGAGGTCTTTCCAAATGCCATTTTCCATGTACATTCCTAGCTTTTAACATTTCTTTATAAGAATGAGGTTTATTATTATTTTTTTTTATAATGAGCTTATAGAATTACTGCAGTCAACAAACTTAGCATCCATGTGCTGGTATATTCATTCCCAAGCCTGTGCTCCTGAAGGAGATCTGTTCTCTCTGCAAGCAGGAAATCCCAAATGAAGTTTCAGGCTTTGACCAAAGCGCATTTAGGTTAGCCCCAAACCCAGCACACTCAGTTACTGCTGCCTGCTCTAGGATCATATTTTCCAAAACCATTACTTCTTTGCATAATTCAGGTCAGTTTTTTACAGAAATGCAGGCAGGAACTTGGAAAAATTATAGATTTAGCAAGTGTGGAGGATTTCAAGGAACTGCATCAGACGGCATAGTCAATCAAATGACAATTCAACTGCGTCTTATTTTGAAGCACAAAAATACAAAAATTAAGCTCTGATGTGGAAATAATGTTGCGTTGAACATGAAGACCAGGCTTAAAATTAAGACCCTGTACATAACCTTGATTCTCTGGGTTTTACAAGACGGGCATTCAAATGATAGCGGCCATACAAAAGGACGCAGTAAACCTAAGATATATGTAATTATGTAAAAGTATAGACAGCCTTGTGGCAACCTTTTTAGCACAGGGGTGTGAGTGAAAAACTGAAGGTAGCACCAAATTCCACAGGGGAAATGAAAGGTAGAGACGCTCCGAGCTGATAATTCTACTATTCACGAGCCGGTGCTCATCAGCAGCTTATTGCTGACCTTGTTTTTGTCCGGACACTTGCTTGTTAATTAGCTGAGCTCCACACATGCACTAATTGTTCGGAGAGCCTCACCAGTGCTGACTCTACCAACTGAGCACAAGCTTGACCTCATCACGGAAACTTACGAGCACAATACGCTGACATACGTTAATGAACGTGCCATCAAGGGTATGGCATGGCTCATTCCCATTTCTTCTGCTCATTGGCCTCTTTCTAGGTTTAGAGGCTACATTTTTACAATTCTTTAGACATTCCAGCTGAATGATTTCTACAGCATGTCATTTTTGAGTGACTTCCAGACAGCCCTGTGGGTGACTAAGAATTTGCTTACTGGTCAAAAATGAACAAAACACAGCCATTTTCCTACATTTTGAGGACGAGTGACAATGGGGGAGGGGACGATCATGCTGCAACATGGTGTTGCGTAAGATCTCCAACATTTAGCAAGAATTGTGTGCATTTTCTTGCTTTCTGAAGCAACACACCCCCTCTCCACTAGTGCCCTGCAAAAAACATTTGGCCTTGGGGCAAACACACTACTGTGGTATTTCCTGTTGAAGCTCTGCCTTACTTTTGACCTATGACCTTTGAAAGCTGCATATGGAGGTAGATTTCAATGTAACAAGCTCCAAATTAGATTCGGCCTAATCATGCTTTGTGTAAAATAAGCAAGAAAAATTAAAAGCTCTTGAGTAACTACACAGGAAGTGTTGGGGTCAGCTTCTATTCCTATCCTTCTCTGGATGATGACCTCATCGTCTAAGCCAGCAGAGGATAGGAAGAATGAATAACTCTTGACGTCTTGGATTTTGTGGTCTGAAGACGGAAGAATACAAACACTGAAAGAACTTTCATTTATGGCTTATTCACAATGTTCTGGTCATCGTCCAAATACATCAAGGACAGGAAGTGGCTTCTGAAGCTGCATCCCAACAAACCCCCAACTGTTGTTCCTACTCACCGGGCAATAAAAAAATTTTAAAAAATTACGTTTACATAATTTCCTTCTTTTCCAATATGTGGTCAATTCTCCAAGAGATGTTGGGGTCAAAACATTTGTACTTTAATATTATTTTATAGACCCCATTTTAGCATGCAAATGGTGTAATTTGCCTCAATCCTCATGGAGTCAAGTTGAATACTGTATGCTTATGTGGTTTCAGACACCGTATTTCATACTTTTATGAGTAAAACTGGAGTCTGTCAGACAGCTCTAGAGTAATAGCAGCCATATTGGAATTGTGGAAGTTTGAATCACTTTTCTTTCTTTTCTAAGAATATAGTTTGACATCACTCTCAAATTCAGGTAGGAACTGTGGGCCAAAGTGTGACGCATTTGGACATAATTCATCTGCATGAACAATCGTATCCTGATCACAGTTTTGGTACAAACAGACACTATACAGGGAAAAAGTGTGTAGTAGGCAGGGCTGCACCCTAGACTGAGGATCCGTCCATCTCTGGGTATCTCTCACACACCCATTTGTGCAAATGCTCACAAGTAGGGTCAATTTAGAGTCATCAGCATTTTTTTTGGACAGTGGGAGGAAGAACCATCAGTAAACCAACATAGATAAGGAAGGAACATGTAAAACTCCACACAGACAGTAACATGATCTCAGCATCAAACACAGGACCTTGAAACATTGAGGCTACAACATTACCTGCCGTGCCACCCTTTGAATGAAAGCATTGCTCCGGCAGGATTGAATACAAACTAAACATCCTGGCTGATCAGCTACGTTTTGAACAAAACTTTTTTTTTTTTTTTTTTTTTTTGCCAGAACCTTTAAAGACTATGTTCAAATGACCCCTGCAAGAGATGTTTCAAGTGCTGCACAGTCCAGACACATTCCTCCCTCGCAGTGGTAAATCCATGAATTCCTGAGATGCCATCTTAAATATACGTTTAAAGGCGGTACTCTTTACTCTTTCCCTCCTTAAAACCCGCCCAAGACCAAAAATCCAGTACAGACCTGGACTGTATTGCTAAACCTGAAAGTGATCAAGCAAAGACTGCAATTAATTAACGAACCACCATTTAGCAAGCGAGGTATAATGAGACTACAGCAGTACATATTAAGATCATGATTTCCTTGGAGGACACCACACACATTAGTAAACCTTTGATCAGACTTGGTTAAAGATTCACCTGCATTGTTCTGACTAAAACGGTTTATGCGTACTGGATAATGCTGTGATTCATGAAACACCCACATACTCTGATCTGGAATGGTTGGGATTGGATAATCACATTAGTTAACAAAACATTTGGATTGATTTGCATAATGCAGCAGTTCGTAAAGGCCAACAGTATGGCAATAATGCTGCATGAGCACTGTACAAGCCACCCCTGGAAACCTCATTATAGCAACCAGAGTTTGAGGAAACTGCGGCTCCAGCTGCTCAGGTGACTCATGCAAGTGGGTCGGTTTTAATCCCGTGGCCAAAAATGAGCTGAAAAACAACCCTGGATACGTGGTTATTCTACTAAACTGTACTTCTAGTACTTTTTTTTTTTAAAGCAAGGGGCCACGTCGCCGCACTGAAAAGCGCACCAACCCCGCGTCCCAATCGGATCCGCACTCCCTGTACACTAGGCGTTAAAAAGAGCCAGAGTTATACACTGTGTTGGGAATGAAGTCATTTACGCGCTCATTTACTTTTAGAAATGTAAATCTATCAAATGTGAGCCATACCCTCACCCCAAACGCAGAGTAAGTAGACTATGTAGGATGTTTGTTTGTTTATTTGGTTGGTTAAATATAAACTCCTGGTCGGATCTGCGAAAAAAACAAACAAACAAAAAAACACTCACCTGTAATGATCTCCCGTTTGCCCTCATCCAGGTGGCTTGAGATCACATCCCCCATGGTGACCAAATCAGCAAAAAATCCAGTCGCTTCAGATTCAGCAAACTTTGAAAGAGCAGCTGCTACTTTTTTTTTGTTGTTCCCCCTGCGATGAAACACAAAGCTAGTCGCTTGCTCTGAAAACCAGTGAAGAGAAGCGACGAAGTGAGTCAGAAAGGGGGAAAGCTCAGTTCATCGTGAAGTGTGATGTGACACACCCTCAGCACTGATTGATGGGGTTTTATAAAGGCCCTGCCTTTCTTAGGACCAGCGCTTATGGCCAAGGTGGTGTGTGTGTGTGTGTGTGTGTGTGTGTGTGTGTGTGTGTGTGTGTGTGTGTGTGTGTGTGTGTGTGTGTGT
>JAQQZR010000014.1:12135048-12146737 GCA_030068235.1 Notoglanidium macrostoma
AAAGGCACCCTGGGTGACCCGGGGATCGAACCCAGGACCTTCTTGCTGTGAGGCGACAGTGCTAACCACTGCACCCTGTCATTACCATAGAAATCATATTAGATTGAGCCTGACAGCCATAACTCTCAGAAATGCTGTTAAAGAAATTTACAGAAAGGCAACACATTCTGACCAAACAGAATTGAGAATCGAGCACTGTGGTATGATAATGTTTGGGGAGGTTATCGAAGACAAATGCAGTTGTTTAGTCTGCCACTATTGCCACTACACCTGAAGAGGATGCTGAGTACAACTAGTCATTCTAGGTGTGACATCAAATCTGGCAACTTGGATATTGTCTATGAGTGAGTGAGTGTGTGTGAACATGGTGCCCTGTGAGGGACTGGTGCAAATCATGGCCAGTGTTTCCAAAACAGACTCCTGATTCACCATGACCCTGAACAGGATGGCTACTGCAAGTGTGAGAGAGGATGATGATGATGGTAATAACAACAACAACAACAACAGCAATAAAACAGCAATAATAATAATAATAATAATAATAATAATAATGGTTAGTTTATATTATTATTATTATTATTATTATTATTATTATTATTGGTGGTGGTGGGGGTCCATACAATTCCGTGGCGCCTCAACAGAAGATTTATGAAGCTTGGATTCTGATGGGGATTAGAGAGAGAGAGAGAGAGAGAGAGAGAGAGAGAGAGAGAGAGAATACAGACAGTGGTATAGGCGGACTGTGGATCATGGCTCCTCTCGGGCTGAAAGCGATTGTCGGAGAAAGTAAGTCTTCAACAAAGATTTTTTTTTTACATAGGCGTACATGCTCAGTGAAATGGTGATGAACTTTATGGTGTTGATTCAAGAAGCTGTAAAGCTGTAGTAGATTTGCTGTAGTGTTTTTTGCGTTTCTGCGCCAACAAATGATGAAATCCGAAATACCTGGACAGACTGTCCTAAAGCAACACACCATGAGTTCATATTGTATAGCTGACTGAATCTCTATATATTTCACATGGCAATAATGTAGACTAAAATAGCAAAGGCAATTTATTTATAACCTGTAAAATTAATTTGCATTTTAATCAATGCGCATTACGTTCCCAACACTATATTAGTGTATTCGACGTAAAGGTTTAGTCCCTTATGGTGCCTTTCATTATTAAGGCTTGCTTTTTCCTTTTCCATGTCCAGCTGATAAAGCGGATACACACTTGCTCTAATCCGCGTGCGCTGTTGCCAGATTGTTAACTTTACGCCCTATCTTACATGACATTTGGCTTGGGAGTGGGGGATAATGCTGATTTAATGCTTTCTTGTGATCTTTGTAGTTTCCTCTGCTTAACATTGCATTTGAAAACGCACAGTTCGGTTTAGTGAGTTGGCAATGGCTTAAGTTTTTGGACGTGAAACAGCAGCTCCAATCTGGCAACTTTGTGCAGCCTCGCATTAGAAAGAGCTCGTCTGCTTTTTGTTAGAGTACAAACCCTGGGCAGTGCTGCTGGGAAGAAGGAGTAAGTGACCCTGACATTCACATCAACTGTGCAATATTACTTTCCTATAAACCAGGAGACAACATGATGTGGTGCAAAGACTTGCATAGCCTTTTTTTTTTTGAGACTTGTCTACAGTCTCATAAAAAGGGTCCTAAACTCTACTGTTCCATGTTGCTCTGGTTGTGGACTCAAGCTACACATTTGGTGTCTTGCTATCTATAAATGTGCATATAGTGCTCCCCTTCAAGTTTTACTTTAAAAGCTCCAGGCTACCATAAGTCTTTTTAAAACGTATGTTATATTCACATTCCCAGGTGACAGTTAGACATTAAAGGTTAGTACAACAAATAAGGAAACTATCCCATTGCTCTTTTTTTCTGGGGAAAACAAAACTTTTTGCCATGAATAATTGCTTTTAACAAAATAATAATTCGTTCCAGTCTGAAGAAAAGGAATGCAATTCTCTTTTATTCGTTCTACCTCAATGCCAGGGCAGTTTCCTCCTCATTTAATCACGCTCACACTGCAAAGGCGATTAGACACGGGATGGATTGCTCGGGCGCGCGCAGTGAGAGGCGAGGCGCGAGGACGCCTCAGTGGTCGCGCGCGCTGTTATCTGGTCTCTGGACCTATGTATGATAATAGCTATTAGAGCTTCGTGTTTTGAAATTAATCTACCAAGTGTTTACAGCATCATAAATGTATTCATTAGAGTAACGTTTGGAGTGTCATTTAGCCTTTGTAACTCTTAAAAACTATTTTCTAATAATTTTTCAATATTGAACCCATGTCAGTCAGTAATATCTATACTTTATTACAAGGTTTAGCACAGAATTAAACTAGACAAAATGTGGTGCACTAGCATCCATGCTAATGGCACGAGCACATTCATTTTCTTTCATTCTGCAATTTGGGTATCATGGTTGTATTTCACAATATCATTAATATGAATAAAACTATATTAGTTTTCATAATAATAATAATAATAATAATAATAATAGCACTTACTTTTCTTCTTCCCATGAGCGTCATGAAATTCGGATGACGCAACTTCCTGTCGAACATATGACTTGTGGAATATGGCAAATATCTCAAAGGGGTGATTTTTCTCAGCTAACAGGGTTCAGTGAATGTTGTGGGATATTTTACATCACCTATAAAAGATATCTTGTTGAGTCAATTAGTTTTAACGAAAGCCTTCGATCAGTAATTGTTTATAACAAAAAAGTCACTACCTAACAGAAAACTATAACAATTACTCTGTCTCAAGAAGAGACAAACATGAGAAAAAGGTCTCACCAGAGCTGTTCTTATGGAGTTTTCTCTGGCTTCTTTTTAACACTGGAGCAATTCAGTACAAAGTAATCACATAAAGAATGAAATAGTCGGGGTAATGCTGTTAGAGCGGTTGATTATTTTTCAATAACAGCTACTATAACTTCTGTTATAGCAAATTAATCAGCCTGACCAATCAGAATTTTTAATGTCCAGTTAACTCCTTATTGGTGTCTAGTCAAAAACCAATAAGATCCTGTTGGGTTCAGAAAGATTTATTAACATTTTCATAATCTGAGTTCCTCAGGCACCCCATTTAAAGATTTTAAACAGCTCTAGGTTTGTAATCCCCAAAGACAAATAATGACCCTATTAAAAAAAAAAAAAATCTGGCTTGCATGGTTTGTTCGCCAACTATTCAGAAGTATCCTGTGGGATCAGATAAGATGGAGAGCTATTGTCTCATTACATACCTTGCCAATGTTTAAGCAGTCACAGATATTTGTTTAATCTGCTACTTTCATTTTTATCCATCTTTTCCTAATTGAATAGACTGCACACTGGAACATGAAGGTTTGAAAGTTTGTCAAGATGAAGGCTTGTTTAACCGGAAAGTGTAAGCTGTAGATTGAAATATAATAGCCTAGCTTAAATAAGGCTTTTTAAAAATATGCATAACCTAAATGAATCCCTTATATTCATTCTACCCAAAACGCATGAGTGGAAATAATTATTTAAACCCAAGGAGCAACTCAGTGCAGTTCTTTGTTTTGTGCATGTGCATCAACATATTATTTGCACAATAGCAGTGACATGTTCATAATTAATCAATATATTTAAAATTGTGGAAGAAATGGAGAGAGAGAGAGAACAGATAAGAAATAACAGACAGCTCTGCAAGAGGATTGGAAAGAGATTAGGGCAGTGATTGTTGTGTGTCTCTCAGTGAACTAGATAAGACTTTTTTTTTTTAAATAACGTCATCTGTTTGAAGCGTCGTAGTGGCATAAGCACATTGGAAATGGCGGAAACTCAAATCGCATATTTTCTATTTTTTTTTCCTGAAGTCGGAGATTAATTTTGGAGAACTGTGTATCCTTGTGTTTGTGTACCCCCAATCCCTAAATATTGACCATGTCTCAAACATGACATTCCATTACGTATTATTTAACTGTAAAAGGAAAAATATAGGAGTAAATTCATTAAAGAGCTTATTACTGAATCATAGTTAAACAGGCATGGGTCAAACACATCAGCATAAGTAAATGTACATTATATGAATATGTAGCTGTATATGAATATAAAGCTTGATGTACAAAAATGAGCAAGACTTCACAACATGACAGTGTTTGTAGATTGTTTATATGATCCTCTAATAAGAGTCCTTAATGAGCAGAGCTGAGTACTAGATGTAGTTTGATGAGGCACTGGATGTGATATCATGCAAATATCAATCTGATTACTGATACTCAGTGTCATGATGGTGCATCTTATAAGCATGCACTTACAATAGTATAGTGAATTCCAGGATTATTGACTCTCTTTCTGAAAATGAGTGAAAAGGAAAATTAATTTTTAACTTCCTGGCAGATGCAACCTTGCATATAGTACCCTTTTTTGCATAGTATGCCTGACCTCAAAGGTCACTGTTTATGGTTCCATTTTACCCCAGCACACAATTTGACCTTGCAATCGCAAATTTTGCAATAATTTTCAATAATTACAAAAAAGGCTTATTTTTGTTTGAGGAAATTATTATTTGTGGAAAATATGAATTGCAGTGTGTAAAGGTTTTTTTTTTTTTTTTTCCATTTTCTTGATGTGTTCCAATATTTCTGGACTTGACTTTACGCTTCTTTAATTTCACACAGCAGTATATTAGCCATCTGTATTTTCCTTATTCTTTCTCTGGTGTTAAACACATTTCACCTTTTAAAATCAATTCATTATATGTAATATTTCTCAGAAACCATCTGGAATTCAGTCTTACTTCAGTCTCTGTTCAGCCTCACAGCTGGCATATCAATCATGTGACTTCACACACTGCAAGTGTGAACCTGACTGTGTGTGTGTCAATATGTGCAAGTGTGAGACACTCAACACACACTGATATATTTAGAGTGTGGCTGACGCTCCCTCATCATCACCCGCTTTCTAAATCACAGCAGAGCTGAAGGAACATCAAATATGAACGGCATTCTTCAGATCAAATAAGATTTAATAAGGTTTGAACATAGCTGTATGGTTGAGTGCAAAAGTTTGCAGACCCTTAGGACAAAATTAAGAAGACAAAGATTTTATTTAGAGCAACACTTTGTTTTATAGGTGTGACTTTAATATAACATATAATAATGTTAGGATATTAATAGGGAAGAAGACAACATATCATTTGGAAAGTTGGCTTCTCCCTTTCTGAATATTATAAACATTATTTTCATAACTACAATGTCTTTACCAACTCTTTACCTTTATGTCAGTCATCTCAAACCACTTTTACAGCTTTTCGTCAGCACAAAACCTATTAATAATATATTTTTTACATTTATACACAACTTGAAAAATGTAATATAGGGGTGCATTTTTCCATACAATAAAATGGTATCTTTTCAATAAATGTACCTACATTGTCTGTTATTTCATGTCATATTGATAGATTGTGTTAACGTGCGACCTGTGTTCTCAAACCGGTGCTTTCGTGTTGCAGAGATTATGAACGATGTCATCAAGAAGGTGAAAACTAAAGGAGAATGGAAGGTAGGGTTCTCCTCAAGAAAGAATAAATTAACAAACATCTCATGTAATTTGTCACTTGCAGTGAAGTTGTTATGTACTCAACAGTGAGTCTGTATAATAATGAG
Organism: Notoglanidium macrostoma; assembly: GCA_030068235.1. NCBI lineage: Eukaryota > Metazoa > Chordata > Actinopteri > Siluriformes > Auchenoglanididae > Notoglanidium > Notoglanidium macrostoma. The sequence goes on from JAQQZR010000014.1 coordinate 12,140,681, forward strand.
GTATGTGGCAAACGTTCTGTCTCAGGTGCTTGTGGTAGACAAACTGAGCATGAGAATGGTGTCATCCTGCTGCAAAATGACTGATATTTTGTCTGAAGGAATCACAAGTAAGTTCAAACAGATACATATTCAGTTCTGTATATTATACGGTCATGTACGTCCTCTTTATCCAGGAATTTATTTGACTTGAAGTTATTTGATGCGTGTGACTTAAAGCCTGAAATTCCAGATGCACTAACAAGAACTATTGATATTTCACAATTTATTAACTGACAAATAAAACATGCAGGGTTCTTATTGTAAAATAATCAATGACAAGTTGGTGTCATGTGACTCCAAGCAGAGCTCCTGTTACAATCCCAAATTTTCCTCTCATACCACAGCAACTTGCCACAAGGCTAACAATTTTTCATATGTTAATGAATATGTTGTGCTTTTTCTTTTTTTTATAGTTACATTTAATGTTGTGGAACATCCATGAAACAAGTGAATTCCATTTATGACATGTTATTATGGCTATAAGCATGCATTCTCTCACCAACTCCTCTTTTTTCTCTCTTTCTTGAAGTACATAAGACGTACAGCTTATCATGTCATTGATAAACTGGAAAGTGTAACTTTCTTTATCTTGAAGACTTTCTTGTGGTGTAAAACTTATTTTTACAACGTCTGAAACCGGAGACTCCTTCTATAAACACCCCTTAGAGAAACTTTCAACATATCAATGATTATATGTTTTTATTTTAAACCTGTTTATTATTATTATTATTATTAGCTTTAGATTAAGTGCAGTGTCTACTATGCAAGCCTGTAAATTCTTGACATAATAACTTCTGCAAATAGATATAAACCTGGGATTTGAACTACTGCCAGAGCTGCTGTTATAGAAAATTAACCATTACCTTGTGACAAATCAGGTTTAAGCAACATCACTGTGGAATAAATACATTTAAACAACATGCCTGTATTTGGTAATATAAGCATAAAAATATTTTTTAGCTTTACTGAAAAAAGCGAGATTTGTCCACCTCTCTTTGGTTCTTTGGTCAACATTTACAGTAAAATGCAAGCGTTTGTTCTCTACAAGGAGAATAAGACAGAATAAAGATATGTACAGCATTATTTCTGGCACATTAATTTACACCCTATTCCCAGTTGTGATTTTAAATATATTTTTGCTCCTCTTCTTCCTCTGCTGCAGTTGTTGAGGACATCACTAAACGGCGTGAACCCCTTCCCACTATGGAGGCCATTTATCTTTTAACCCCCTCTGATGAGGTTATCATCACCAGTTTCATCTTCTTTAATAATAACAATACAGTGATTTTAATGTTTCTTTAACAGCATTTATTATTACGATGATGCTTCTGAGAAAACAAAGCAGCTATCAGTTATTGGTGCTGTTATATAATAATGATGTGAATATACAAACTGTATGTGGACATAGAAGATACTCCTTATAGTAATGTTACATTTTATTACAGTACTGATGGGTGACAAATTAAAGGAAAATCTTAAATTTCAGCGTGAAGATGCTTGCTGACACGTATACATGATACAATTAAACATATAAAAGTGTATCATGCTCATTCATTATCAGGGCACAGAATTCAGACATAAAGATGCTGAACTAAAGTGACTAAAGTGTCATCTGCATTTAGACCATGATGCTACTGAGGAAGTGTGAAGAACAACAACTGTTTTCAGGTGACAGAATGTCGGTGGAGGGTGCAAAAAGCCTGTCAACAAATGTATAGAGAGGGATATCATTGTCGGGCTTCAGTGCTTAAACCTGTCCTTACAAAGAACATGTACAGACACTGTGGAAGAAAAAAGAAAAAATATAGTCAGAGGAGTCTATCCATTTATTGTCTATATTATCAGTTAAGGGTCACATGGAAGCTGTGACCAATCCCAGCTGATTACCAATCTATCTCAAGGCTAACACAGAGATGAACAACTATTCACACCTATAGCAACGTAAAGTAGCCAGTTGACCTAATCTGCATGTCTCTGGCCTGTGGGAGGAAACCCACACAGGCACAGAGAGAGCATGTAAACTCCACACAGAAAGTGCCCAGTTGGCCATGAGGTTCAAACCCAGAACCTTCTTGCTGTGAGGCGACAGCACTAACCGCCCCAGTTAGATGAGCCATCCTTCACCATATTCTTCACAAGTGGATGTGTCCACCAAGAGAACTGTACAAACTTGGTTTCTTGAGGATGACTCCGCCCCAATCCACAGGACATGAGGGTTCGATGAATGAGTTGAAGAGGATGAAAAAGATGTAAATCATACAATGTGGCCTTCACAGTTGATTACTTATGGGAGAGACAGCACTCTCCACCAAAACAGCAAAATATCGTTTGGAAGAATGTGTACATCCTTTGAGTACCAAGGCACATTGAAGCTCTTCTGGTGGCTCGTGGTGACCCAACACCTTCTGACTTGTTGTCTTTTCCTTTAATTTGTCACGTGTCTGTAGCTTATATTGTAAAAAATATAATAATAGATAATAAATTGCATCTCCAGTGTAAAAATATCTTGTTGTGATCATGTCTATGATTGTTATTGGTTTTCACAGTCCGTGGACGGAGTCATTAATGATTTCAGAGATCCTCGTGCCCCATCATACAAAGGAGCTCATGTCTTCTTTACAGACGGTGAGTCTCGGGAAGGATTGAGATGTCTCATGCCAGTATTTGCTGTATGTGGTACAATTCCAGTCAGCATTCACAGCTCATCTCTCCTCTGACTGTACTTGAGATTATACAAACTATTTAATGTCTTTATTCAATAATATCAGGTACGACATATCCGAATGAAAACAATAATAGTTCGTCTATTAGTTTGCGAACTTCCCTAGATGTTTATTGTATTGCTTGCATATTGAGTTCAAATATACTTGAAAGTCATGCGATTAAGCAATCAGAACAAATCATACAAGAGACACTGAACGATATTTACCACCTAATATGGTTTCTAATGCAGCTTTGATTGTACTGGGCATTTCTGGAAGGAGATACTACTGTGCTCACAAGGGATTGAAAGAAACTGGAGAGTTTTTTTTTTTAAAGAAAGAAAGAAGAAAGAAAGGAACAAACAAACAAGCAAGCAAGCAAAAGGAAAGAAAGACATATCAGTAGGAAGGTAGGAAGAAAGAAAGAGGGGATGAAGAAATGGGAAGGTTTAAATGAAGGTTGAATGGGATCCATGGAGGGAGGGAGGGAGGGAGGGAGGGAAGGAAGGAAGGAAGGAAGGAACAAATGGGAAGGTTGAACGAAAGAGTGAAAGAAAGGGATGCATGGATAAAATAAACACAGAAGAAAGAAAGAAAGAAAGAAAGAACAAACGAGCAAGAGAGCAAGAAAAAAGAGAAACTGAAAAAAAAGTCACAGAAAGGAAATAAAAAAGAAATCCGTCCGAAATCATTGTGGAGTAGTGTGAGAAGAAAATGAAAAAGATTTTTGAAGAATAATAATGCAGCACTTTGTCTAGAAAGTAGTATAAGTACAGCTGTTTGGGGATTTTTTTTGTTAATGCTCCATCTTTAATCAGACATTCATGTGTTGTTTTTTTCAGCAGTCCCAGACTCTCTGTTCAGCCTCCTCACCAAATCCCGAGCAGCTAAAGTTATAAAGACTCTGACTGAGATTAACGTCGCCTTCCTGCCCTATGAGTCACAGGTTAGTGTCTGCACAGTGTGAATGGAGGAGCTCTGATCTCATGATGGAATATTCCAGATGGCTCTTCTTCAATCCTCTGTTGTCATCCTCTGTAATAAATCCTGCGACTAGCTTCAGTGTCCGGCTCTAACTCATCCCTAATCCTGCATCCCATTGGCTAACATCCTGCCATCAAACCAGCCAGTGGGACTGTATGTAGATGTGGGACAGATTGTGGTCATGTGACCTGGGACAGGACAGTGTATTACGAGAGTGTGGTGGAGAAGGAGGGTCAGATTGTTCCACACAGAGGGGGGTTTAATAACCACGCATTACTCTACTACTGCATTAGAGGATTAGGTTGCACTAGTCCAAACCTGATGACCCCGAAGAGCAATAGCGCGTAGTCCTAGTGGGAGATAGGTGATGGGGGTGATTGATTAGTGGGGTAAAAGTGCAGCACATTCACAAATCACTTGTCTGAGGTAGAAACTGAAGTACACATATGTACAGGGTTTTATGGGAAGCACCAGGAGCTGCTGGGGGAAAAGGCTTCTGCTGATATGTTTTAGTTAAGTTAAGACACTAAAAAAGTTTTAGGGAGGTATAAAAAAGGAAAATGTGCATACATCTTTTCTAGTGTCTACATTTAAACTAAACAGATGAACAGATTTTTTCCTGAAGTGGTTTTTGATTACTGTATAATGTATATAGTTGCTCTACCGCCATTGGGCTCAGTTTGAACATGTCTATGCTAACTGGTACAGGAGAGCAAACAGTGTTTTAAATCACTTCCTATTTATCATTACCATTACCTTAAATTGTAAAGTGGTAGACTGAACACTTTGTTGTAGGTCTATGTACATGTTTAACATTTTTGTCCTCTTTTGATCACAAAATAGGAAAAAGTATAGTTTTATCTTTTTTTTTTTTTTTTTACATTTCTTGCATAAAAATGTGAGATGAGGATGAGGACAAGGCTTCCAGGAAGAGAGTTCAAAACAATTGCGCAATTGTCAGTCATTCCAGATTGATGTCGATTGGCTGATCTGCTGTTTATTGGGAAAAAAGAAGACTGCAATGTATTTCAATGTTAAAATGTATAAAGGCTGGCAGGACTGCTAATCTGGTAGTATACAGACCACTCTTCCATGCACAACATTTTGCGCTTCTTTATATTCATTGATTTATGCAAGTGGGCCACATTTTCAAGTCCAGCCTCAGGTTTTCAATATGGTTCAAACACAGATACTCAGATATCCATCGCAAAACACAGATTTTGTGTCCTGTATTGTTTAGGGTCATTTGTGTTCCCAATACTTGATCGATGACCAAGTATAAACAATATTTCTTTTCAATGTGTACAAGCTATATAGAGGAACGACAATAAAAACTCACTTGACTTGCCTTTAAGTATTCAATTTTTCACATTACTGTATCATCAGCTTTCACAGTATTTGAACACTACAATATTGCTCAATAGCTCAAGGCAACTATGCAGAGACTAAGCAGGAATTAATGAAGAACTACTAATGACTAATGGGAAATTTCTCAATAATTAATAATAAAGTAATGGTTTGGTAGTTTCTTATGAACTAAGCAGTAATTACAGACTTAAATAGCTCCTGGAGAACTATTAGCCAAGTAATTATTAGTTATTAGCTTAGTTCATGTGTTTCACGTTGCTATATTATTGCCTTGGGAAGAACACAGAAACACTTCAGTTATTATCTAGTTGATAATATTTGGAAAAAGATATCTCAAAGACTATTATATAATACTATAATTCTGAGAAATTACCCAGATTTGTTAGTAATTAATAGACTAAGATGGTGATTTTTGTACCACTCATTAATTCTCTACATAGTTTCTTATAAGTTATCGAACAGTAATCTAAAATATGTTAAAGCATAAAATATCACTGTACTGTAGTTCACTCTAAAAACAGGAAGTGTTTTGGTGAGCCAGTTTGGTTTCTCTAACTAATTAAAACTGACAGAATTCATGCTGGTTGTGTGGACATCCATGCTCTGTGCTTCTCTAGGTGTTCTCTGTGGACAGATTCAATGCCTTTCAGGACTTTTACAGCCCCTTTAAAGCAGATGTAAAAAACCAGATGTTGGAGCGCGTAGCTGAGCAGATCGCCACCCTGTGTGCTACGCTGAAAGAATATCCAGCTGTCAGATACAGAGGGTGAGAAATCACATACATACCCACATTAACCTTGTGAGGACATTCAATTGACATAATTAGCTAATTAATGCTATGCTACACCTACACTATCAGTCAAAAGTTTGGACACACCGTCTAATTAAATTTTTGTCTTTATTTTTATGACTTTAAAAGAGACTGGATAATGATGGACTGTTGTTTCTCTTTACTTAGTCGAGC
>JAQQZR010000014.1:12148972-12168016 GCA_030068235.1 Notoglanidium macrostoma
GTGTGTGTGTGTGTGTGTGTGTGTGTGTGTGTGTGTGTGTGTGTGTGTGTGTGTGTGTGCGTGTGTGTGTGTGTGATTTTTCAGAGAGTATAAAGACAGTGCCATTCTGGCTCAGATGCTGCAGGACAAACTGGATGGCTACAAAGCTGATGATCCCACTATGGGTGAGGTGAGTCAGGGGAATTTAAAGAGCCATTATTCAAACCAACAGAAGAAATTCGCTTGACATCATGCAAATAATTCTGCTGGAGCACGTAAAGTGTGTCAGTTCAATCTTATCTCTCTATCAAGCTCTCATCTGTCTGGGATATTTCTTTATCTCTCAGGGACCAGATAAGGCTCGCTCTCAGCTGCTGATTCTGGACAGAGGATTTGATCCTGTCTCTCCAGTGTTACACGAGCTCACCTTCCAGGCCATGGCCTACGATCTGCTGCCCATCGAGAATGATGTCTACAAGTAAACCTTCATCCTTATTTAGTCATTTATAATGCTTTCTAGTCAGGTCATTGTTTTACTAAGACATAAGATGATTAGTACACATGTTTCTGTGTGTCTCTGCATCAGATATGAGACAACTGGAATAGGAGAGACATGTGTAAAGGAAGTGTTGCTGGATGAAGATGATGACCTGTGGATCACGCTCAGGCACAAACACATTGCTGAAGTCTCCACGTAAGTCTGAGTGCCAGTGCATGAAAATCTTGATAAGAGCGTGATGGTAATAAATGAAGTGTCTCTGTTTCTCTAACCTCCAGCAGAAGCTCATGACCATACATTTTTGTGGAACAGGACCACATTAATGATGATACAGCTTCAAACAAAATTAAGTAAAGAGGCTATCACATTTATGATACAGGCTACTATCAAGTGGATTTTTAGAGTCACCCCATAAGAGGCAGATGGAAGCTGACCACACACAGTCATCCAGCACACAGTCGAGCAGAGAGAGTGGATTTAGATGAACCTTTGTTCAACTGTTCGATACAGCAGTGCTTCCTGTCATCAGTGACGCTAATATCATTGACCAGGGTTGCCAGGTTTCAGCAAAATGTTCCGTCCAGCTACTGCTCAAAAACCACACAAAAGACATGAAGCTAGTCCAGATAATGCGGGCACGGAAATAATCATGGAAATAATCTGATGTACAAACATTATCCCCCTTTCCTTCTTCATGTCTTCTTTTTTCCTTTTATTATTTTTTTTTCACGGATTTTCTCATGCTCTTTTAGTCATGGCTAATTCCCACCCATCAGACAGATCTCAGCTAGCACATGACAGCTAACAGTCAGGGACAACAACCTTCCTTCAAGGAACGAGTGCACATTTCCAAACTGCTGCTCAATGACAAGAGCAGCATAACACACGCGAAGGAAAGCTCTATCCACCCACTTACATTTGCATGAGCTTACAGAAGCCAGGATTGGTTAGTGTCACCTGCGATTGATATTGGGGGAGAATATGCCACATCTCCCTCCCTGAGAGCACGGCCAATTGTGCTCTCACAGGTTCTCGGTCAAGATGGCTGTGGCAACCTCGGGATTTAAACTCGCGATCTCCAGATGATAGGGTGAGCGTCATTTGGGAGCCCCGCCTTCTTCATCTTCATCAAGCTCTCGCAATAGAAATACTTCTGTACATTACAGACACACTGTCTTACATTTTTGCCTTTGTTGGCAAAAATGTACATTTAATTCTGATTAATTTCTATAAAACAAGATCTTGGCTCTGGAGTATTTTTAAACTAGCTGTTTTTAAACTAACAATTTGACCAGGGGCTGGCAATACTATCATTAACTATCCTGTCTACTGCTTCTTCTCCTAGCATGGAGCAGCCTGATTACCGTCTCAGTGGGGTTCTATTAGCATTGGTTGCAGTTCCAATTCTTGACCACTAGGTCTAAATAATTCTATGAAAGGAAAATAGGGTAGCGTGCACACGGCCCCACAATTTCACCTGTAGAAATGTAAGCAAATAAATGGGACATCGACTTATATGAGACTTATTTTTTTAAATTACTCCAAAGAGGTGATTAGTGAATTAATGAATTTTGTATGAACATAATAATTTGGTCAACAACTATAATATATATGGTGGGTGTCCCTATGGATGAGTCACCTCTGCTCATTCTTTCCCTCTGTTTCCTACTCACAGGGCTGTGACAAAATCGCTAAAGGAATTTTCTTCTAGTAAAAAGTTGAACACAGGAGAGAAGGTGGACCATCTACTCTTTCTTATATGTCTACAGGAACACATTTTTCGTTTGCCATGCTTTGTTTAACTTTTTGTCTGCATTATAGACCACCCTAAAGGAGCTGAGCCAGATGCTGAAGAAGATGCCACAGTATCAGAAAGAACTGAGCAAGGTATGGCAATGATCTTCTAAGCAGCAGTTCTTAGAAGGTACAAAACAAATGTGAGGCTAAACACTGAAGCAAGGGTGAAAGTCTTTAGTGTATCAGCGCCCAGCAGCAGCAGAAAGTGAGCCACAAGAGCAGAAGTAAAACATCAGGATGAATCAAACAGGTCTGATGTTCTGTCTTGTCTCTACAGTATTCTACTCACCTGCACTTGGCAGAGGACTGTATGAAGCACTACCAGGGCACAGTGGACAAACTCTGCCGTGTGGAGCAGGTAGAGCTACTCAGTAACTCACACACACACACACACACTCACACACACTCAAGTCATCAACTAGCTCAAGATGGCGAACTGTTCCTGGAACATAGTTTCATGATTCTTTTTTAGTTTCTGAGGAACAGAACATCACTGACATCAAATGCAAGCTTCATAGAATAGAAATATAATGTAATGTACTCGACTGGTAAAAACTTTGTTCATCCAACAGCATGAGACCTTTTTTTTTTTTTCTTTTACATTTTTGGATTGAGACAAAACAGACCTTTCTGAATACTTTTACTTGAAGCAACAAATCAATAATTGTTTTATTTATGTGCTTTTAGTGCCATGACAAAAAAAAAAAAAAAGGCAAAAAGCTGTTTATTGTTTGTGCAGCCGGTTTAAAAAAAAAAAACTGTTCTGTGTTCTCTGTATTGCTGAAGTTTCCAAGGCCATTTAGTGATTAAGGCGAGCTTTTGTGAAGTCAAGGACAGAAAAGAACAACAGATACAGAGAATAAAATCACTTTTACACTTTTCCTTCTGCCCAATTTCGCTATCACAGAAAAAAAATCTTGTAAAATAATTCTTTAATTGTGAGATGAGATTTGTGGACTTAACGCATAATGTGACATTTAGTACCATCGTGACCAAAGACAGTTGATGGCAGGATTCCAGCAGTGAACTCTGCTGTGACACTCAGGTAAACGAATGGGATTATGCAAAACTCACAGGACAGCTGCAGATAAAATAATTGCAACATCCATCTATTATCTAAACTGCTTATGCTTCATGGCTGTGGGGAAAGTGGAGCCAATCCCAGCTGACTTCAGGGGAGAGGCAGGGTACACCCTGGACGGGTTGCCAATCTATGTCAGAAACGAACATCCATTCACACCTAAGGGCAATTTAAAGTACCCAGTTGCACTAATTCGTCTGTCTTTGGAAACTGGAACACCCGGAGGAAACCCACACAGGCATGGAGAGAAACTCCACACAGAAAGGACCCAGTAGGCCAGTAGGTTCGAACCCAGAATCTTCTTGCTGTGAGCCGGCGACAAAGCTAACCAATAATGTAATGTAATGTAACATTACTAGCCTGCAAGTTGTAAAGCTTCAACACATGCCAATGGATCATTAAAGATATCCTTATTACCTCAAGCTCACGTTGATGAACACATATTCCATGTTGTCCTATTTTCCCCAGCCATGAATGGCTCCAAACTCCTCTTCCTCACCTTCTAAAGTGCTTTGTCATCATCTATGACCTTTTGACCCCTTTATCTCTGACAGGACTTGGCCATGGGTGCTGATGCAGAAGGCGAGAAGCTCAAAGATCCCATGAGAGCGATCGTACCCATCCTCCTGGATTCCAACGTCACCATCTTCGACAAGATCCGTATCATTCTCCTCTACATCTTTCTCAAAAATGGTTAGAGTACTATCTCTGGGCTACAAATCTCATTTGCTGTGTGAATGACCTCAGTGATGCTGAGCATTACTCAGCACTGTCATCACTTTAATTGCATGGCGTAGTTTACATGATAGCTGGTCATTTGTGGTGTTTTTCATTGTTTCTGTATGTGTGTGTGTGTGTGTGTGTGTGTGTGCACGTGTTAGGTGTAACTGAGGAGAACCTTTGTAAACTTCTGCAGCATGCGCAGATCCCTCCAGAGGACAGTGACATCATCTCCAACATGGCTCATATGGGAGTGCCCATCATCTCAGAAGTGAGTCTGGCACACAGTAGCTTTATTAAAGACAAAGATGGAATTAAATGTCTACCTGTGCACATACAGCTGCTACACAGCAGCATTTTGTAAATACTTGTCTACATGCCTTTTGTACGCAGGAGGATTGCTTACTAGAATCAGGTCAGTCAGGGCTGAAACATCTCTGGCTGGCAGGTTTCCATGGCAACATGTAACATGTCAACAAGTATCCTGGAAAGCATATTTGTTACCATGGAGAAGTATGACGAAGTCATGCAAATGTGGCGTATCCACATATACCCCTCCTACCAAGATGATCCACCTGGATATCATAGATACAGTTGGCTGAAATATACTCTTACCTATGTCACTAACATGAACGTCACAAGCTAGCTGACTTGCTTATCTGCTAATGTGATTAAAATAAAATAACAAAATGATCCGGAAGAGTTCACAAATGCTAGTTAGCCTATCGTTTGCTGGCTGTCAAATACAATAGCAACTGAGCAAGCATCTGTAACTGGAGAATGTTAGCTAAACATAAGCATGTAACTAGCTAACAGCTACAGAAAATGTGCTATTAAATATAGCAAGCTGGATAGTATGTTACACCTTAGCAATAGATAAACATAAAGCTGAATAGTTTAAATGGTTTTATTGGTAGTTAGCATTACAATAAGCTAGCCTTACATGCTATTACTCAGTAGTTATAAGATATCCAGCTAAAATTCCAGTATGTATTGTATGGTTTACGTAATGTTTATGATGTTAACGGACATTTTGATTAGTCAGAAGACTTTTTTTTTTTTCTTTTTTTTTAATGACAGTAGTTAGCCGGCTCTGAGGCTAATCACAGCTTTATAGAAATGTGCTTGTTCTAATACATCATTGTTTCTATAGTAACATTAAACACAGGGAATTGTATGGTGTGTGAAATGGTCGATGTGGTGTAAGATTTAGCAAGTTTCTCTCGTGTCATCACTTTTTAACCCTCAGAAACTGTTTCTTTAAGTTTTCCAACATAAAAGAGTCCAGCTTAAATATTATTAATGTTTTGTCATCGAACCGAAAATGGATAAAAAGTATCATGTGTCATTTTTTGAACAAATAAAGATTGTTAGCTTCAGCAAATTGCTCTTGTATAACCTACGAGGAACAAAACACGCCTTAAATATCATCTTGCGGAAAATTATTTCACCAAAATGAAAAAAATAAAAAAACAGTTATTAACAAAGTAATAACTCTGGTATGCATCACGGTATCGTCCATTATATAACATCTTTACATGTATATTTGCGTTGCTCAGTGCGAAGGGAATGCAAAGGAACTGAGATCACGACACTTCACTCTTTTGCTTGTTACTGTTTTTTTTTAGCAATCCACAACACGAAAGAAGAAAGCTGATCGCAAGGAACGAATCAGTGAGCAGACCTACCAGCTCTCCAGATGGACTCCTCTGCTGAAAGACATCATGGAGGTACATCATCTTGTTCTGCAGCCTGACAAATCTGAAACATGACTCAAAACCCCATCTTTTCTTTCCACATTCCCAAAATGTTCAACCATTATTACAGGATGCTATTGAAGACAAACTGGATCCGAAGCAATATCCATACATCTCTACACGTACAGCCCCGTGCAAGACCACAACAGCTACCAGGTACGATGAACACACATTAGACACACAGAACCATGGAAACACACTTTTTTAATGATGCTGTTCTCTTCTCGACTGCAGTGCACGGTATGGAAACTGGCACAAGAATAAAAGCCCAGGAGAAATGCGAACAGGTCCTCGGGTCATCGTCTTCATCATCGGGGGCGTGACCTACAGTGAAATGCGCTGTGCTTACGAGGTCACGCAGGGCAACGGGAAATGGGAGGCACTTATTGGTGAGATCGGTAGTGGAGACTCAGTGCTCGAGTGAATGTGACACCTGTACGCTCTCTGACCTTAAAATATCAAGAACTACTTCAAAAGTAAATAGCAATGAGAAAGTGCTGTTCCTTTCTGTGAACGAGCATAACAGCAGATCAATTTATATTTCTCAAGTGCTCCGATCTGACTTTACGACATGCATGATATAAGAGCTCTGTTTTTTGGAGGAGTAAAGAAAAGGGTTAGTTTGAGTGTCTTGGCAAGAGGATTGTTTTGGCTGATATTTTTATGTACTAGGAGACTTTTTGTGGAAACCCGTTCATGCTTTAGAAGCATTTTTATTGCTCAGCAAATTTTTTTTTATAGCCGCTATAGACAGTCATGCTCTCATCCCTGATCCCAGTAAAAGAAGATGAAGCAGTAACAATTCAGTTAACAGCACAAACACTATATGAAACACCCACACTCTTGTCTATTACAGTAACAAAATGCACATTGAAGTTGAAGCATCATGCAACCTTTCTGTCTTCACAGGTTCTACACATACTATCACTCCCAATAAGTACTTAAAGGACCTGCAGCACCCGGACTTCCTGGACCCTAACGCAGCTCCAGAGGACCAGGTCACCGCTGAAGACTGAGACGCTTCACAAGTTACGTCGTTGTCTATCCATCAGAAGCAGTGGATCCTGTGAGCCCTTGATCCTTTATTAGTCCTTATCCACTGACATGGTGCTGGTGTGTAATTTGGTCCAAAAACCCACAAAGAAAAGCACAACAGGTTTTTTTCTTCACTCACCCTTTTCCAGTGATGTCATATTAATCAGAAATCAGACACAATGTAGCTATTTAACACAATTGCTCCGGGTTCGGCTCAGCTAGCTAGAGTTCGGAGATGATGGCATTGACCAGAAGACGTGAAGCTTTGGAAGTTGATCTGTTTGAGCAGAGTGTACAGATGAGAAAGTGAGAGACCTGGACAGAGTAAAGGACTAAAGCACCACTGTATGACCCTCTTAAGTTAGAGATCCAGCAGGGGCGCTCGAATTATGAAATCGGGAATTGTGTAAATTTTGCACTTAAGCTGAACTGGAAAAGAAACATAGACCCCATTCATTTTTCGTCTTTTGTTAGCAACAATGCAATGTAGTCAGCTAACTGACCTTACACCATGATTTCACTTTCACAGGCTAATTTCCAATGTCAGAAAATAATCATTAGAGTTGTGGTGCGCTCCCGTCAGCTCGATCGTTTGGTGTAAGGTGGTCGGGATAGCGGCCTTAAGTCAGGCTTTAATATTATCTTTAGTCTTGGCTCATGCAAATAATGACCCTGCAAGATCTCAGTCTTTGCAAAATCATCGACAATCGCTTGAAACGTTATTTAAGGTGTAAGGCCGGCATAACTCTGTGACTAATCACACATTGTTTTTATATAGATGTGAGAGGGTGTCAGACTTCAGTCTTTTAAAAGTCTGCAAGTATATGGTTAGGAGACGTGGGATGAATGATGAATTTACCTCCTCATAACAGCGAACTGTAGAGACTGTGTAATAGAATTAATGAGGACAAATGTCTGTAAGTTAAGGCAAGTACTTGTATATACAGTATAATTCATTGAATATAAAAAAAGTGCTATTTTGTTTTCTGTTGATGCTGTGAGCAGCCATGGTGATGCGATGTCATGTCCTGGACCCGGGGATGGACCCCCATCCCAACCTTCTAGTTGGAGGTAAAATATTCCAAGAGGTTTAATTAAACACAGCATTCGTCCCACTGCACCATGTAGGAAATCAGCATTGTGGGTAATTGTGGGTTTTCCTTTAAAAAACAACCAAGCTCCAGCACTAAGTCAATGGAAAAGAGGTAAAAAAGTCCAACCTATAGACACTATGTTCATTACAATGTTCCACAGTCATTCCAGTTGAAAATCAAATACAAAGATCTTTCAGGATGCTGATTTTTCATAGCTTGTGTAAATTTTCTTTAAGAACATCAGAGAGATGTATTTCTGCTGGTTCTGATGGTCAAGTCTGCAGTAGACTTTCAGTTAAGATCTCATGTTTATAGAGACAGAGCTGCATAAACTCCTGCTTTTTTGTCCCTGAAGTTTACATCCAATCATTTATTAAACATTTATCTGTAACACAGATTTGTATAAAAAAGCTCTCAAAGGCAAATTGGACAGTTTAGATCTGGCACTTGATGTTTTTCATATAGTTACATAACTCATCACGTAGGGTGAATCAATACTACCTCCACTTTATCTCAATATAACAATTCAGCTAAATATAACAGAGCGATGAGGTGAGTCGTGCATGGGTTGAGTTACTGAGTAGATGAGTAACATGGGTGGATGTCTAGCATTGTCAAATTATATAACTTGTAGCGTAGTATTGAATTAAAGTGGTGAATTTTGGGCCACTACATGATCCAGTATATGAAGAAAAACATGAAATATGAAATAATTAAAAAATTATTAGGATATATTAGATTTTTAACAATATCTGAGAAATGGTTCTGATTTTTAGTTAGTATTAACCGAAGTGTTTCATAATTAGTCATTTGTTATCATGGATTTCTTAGGATACACTTTTAGTTAACATCTTTTTGAAGCTCCAGGTTCAGGATTGTGACTTCTTGTGCGGTCTCCAGTAATCGTCTTTTAAGACAACGGGAAATGATGTATTGCATTATGTTTCTATTGTCCTGGTCAGTTCTTAAATTTAACACATTATTAATCTTCTGCGATTGTGGAGTTTGTTTCTTAGCTGCTATAGGTTTGTTCTCTTCCACAGATGTCTGTCACATGATCTGCTTTTCCTTTTTGATGTTGTCGTTATTTATTTTATCCAAAAATGGGAATGTAAATCGTGAATTCAATTATGAATAAATATCTGTACACAAAAGCGGTAAGATCATTATGTTCAGAAAGGAATGTGTACTGATAACTAATAAAAGGGTGTGTGTCTGGGTGTGGACATGTTTTAGTTGTTTGTGAGCAGTAAATGTCCTCATCGTGAGAAGAATACAGCAAAGGTACTTTGAAAGAAATGTAGTTTTTTTCAGAAACGACAAGAAATTTTTTGGTTCGGGAAAAAAAGATCCAAAAGATTTCTTCTTGGGTATGGAGCTAGATTAGGGTTAAACTAAAATTAGGATTAGGGATCACTAAGACTGAGTGATGGACTACTATTAGGTTTAGGCTTGGGTAGACTTTTCCTAGCACTTTGATTGGGTTCGAGATACAATATGATAAAGGTTAGGACTACAGAGCTACAAGTTCGGGTTTAGGCTGAGCTAGGGTCCACCTAGGATTGGGATGAGGTATCAATAAAAGACAAATGGAAATATCTCATTAAAGACAGTGATACAGAGTCTCTCTCTCTCTGTCTCTCTCATGTGTTTGTGTGTGCGTTTACTTGTGTCTCTTTTTCACAATTGTTTTTGCTTAGATTTGGTTGGTTTATACAGTAGTGTTGTGCAATTGCTGTTACCCACATTGAGACACATGGGGGCACCCAAAACCCATCCAGACCTGAGCCGCAACACTTAGAGCCAACATTCACTCGCTCACTAATTCTGAGAAAGCGCTTTATCCTGGTCAGGGGCACAGTGGATCCGGATCCTATCCCCGGAAATCTGGGAGTGAGGTGAGAATACCCCTTGTATGGGAGAGTACGGCAGTCCATTATGGTTGTGAACATTGTTGGCTAATTCTACAAAGCATCATCATCATCATCATCATCATCATCATAAATCAGATGCAGATTACAAAGCTCAGCTGGTTAGGTATTAAATCCTTTAATTCATGTTTGCAAAGTGCCATTATTCATGAACATTTCAAGCAACAGTAGAGTACTGAATCTAACTGCACACCTATTACTGCATTGCCAGATCGGAAACTAAAGCCTAATATTCTTAAAGCCAGAACAGTTATAATATCATCTATGTCCCACTCTATTAACTTTTTTAATAACCTTCTTTTAAGTTTGAGGCAAACATTGCGCAAAAAAAGCAGGAGATCATCTATCTGATCGATTGCACTGTGTGCATGATGAGACAGTTCTACTCTATTAGATTATGTTTTAATTACATCCATGAACCAGGATCATATTTTGATAAATCTATTGAAATCAGATATCATATCAACATGATATCAAACCTGTAAATACAAAAGACATAATTAAGGTCATTAAAATCGATATCTCTGCATTTATATAGGGCTATTTGGGGGATATGACATGCAATTATATCAACAAAACTAAATTATCATTCTAAGTGAATTATATATCTCATGTCAAAAATACTGATATAAACTTCTCCGTAATCTCAATCGTATCATCTCATCAGAAATCATTCTAAAAATACATCTGTCATTGCTTCGAGCAGCATGGCAAAGCCTTGGTGGCTAATCGATGATTGTTAGAGATAAAAAAAAAAAAAATGAAGGGCAAGAAAGAGGAAGAAATCGAGTATTGTCAACACAAATGTTTTGTCTTAAGTTATTTTCCATGGATGGATGGATGGATAAGTCTTCTCATTCATTTACTGTTCAAAGTGGTGGGTAAACAGCCCATATGTTTGTCTGATACCTGTGTACTGCCAAAATATTCAAAATATTGTTTGTAAATTAAAATGGAAGATGCGAGCATCATTCTATGATGAATGCAGTATTTCCAGGGCTCTTTAACTAGTGCAATTTTTACTGTTTGCTTGTTTCCTTGTTGAATGGCTGCACTTCCCAGACAATACCACACAGCACTCATAAATATCTCCCATAGTGCTGCTTCACTGATGATGAAAAATCACTCTACATTGTGATATTGTTGTCTATTGAGGGTAAGAATCATTCACACTCACCACTATGGGCTGTGATGAAGTAATACTAAACTCCGGTCAATGTAGATGGGGAAATGTAATGGGAAAGTCATCTTTTGACCTGCATTCAACCATGCTTGCACAATCTTAATGGTATAATTAATGGTATACCATTAATTGGTTAATGGTACTCCCTAAAGTGCACTAACACCAGGCTGTCACTTCCATACAGTCCTCAGTGGACATGGGGATAGTCTGGGAACATTAATCATCAAAACCAGATATGTTGCTTATTAATATACATTGTTTCCCATAAAGGTGCAGTTAATAGTGTTTGAAAGTGCTTATAGACCTGTAATCATCAATAATTTCAACGATACATCACACAAAAAACTGTCATTTCCAAAGTTTCAATACAATAGATCTGGACAGTTTCTTAATTTGAGACTTTTGTTCACTTTTATCTGGTCCATGAATAAGCTCCGGCCTCAGGTACAACAGTCAGAATTCCTGAAAAACAGGAATATGTCAATTTACCTCAGGTTGTGGGTCTGGCTTGCGTGAATAGTATTGCAGTTCACCTCAAAGACAGCAGAGGGCTCTAAACATTATCAAAATGCTCCTTTAAGTATGTACGTTGTATCATTATTCTCGAGCAGCCCAAATTAATCACTTCTAATTATTAGGTCATGATATGTGATTTGTGCATCAGATTAGTTGTTGGGGCTGCATGATTAATTATATTCATGCTAACAGTCTTCTTCAGCTTTTCTTCAGCCTAGCTTTGTTTTGCCATTTAGACAGCAGCATCCAAAATGCTATAAACTCCCCCATCATTATTTAAAATATGGGACAGAGAGCGAAATGAGGGCAAGCCACCAGCCACCCATATTGCTCATACTCAGACAAAGTGGATTTTAAGCACTATCCATTAGCTCTCTCCATCTATCTTTGGTCTGCACTGGGATGTCCTTGAGCACGGGGCAGAGACGAGTCATTTCAAGCTTTCATTTTCCTGCTGCTTCACGAGATGGATTTTAATAATCAACCTAAAACCTCAGAGCTTGCCTTATTATCATATCCTACTTCATAAACACGCACAAATCCTGGATGCCTGGTGGGACACAAATACAGAATGAAAGCAAAGCAGGACCTCATTTCCATGACCCTGAAAAACAGTCTGTTTATAAGCAGGCAATGTGATCGGGAAAGATGAAGGATTTCTTTTTAGTTGTGGGACTCCAGCTTGGCCAAGTCCTCCTGTATATGTCCTTATTGTCCTCCTGTGTCCACGTTCATTAAGGTGCAATGTCTGCTTAGCATTATGTAATGTTTCTGTCACCTTTCATAGGGCAACGTTAAAGTCGACGATCAGGAAGTCAATGTAGTCCTTCTCTTTGGTCTTAAAGGCCTCGGCAATGACACGTGCAGCATCTCGATGCTCCATGCCTTTGAGAGACATGCCGTTGACCTCCAGGATCACCTGACCTACACGCAACTGCCCACATAGATGAGCCGAGCCCCCTTTCTGAGAGAGAGAGAGAGAGAGAGAGAGAGAGAGAGAGAGGCAGGGAGAATAAGATAATTACATTTTCAATTATTTAATTTATTACTTTTTATCATTTTATTATTTATTTATTATTGATTATTTACTTTAACCTCTATTTCTCAATCTTCCATTTTTTATTTTATTTTATAATGACATTTATAATGGTTTATTCCATTTACAGATCTTACATTTACAATTATTTACAATTACAGTTCACAAGTTTACAAACTTTAAAATATTTAAATTTATTTAAAAAAATTGAAAATGTTTATTTACTTATTATTATTATTATTATTATTAAATTGCTTAGCTTTAAATTGCTTAGTAACTAATTATTATTAAGAAACTGCTTAGTTATTTTATAGTTTTTCTAGTTTTCTATTTTACATTTTTTACAAACTTATATTTACATCTGCAGTACAGTTGGATGCACTGATTGAAATGGCGATTACACATCCGTAAGTGAACTGAAATCGATTGCACTAAAATCCACTAAATCTAATTGAACTGGACAATTAAGATGAGCTGCACCAGGCATAAGATGTTTTCTTAAAAGACAGACTTGACAATTCTTCAAAACTGTGTAAGAGAGGAGAGAAAACTGTTCCTTCGGCCTGATGTGGCACTTTTGTATTGAGAAGTCATTAGCCAGTTTTGTGTCACAGTAGACAAACTGCTCCAATCTGCTACGGAGACACAGAGCCAAGCTGAGAGAGAGAGAGAGAGATGTGGACAGATGGTTGGTCACAGGCCAGTCCTGACAGCTCCATGGCTGCACCTCTGTTCTCTCATCAGCACTCATTAGCACTGCAGAGCTCAGAGGTAGTGAACTCTTAGTGCCATCCCGCAGTCCCATAATGCGCTACTCATTCCTGCACGAACGCTGGAAGACCCCCTAATTCCTAACCCGAACTCCAGCCAGAACCCCTTCCAATGTTCTACAGATTTAGAAAAAGAGGGTTGTTGTCGCATATTGAATTAGATCATTTGTTCAACATCAAATGTCTGTTTCCATGATTGTAAACATGTAAAAACATGTAAAAGTATATTTACAAGCATCTAGTCCATCTCAGACTGCCCATCACATGCCTGGCACTTGAGTGGCATCGCACATAACCTCCACTCTTCATCTCGCAGAGCTCACAAGGATGCCCCAGTGGCCCGGTCACCACTCCAAGGCCTGGCTATAGGGGTGGTTCCTGGTGCCCTAATACAGGCAGGCTATACCTTTCATCAGGGTCTTCATGATCGCTCCGTATCTCTTATCTGTTTACCAATGGTGGACCTACCAGGAGCATTAAGCTCCCAATGGTGTAAACCTGAGATTCAACAAAGTACACAAACTCCTTGACCAAGACAAAGGGGATGAGGAAATTGGGAAGACTTTATTTCTACAACAATCATTCGAGTGAACATCAACCCTTTAACCCAAACAGGCTGCTCTATGTAGGTACAGGATCAGTAGCGATCAAACAGCATTCTAAATTGACATGATGTCTCTGTGAAATGTTATTGACATTAATAATACAGAGATGCCATTATGGGCTTCGGATGACATCATTTGTTGTGGACCACACTTTTCATAAAATTATATGACACCTACATAAAGCCCTTCATGAGCACTGACACAACGTCTGCATGAACATTTATAAGGTCTTATTCTAATAGGTGTCATCTGTCATACGGGCTCTTTTATTTTTTTTTGTCAAATCTCAGTTGATATTGATTTAGCAAACAAATTTAAGTGACAGATTTTCCCAGAGATAAAGTTCATGTTGCTGTTTTCACAAACTGTCAACGTGCAAAAAATACTGCAGAACTTCCGGAAATGTTCAACTGCTCATTTTTCCAACTGACCTCTTCTGGCAGGCTATGTTACATCATCACCATTATGTATACTCTGACATACCAGAAGTGCACTAAGCTGAGCTCCGAAGTCAGCTACCATCATGTTCTAACAGAAGGCTGCCCTGAAAATGCCATAACACAATGTTATGAAAAGAAACATCTGTCACTTGGCTCTTGACCTTAAAGAAGTTATTTAAGCCAGCTGATGCTTTTTGGAACAAGCTGTTGTAGATAGTTGTGCCACTGAATTCTCAAATCTGGTCAGAAGACGTTCATTTATGCTCTTATTAATGCCCTCGCTCTATTACGTTATGGTTTCTATGGTAACATCTTACACAGGGATTTGTATGGTGGACACTTAATGTAATCTGAGACTCTAATTTAATAAACAAATTGAAAAATGTGTTCTTATTTCACAAAGAAAAATGCTTAATCATTGATATAAGGTTTTCTGTAAGGAGACGTTTAACATTTATGAAGGCGTCTCCACTGTCAGTGCTTTGTAATGTTTTCTCCTACATGAAAGTCTTTAGGACAGATTGGTGAGAGAAGAACTGTTGTAATGTATTTGATATGATCCAAGTTCTTCTGCAGATGTTCCACAACATTAAATGTAATGTATTGTAACTAATAAAAAAATATATATCATCCTTCTTTAATAAGTAAATATTGTAATTGTTGCTGTGATATAAGAGGAATAAAAAACTTCAGAATCTGCCTTTATAGGAAAATGATCGTCTCCTGTATCAACACAGTTAAAACCAGTGAGTTTTATTCATGCATAATTGATTATAAAGCTTAGCTTAAACTAAGAAGATTTAGTTTAAACTCTGCTGTGAAAATATTAAACCATCAGTGATTTCACTGAACATCAGATGTAATTCCGAGGTCTCATGAACATTTAGTTTTGACTTGCAGTGAAGAAGCTGAGAAAAAAATTCTGACTCGGTACCGACAGTACAAGTGTAATCATCCTCACCATAAAAACAAGGACAAACTTCACAACCCTGTCCTCCACTGCTCATCCGAGTGCGGCCTTATCGCTGAACACCCTGTGAGCGACCACTAGGGTCAGACAGATATCAACATGTCATATCTGAATGAGTAATTTAGTTGACCAGGGCTATGGCACAGTCAGTACGTGACTTGTCTGAAAACGTTAGGGTGTTGCACCATGAACCTGATGGCACAATATGGGACAAGAATAATTGACTTGACTTTTTTGGTCATTCATGAGAAAAAAATCTACTTCAAATTTTCATTATATCTTTCATTTTCAGGAAGGGGTGTATCCTGGTCAGAGTGGTGCTGAATTTGGAGTCAATCCCAGGAACACTGCGGTGCAAAGCAGAAATACACGCTGGATGCTCCACCAGTACTTCGCACCATGAATGCACTTTCACACTCTCTCTAATGCACAGCAAAATGCAAGTGCATAAAATCAGCATGTAGTTTATTTTGGAGTAATTCAATAGTCATCATTAATACTCCAGGTAGGGGTCAAATCACAGGCAGACAACATTAACCATGAGCATGGGTTGGAACCAGGAATTCATACAAGAAACCAAGGCCAGGAAACCCAGGAAACAAGAAGCAATGCTCAGAAATGCACCATACAATCGACAAGACTTAGTAACAGGATAAAGACACTAGAGGGTATAAATAGACTAACTAATCAAGGGATAAGCTCAGAACACTTGGACACAATCAGGGAATCATTAGTGACATTAAAGAAAGGGGTATAGACAAAACCCAAATCAAAACAAAGCCATGTTTCAAAGAAAACAAAAAAGTTCAAAGAAGGAAATCAAAATCAAATCAGTAGATTTTCAAGAGCTCACAAGGATAATTCCTGACAATGATAAAGCCATTTTTTGAGCCAAAGCAGAACAATCGGCCATGCTTTCTGGGTCGGAGGGATGCCATACCTCTCCCCTGTCAATCACAGGAACACTAGTTAATCTTTAGGCATATGTGAGCTTGGGAATGCAGAAGAGGGTAGATAGCACTTTCCTCTAAATGTGATTAAGGTTGACTGGCTTCACGTGTCTCAGAAGAAGCATGTGTTGGCCTTCAAACTCCCAGTTGGTAGCTGTTGTGTGCTTCTGGAGAGTGGACTTGTGGGTGGGAATGGGTAGGTGATCAAATTGGTGACCAAAAACGGGAACACGATGAGAACAAGTACTCCTCGAGTTGAGTACCAACAGGAGGAATGAATGACAGGCTTACTCACACCTAGAGGCAATTTAGCTCCATTATATGGCCAAAAGAATGTGGACAATTAATCATCACCCCCATATGTGAGTCTCCTCCAAACTGTTGTCACAAACTTGGATTGTACAGGATGTCTTTGTTTGCTGTAGCTTTAAGATTTCCCTTCACTGGAATGCAGGGGTCCAAACCTGTTCCAGCACGACAATGTGCCTGTGCACAAAGTGAGGTCCATTAAGACATGGTTTGCCAAGGTTGGAGTGGAAGACCTTAACCCCACTGAAAACCTTTACGAAATGGAACTGGAAAGCTAAATGTGTGCCAGCTGTCCTTGGTCATCAACAGTTCCTGACTTCACTAATGCTCTCATGGCTGAATGAGCCAATTCCCACAGCCATGCTCCAGAAAGCCTTCAGGGAAGAGTGGCACTCATTGTAACAGCAAAGGAAGCAGTAAAAACTGGAATGGGATGTTCAACAAGCGCATACAGCTATGATGGGCAGGTGTCCACAAACTTTTGGCCAGTTTGTATTTGGTGTGTGCCATGTATAGACCTTTAAACCTTCCAGTCTTGTTAGAGCACAGTCTTTGACAAGGTGTCAGTGGCTGGATACCACCACGTTCACACTTATCTGTGAGGCGTTGGCCTTGGAGAAATCACGTTGCTCTGCAGTGACCTTTGACTAGTGCACGAGTGGGGGTTGTTTTTTAGCACCAATTGTCCTTGGGGAGGTCAAAATTAGGCATTTCAGGATCTTCCATTAATATAGGGTTAACCGTTGCTGTTGACCACTAGTCTCTCATCCACTGTTGTGTCAGGTAAAACGTGTCAGTAATTACTCACAGAGGCTGATGGGATTTGAATCACTGCTTTTTTCTCATTGTGTACTGGCCACAAGATGTTTAATCTTGTCTAAGAGTTTATTACAGTAAGGTTAGGGAATATTTGCAACAGTAAGCGACCACTGGAACTGTGTAAGTCAGAGCACACCTGATCTTATGCACGTCATGTTGGGCAGCTGGACATTTACTTTGTGTTAGCAGATCTGGTCCACGCTGAAGAGCAATTTTCTGTTCTAATGCTGAAGTATGAAAGGTGGCTGCACCTCATGTGGTGTAACCCAAGCTCATGATCAAACCGGGGGCCCTGGAGCTGTGAAGCGGCAACGCTATCTACTTCAGTTAATTTCTGTAATTAATAAGTGAATTCATTAATTACATCACCGATAGCAAGAGTTTCACTGCTATCACAGCTCCACAATCCACTGAAGCTTTTCAGCATTCCTACAGTATGTTGAAGAAACATTAACCTTATGGCCCAGAAGTTTTACATATGTTCGAGACAAATTTCCCACAATGTCGTCACAGTCGATTTTGACATGAGACACATAAGTGGGTGAATAAGAGTCTCTAACAAGCAGCACTACAGCTCTGTGCTGTGTTCTAATCAGGAAACTGGCATCTCGAGAGCTTGTCGCTTGGGTTTGGCACGACACTCAGCACTGATGAAACTCACAGCAATCAAAGAGCAGATTAATTGTAATGCTAATCTTTTTTCCCTTTTCTTTCTTTTTTTTTTTTTTTTTACATGCGTGACATTAAACTTGAAGCTTGAAGTTGCTTGTGTAAAAGGTGGGGAGGTCATTCATCCAACGTCTTTTAATCTTTAATAACCTTTAACCTATTAAAAAAAATAAATAAATAAATAAAATAAATAAAAAAAATAATAAAAATAAAATAAATAATAATAATAATAATAATAATAATAATAGTAGATGCGGCACTTCATCTGGAGTCCAAACATTACCTGAAATACTTATGAATAAAGTACATTCAAATAATCCACATAAACAATGTAAAAGAAGGTATGTTACGTGGCCATTTTCATTTTTTATTGTTATTTTTGCAGTGTCAAATAAAACAAAATCTAAACTTATATGTAAAACCTGTGTTCACGTTGAGTCAAAAATCTCATATAGGTAATGAGAAAAAAAAAAAAAAATCAAAACACTGTTCTTCATGCATTTTTACAAGAAGAACAAGAAGAAGGAACTTTCTCAGCTTTTCAAGAACTATCTTGTCTTGTGGATGTTCTACAATTGTCATTCTTTAATTAATAAAAATTGTAATGATTGGCAAATTGCTGTGGTTTATGAGGAATAAAACACTTTCAGGGTGGTAACGTCACACCACCTCGTCACTCATTTCCTAGATAATTTTTTTACTCCTTACATATTATCCAAGCCAAAATGTCATTCCTTTTGTGCCTAAAACTCAAGTTCCAAAACTCATGGAAAGTCTCTCAATTGTATATGCTGAAATTACAGTACAGGTGGTGCGGTGGTTAGCACTGTCGCCTCACAGCAAGAAGGTCCTGGGTTCCATCCCCGGGTCACCCAGGGTGCCTT
>JAQQZR010000014.1:12179969-12213341 GCA_030068235.1 Notoglanidium macrostoma
ATTGTCAGTAAACATATAAATGTCTATTTCTCAGAGTTCCTACATGATGCAGTAAAACCAAAACTATATTTGTGCATCCCCAGTAGGTACCTGTCACAATCAGCGAAAACGTTCCAGGAAGCAAGACCTTTCAAAACAATTGTTGTGCAGTGTAAACAATGATGTGATTGATGTGAGGAGCTAATGTTACCACACAAAAAACACAATTCCTCAAGTGTTTTATTCATCTTGATCCATAGCAAATGATTTTTTTATTTATTTATTTATTAAAGAACATCTTGTCGTACTTTTAATCTATTTATAGTTATATTCAATCTGGTGGAACTTCTGTGAAACAAGTTAGTTTCTGTTTTCACTTATATTATAGTAGCTATAAACAGTAGTAGCTATAAACAGTAGCTCGGCTTGTCATAATACCAAGAAACCTTAAACTCTTCAGTGTCTTGAAAACTTAGGGAACCTACAAAGCACTGACACTGGAGAAATCTAAAAATACTTAGTATAAACCTTTCCTCATAGAAAACTTCACCATATCAACAATTATTCAGTCACATTTGCTGTTATAGAAAATTCATTGACATCTGACCAACTAGATGCAAGAAATCAACAGCGCTGTGATAAAAATCCAAATATTAAATCGCTATTATTCTTGTCAAATTAATGCAAGCTAAAATTTAACATCTATCATTATATACTAGTTTTGACTATTTTGTGCAGCCATACACCTAAATACCCCCAAAATGTGAGTCAGTGCAGCAAGAGTGCATAAGGAGATGTCAGTCTAATGACTTGATATTCATGTGGAAAGAATTTACAACCCAGAATAATGGCTTGCATCAACTAAGACAATTAGACAGCAAGAGCATGTGTCCAAATAAAGCACACAGGACATCACTCGAGCCCTCCTTATGAATTTAATGAAGCTCTAGTAAAGCATTGCAAAAGCATGATCAGTAAACTTCAAATCCTTTTGATTACAATGTGCAAAGGAAGAAAAAAATGACTTCATTCATTTTGCATTTTTATTTTTCCGTTTCTTCATGTGTCCCTCTTTGGAATAAATCATGTGTAATAAATAATGTACAGTAAAAGCACCTGCGTTTTCCTTGCAGTGCATCATCCTGTTACAGCACCAAACGCATGGCACCTTTGACATGTTAGAAACCAAACCAATCAGAGAAAAGGGCAAAACTATCTAGAGGATTTATCCACACATGTAGTGACACAGATGGGCAGACACACACACAAACACACACACAGACACACAAGACACACACACACACACAGCAAAGCAAAAGGGAATCAACTAAATACTTGGCAGAAACGTACAGACAAGTTTCACTGGGCTAACACACACACACATGTTGGTTTTACTATCTTTGTGAGGACCGTGCACTGACATCATGATTAATGAGCTAATTAATGCTACACCTGTACCTAAACCTAACCCTATCCTTAACCTCAGTAATGAAATGAAAACTTTTTACTTTTACTTATTTTTGTTTACAACACCCTTAAAACCATTGTGAGGACCATCCAAAATTGTCCTTATAAGGATAGTAAAATCTCACATTTGTTCTTCACAAGGGTACAAAAAGCAGTACACACACACACACACACACACACACACACACACTTGCCTTAGCATAGCCCATTGCTGAAGCAGTCAGCTGGCAGGCAGCTGGGCCATGACCCTCAGGATGAGAGCTGCAGATGGACTTGGTGTGGTGCAGCAGGCTCAAGCCTCCATGTCTCACCCTCCACGCTTCCATCTCATGGTGAACGACCTGGCCATCAAAACGCTCCAGATCCTGAGGAGAAATAAGAGCACGCACCTCTGCCAGCAAGGTAAGCTGCAGGGTACACAAGAAAACATGCGTTACGCACATCGCATGTCTCATTAATCAGAATTTTATCCATGAAGAAAGACATCATGTTCTGTAGCACCAGTCTCATGTTATATCTTTCGCCATGCTGTGTCGCATATATTTCTTTCCTCTGAATTGCTAGTTCTTGCTAGTATCAGTATGTTCTTGATGGTTCCTGAATAAAGAACAGCAGTTTTCCTGGTGTTGAACACATCTTGACTAGGGTTGCTCAAATAATTTCTAAGCTGGTTAGCTAATTAAGCCTGACTAGCAGGTTTGCAGATAGCATGTCCATCCATCCATCCATTACCTATACCTATACCGCTTTATCCATCTGGGCAGCTGGAGCCAATCCCAGCATCTTCGGGTGAGAGGCGGGGTACACCCTGGGCAGGTCGATAGTCTACCACAGGGCCAACACAGACACACAGCCACACACGCTCGCATTCACACCTATGGGCAATTTAGAGTAGCCAGTTGACCTAATCTGCAGGTCTTTGGACTGTGGGAGGAAACCGGAGCACCTGGACGAAACCCACGCATGCACGGGGAGAACATGCAAACTCCGCACAGAAAGGCACACTGGACCTTCTTGCTGTGAGGCGACAGTTCTAACCACTGCACCACCGTGCCGCCTTCAGATAGCATGTTATTAGCTTGCATTAGTAAGGTAACGAAGTAACTTCTGGAAATTTCCAAGCAGAAATATGAACACAAATGTGCTATTAGATATAAGACAAGCATTTTTAAAAATACAGCTTGACTGGAGGAACTGCTGGGTCCAAAATGTTTGTCGATTCTCTAATGAAACCCAGGTCTATTGAAGGTTTAATAGAATTGTCAATAAGAATACATTCATTGCATGAAATTCTTAATGAGACAGTCTATATCTCATTAGTGACCCCCCCCACCCCTTTGTTATCTCCAGACTTAACCTTGGCATGTGTGTTGAAGAGCTCGAACAGGGCCATGGCGAGAGGCTCCACGCCGATGTGGCCACACTGGTACTCCTGGATGTAGTAGGTCATGGTCTGTCTCTCTGCATCAGTCAGCAGCAGATAGGCCTGCTCCTCCAAAGAACTCTGAGCCCCTATAAGTCCTGGGGTCAGAGCCGGGGACAACAGACCCTTACAACATACAAAGAGAAGACATGTCAAATAAGTTTGAGGTTCTGTAACTGAAGCATCCTTGTAGGAATTGGCAATAAATTACACCATGACATCATGCCAACATAAGACTTATCCAAAAAAGACTGTAACAGCTGCCAAAGGTGGTTCAACAAGTGTGCAGTGATGGTTCAGAGGTCAAGGCTCTGGATTAAACTCCTGGCACCGCCAATGTTGGTCCTTTGAGGAAGACCCTTAACTCTGACCTAACTTAACCCTAACCTCTGCTCAGTTCAATACAACTAAGGTTGCTTTTGGACCAAAACATCTATTAAATGAGTAAGTACTATAAAAAGGAATGGTACAGGGATGAGCACTTGAAATTTATACCAATCATCTTCGTGTAAAGCTTGGAGAATGACTCATTTTTCAAGGACCGGGATGTAATTGAAGTGAACCATTCAAAAGAAACTAATCATTTAAAAATGCTTGAATGTAGGAGTACTCTAAGTTGGAGCTTTCATGTCGGGATGGAGAGGGGTGGAGCAACATTTTTGTTGTCTGTTGAACAATTTTGGAATCTGATTGGACATAAAGTGCTGATTCATTTTCTATAACATAATCTCTGACAGTACTTCCAGCTGCAAGGTTTATATGAATGTACTCATTCTAATATGTTATTGTTTATTTAGTAACAGCTAATATAGGAATTTCAGAAACAGATTTTAAAAAGTGTGTATAATTGTTGATATGTTGACATTTTATGGAAGGAGTCTCCAGTGTCTGTGCTGTATAACAGTCAAAGGTAAAGCTGTAACTAAGTTTTCTGCCATGGGAAAGACTTTGTGCTTTGCTATTTCTTGGATAAAAGGCATCTTGTTTCAGGCAAGTTTTATAAGCCTTTGTTGCATTGAGTCACTATATAACGGTATTATGATTACTTGTATATAAGTACATTTGATCTACTTTATTGAAATGAAGTATGTGTTCAAGTCAGTGTATAGGCTTTAGTAACACACAGCAAACTGATCCTGAATCAGGTGTATGAGGTGTATGGCCAGACTTCTGAGGTCCCTCCACTCAACCAGAGCTAATATTAAGTACCACAAGCCCTGGGGAATGAAAGGGCCCTATGAGTCACTCTGTGGCACCACTTCCTCTGCTTCTGTGTGTCATTAACCCACTGTCCGCTGCCTCTGCACAGAAACGCGCGTCTTGTGCCTTCTCCTCTTTGACATTCTCCTTAATCAGAAGTACATTAGAACCAGCCGCAGGCTGAGACACACACACAGAGAGTGCTTTCTCATTCTCTGGCTCTGTATGTCTCCTAGTGTTGCTGTTATTAGAAAAAGCAAGAGGCAGCAATTTAAACTATTTTTAACAACAAAGCAGAGAAAGAACTCCTACCTGAAAAACATGCACAACATACATCAAATTACATCTAAAGAAATAAAACTGCAACTGGAAAAGATTGGATTGAATGTTTTTATAAATTAAACTCCAGTGTCCCTATAGTCTTGCCCTCCAGACTCGGTTCCCCATAACCCAATTCCATCTTCAAGGTAAAATGTCTTTTAATACTTTAACATTCATTTTAATTTCATTCCCTCTTAATTCACTTTGAGGAATTCTTCTTACAAATACTGCAGGCGTGATGTAAAGGGTACGAAAAACTGACAGAGGAAGGTACTGCTTTTACTCAGCTCCCAAAAATCCCTCCTCATTCAATTCCCCCGTGAAACAGCACCCGATCCAGAC
Organism: Notoglanidium macrostoma; assembly: GCA_030068235.1. Taxonomy (NCBI): domain Eukaryota; kingdom Metazoa; phylum Chordata; class Actinopteri; order Siluriformes; family Auchenoglanididae; genus Notoglanidium; species Notoglanidium macrostoma. Next base: position 12,184,702 of record JAQQZR010000014.1, read on the forward strand.
GTCAGCGCTCAGTTGGACTGAAGGCTAAATACGGTCTAATAACCCATCTTCTGTCATATCAGTGCATGAAACATTCTGGTGTAATCCGACAGCAGATGTGCACTGACCGCAGACCCATCAAAGCGCTGTCTCATGGGGGTCGTTCTTCGCTCTCCAAACTATAAATGAATAAATGAATGTTGCAATGATAAATGCAAAGTACAATCCTGACACTCATCACACACGGCAGGGGTAACATCGGTGAAATTTATACGCTGCTCAAGGGTAAAGTGAAGACATGGAGAAGAAGGGGATTTTTTTTTTTTTTTTGTTCAACCAGGAGGCGTTTTCACTACTTATATTGCAAACTCAATACTTTATAAGCATTTGCACACTGCATATCTGAGCTTGAAAGGCTCTGAGCCAATTTAGTGTTTAAGCTCCACTCTGGTTACTAAGGAAAAAAATAAAAAATCAGCTCTGCTTAGATGCAATGCAATTTTCACAATGGCATAAATGTGGAATTTTGGATATTTTTTTAAATGAGATAAGCCTGCACATTCCCTAGTGAAATTCCTAGTTCAGTATAAATAATAGGTCCTTGTATTGTTAATTAAAATGTAATAACTTGAAAAATATAGTACTAAAATGTATAGAAATACTAATTAGCTATCATAGTATTATATTATATAATATATTATATATATAGTATTATATTATGATAGTATTATGGATACTGCCACAGGTCACTACAATGAATACATAAAAGGAATCATATTCATCAGGTAATAATATAGGTTTTGGTTTTGTTTTTTTTTAGATATAATTTGGTGTTACATAAAATTATATGTTTCAAATTCATTTGTATTTGTTTACCCACAGTAATGTTTTTCCTCTGACATTATTTATTTCATGAGTCTTGTCCATCCATCCATTATCTACGCCACTTCTCTGTCCGGGTCGTGGAGAAGCTGGAGCCAATCCCAGCGGACTTCAAGCAAGAGGCAGAGTTCACTCTGGGCAGGTCACCGATCTATCGCAGGGCTAACACAGAGATAAACAACTGTTCACACTCACATTCACGCCTATGGGCAATTTAGAGGAGCCAGTTGAACTAATCTGCATGTTATAGGAAGGTTAGAGGAAACCGGAGCACCCGGAGGAAACGCACGCCGGCACCGGGAGAACATACAAGCTCCATACAGAGCGGTTCGGACCCAGAACCTTCTTGCTGTGAGGTGACCGTGCTAAGTACTGCAGCCCATGAGTCTTGTATATTGCAAAATAATAATCACTTATGATTTTACCTTCCAATTACTACAAAACAAATCCAGTGGCTTGCATACGGATAGTTTGCACAGTTGTTGATGAATTAAAAAGAAGCTGCATGCTACTGCCACATGATTGGCTGAATGGATAATTGAATAAATGACCAGGTGTACAGGTGTTCCTATTAAAATGGCCAGTGAGTGCATATAGTTCAGAGGAGGGTAAACATCACTTGGGCAGTCTATAAAAAGTTTTTTTTAAGTCCAAAAACAGTTGGACTCCTTTTTTCTAGACGTTGATGGATCGTCAGGGTTTTAAACGCTCAGCTATACCTTTGCTCTCTTGCCATTACTGGGTAGCAGGGTTCAATGACAGGCTCTGCACACTCACTCTATCCTAATAAAACAGCTCCATGGGCCCAAGTCCCAAAGGGTTGGGGTGTACGGAGTGCAGGGGCTGATTTACGGAGCTATACTCTCCAAGGTTACTCCAGCGCTAATGCAATCTTCAGCCTGGCAGCCAGAGAGAAAAAAAAAGACTAAAGACTTCTGGTCCAACACTTTCACTCCACTTCTTCCCCCTCAATTTCTTCATCAACCCCCTATAGCCTTCGTTCGAGTCCAGGCTTTAGGGTCCAGAAAGCTGCTGACACATCAGCGTTCCACCACTGCAGTGGTCGAACTCCTGCAGCGGGGCTTTATCCCATGCGACAACACCACTACAACACTGCACTGTGTACCATGTACAGGTTTATATTTAATACAGCGCTGCTGTGTTTTAATGGATTACTAGGTTTATTTTATGCCTCATCTGATAATAGCGGTTCAATTAAACCACCCCAAAGCGATTGAGAGTGTAATTATAGAAAACATACAGCATGTCATGTTTTTAAACTGAAGCTTACTTTGGGGAAAATCGTTTCAAACGCATGATAAATTTGGAGAAAGTTGCAGAATGCTACAATAATGCAGTAAATAGTGTTTATAGTACAAGTATGTAAGGAGATAGTGTTTATAATATGAGTATATGAGTGTTTCTAGTTAGGGTGCACTTAAGAATGAGGCCAATAAAGTTACAGGTTACAATTAAGCCAATTTGCCAAAAATCAACACAACACAAAATATTTCACTGTTTTATCAACGACCGTCCCGTACAGCGTTCCATCTTTCTTTCTTTCTGAGTTTTTCTCTTTCCTGTTTTTATCCTTCGTTCTTCCTCATCATTTCACCCTTCTTTCTTTTTTTTTCCATTTTCTTCTTTTTTGCTTTTAATTTCCTTTCTCCTTTCAATGAATTTCCTCCTTTCTCCCCTTCATATTCCTCTTTTCTTCCTGGTCGAGTCCCCTTTTCTTCCTTTTCTTTTTCATTCCACTTCCTCCATTCTTCATTTTCACTTCCTCCTTGCCTCTTTTGTATGTCTCCATTCATTTCATCTTTCCTCCTTTCCATTTTCTCTTTTCTTGCGTCTCATTGACTTTTTACAAATTAATTTCCTCCTTTCTCCCCTTCATATTCCTCTTTTCTGCCTTTTCGTTTCCTTTCTCCTTTCAGTGAATTTCCTCCTTTCATATTATTCTTTTCTTTCTAAACTGTTTCCCCCCTTTCTTCCTCTTCTTTTTCATTCTCTTTCCCCCATTCATCCTTTTCATTTCGTCCCTTCCTAATTTTCATTTCATTTAATTTTTCTTTCTTTCTGTCTAGTTGTTTCTTCCGTTTCCCTTTTTCCTTTTCCTTTTTTCACCTCCTTTTACCTTCCCTTCTTCCTTCACCCTATTTAGTCAAAGCTAATGTACACCTGCTAGCTGAGACTGCACCACTGCATGGCAGCTACCAATCTGAGAGTGTGAAAGCAAACCCAGGAAGCCACTACATCTTTTCCGACTTTAACACAATGTCATAGAGGTGACCAGTTACACTCTTGGACCTGCAGCCATGGAGAGCTGTAGCTTCATCTAATCAGACGTGCAATCTCCTAACAGAAAGACAAAACCTTACAAGACATCTGATTCCTGTGAGTGTCAGAATCAGGTGTATACAATAAGGGTTACACGGATTTTACATGGTTAAACTTTGAATTTAAACCCAAAATACAGAAACCGAGAACCCGCTAACTGTATTTTATTGCTGCGGATATTAAAGCAAACCTTTTCATTCCGTATTAATGAATACGATACAGGATTTTTTTCAGGAGATGTAAAAAAAAAAAAAAAAGAAAACAAGAAAGAAAAAGAAAGCAGGGGTAAAGGAAGTGAGAAAGGAAGTCTGCTCGGAAATTATTTCCAGCTGCCGAGAGCGATATTGCCTTAGACAAATTTCACTCTCACACTTCATTGGCCATGCATTCGTCATCGAGAAATTAGTTTCTGTCAAATACAACACACTGTTTATTAATATAACTGGCAATAAATAAAAATCTCTGAACATGAACACCACCTATCTTTTTTAGCTTCATTTTCTTCTTACTTAGACATCATGATATTTCTCAAGATTTGTTTTCATCCGTTAATGGAACCTATCCTGGGAATATGAGGTGTGAGGCAGGAATACACCCTGGATATGACATCATTCCATCACAACCAGCTGATGTGTATAAATCAGCTCAGGAAGAACACAGAGCACATTTTTACTACGTGACGAAAAAAGTGTGTGTGTGTCCCTAGTGTATCACAGAATTTGTGCCTTACCTTTCCTGAGCTCCCTGCTCCAGCGTCTCCTGACACACTGCAGGGAAGAGAAACAGCTGTCAGTGTGCTGCCATGCGGCAGTGATTGATATATTGACACCAATTAATGTCTTGCGGAGGTAAAAAGCAATGTTGCAGTCATAAAGCAGTTGTTATGAGTCTGAATTGTTCCTAGACAAGAGTCCGCTGTCTGCCTTTGGCGTTACAACACATAAGTGTAACGAAGCGTGGCACTCAGAGCTACCTTGGAAGTCTAGAGGAGCACTTTGGAAATGAGAACCTCCTGGGGTTCTCAATCAACCTGGCTCCATTAGGAAAGAAGGAGAGGGAGAGAGGGAGAGAGGGAGAGAGTGCTGTCAGCATGCGATCTATAACCATACTCCCCGCAACCACACACACACACACACACATACACATACACAAATGCGCATATGACACGTGTGCGTTTTTGTGTGCAGTGAATCATTCAACAACATGGCGTCTAAAACTAACTGAAAAAAAGCAGCCGACAGCCATTCTGCTTATTTTTCAGAGCCGTACAAAGAACACCAGCTGACCCAGATTTCATTTTAGACAGGACAACATGGCTTTAACTCAATGTCGGGGACATTTGGGAATATATTTAAGATTTAGTAAAAAAAAAAAAGTCCTTCCATGATCTAGATATAAATACTTAAACTAGGCCTTGAATTCAGAAATCTGAAGAAGAGGCGGGTATACTGTTTTCAAAAAGCAACATTCGAAAAGTAAGCAGAAGCTCTGAGCACACAGGAATGGGAAATTTAAGACGGACAGGAGAGACTGGAGTGCGTTCTGCATGCGAGCATGTGCAGGTCTGAAAAGGGTATTTACTTGGCACATGGGTTATTATGTAGCTAATGATGTTTTGGAACATTTACAAGGTAAAATGAGACAGAATAAAACTCAGTACTAATGATAAGTGATGCTGTGTACTGTGATCAGTAGATAATAATAATGATCTGGAACAGTATTACACGTCGTAATTACTGAAAAGTTAGTGTTTTGTTATTACAAATATATTATTCACATGGTAATGGAGGATATTTGTTAATCAGTGCTACATTTCAGGCCCTGAAGTACTGGAATAGGTTGAGGTATATTAGCTAGAACATATTCAGGACATGATAAGGCTTAGCTACTGGAAATTAATGTTGTGATGAGGATTTAATCAGTAGTTATTATGAAAGAGTCATAGTTCGGTAGCAGATCTGCAGGAGAAATCTAATACTCAGTAATTAGTGCTAAGTGAATAATGAACTATGACTAACACACTTACTGAGCAGTTAACTAAACAGTATTTAATTGGAAAAAAGTAAGTGTTAATGAAGAACTACTCATTCATTCCTGCTTAGTTCTTGCATAGCTACCAGTGCGTGTTGTAAAGTGTTACCATCTCTGCTACAGTATCTGCAGGATGTGTGAGATTAGCACCGACTGTCATGATATTTATCTGTTCCGAGAAAGAACAGAAAAAAAATTGTTTACTTGATTCACGTTTGTAACAGAAGTCAACGTGAAGCTATTAAACTCTGCCACTAAAAGTTCGTAACCACAAATCTGAAAGGATAAGAATATATCATAATCTAAGATTTTTCTCCCAGAAAGCTTTGCATCAGGAGGAATGTGAGACACTTCAGCATTTCATGTAAGTTGCACTGACTAATAACAATGCTGAATATTAATAATTGGAAAATTCTCCATCTGAAAAAGTAGTCCTGTCATTAAAAGAACAAATTATGCTTTTGATTGTGTTCAAGTTGTAATCAAACATACACTACAGACATGCTAAAAAAAAAACACCTATCTATCTACCACCACTCCGTGTGCTCATGGCCGAGTGTTTCTCTGTAGAACTGGAAAAAAGGTCCAACGAAATCGGTAAGGGAATAAAAGAGTTAATAGGTAGTTGTTGAGAAAAACAGAAGACGATCCTGATCAGCTCACCTCAGTGCAGCGCTGGCCGAGCTCTCTGCGATTTGTGGGCTGGAGATCCACTTGGTCTCGTCCACTACGGTGCGGGCATGAGGAAGACGCCCTACGTCCTTTATGGTCATCAGCATGTGGCGTGAGCTCTTGAGGATCTGCACGGCCTCGTCATGGGCAATGCTGCGGAAACTGTTCCCATTCACATCTATGATCTGATCTCCGACCTGCAGCCCAGGAACGAGAAGACATGGAGTGAAATAGATAAAGGAAGAACGACTATGCCTGCGTTCCAAGAGTGCATATATTTACTGTAATGCACTGGGACGTTTCGTTCCTTCATATCACTCCATTCGTCCGTGTTCTCCACATAAAATCCGACCTCCTAGGTCAAACCGGTTACTACAGTAGAGTTCGTGACATCATAAGCAGACATGCTATGAAAAACGATTTTTTCACAAATATAACTTTTGACTTAAAATATGGAAGCTTGTCAGATGAAGATGAAAAGCCGGAAGCACTTTTAAAGAGAACGTACAAATCAGCGTGCGCTAGCTAGCCAACTAGCTAACGTGCGGTAAATGAGTGGGCCATCTTTGGGATCTATTTCCACTAGCACAGCAAAAATAATCAGAACATTTGGCCGTATTGTGTCAAAAATGTCATCTACTCGATATTAAGGTCTCGTAATCGTGCGGTTATACTGAGTATTGGCAAAGCGTAGGCACGACGCCATGGCTAATCAAAACCGTGCTGAAATTCAGTATAACCGCACTATTGAAAGTGCAAGATTGCTTTTTACTGTTCTATAAACAAGAAATTAATATAGAGTAACTATATGGCTGATATTCCTCATCACTTTTTCGACCAATCAAAATTGAGAATTCAGCAGATTTGTGCTCTAATGACAATATAATGTCTGTAAAATGTCTAGCTTGCATTTAAAGAACATCTTTAAACTATCAAGCCCAGATATACCCTTACGAACAGAACATGGGTGTTAAAGAGAAAAGGCACTGATATCACGAATCCTGTTATTATAAGAAATGCACACGTCTCTTATTATTGCTTTAATATTTCTGTCCAATCACAGAGACTTTTTTTTTTCAGTTTTCACTGTGCCTGGCAATTGATAAGATCTGCATTAATGCAGGCTGACCTTTCACCATGGCACACCACAGGCTCCTAAGTTTGCTTTTTTAGTCAGTTGCATGGCAATCACATGCTGTTTTTGTCCATATCATGGAGCGTTGCATTACAGGCTAATAGATGAGCTAAACACATTCATGCAACCATTTCACACGATCGATGAACCTCAAATCCAGGGCAGAATCTAGAAATGGGGCTCAAGTGGAAAAGTTATTGATTCGATAAACACTACGAGAATGTCACTCTAACTGCAATGCAGCTTCTATAAGTCCTATAAGGAGCATAATAAACCAGTATCAGGAAAGCAGCACGTATAGCAGCAATCAGCTCTCGGTGTAAGCAGTGTTCAGTTTCTCGGCTCTGCGTTTGACCTCATGAGGACACGGAGACTGCTTCAGGGTGCTGATGCTGCCTTCCCACAGGATTATCCAATCACAAGCCACAGACAAAAGAGCCCGGTCTCAGGCTTAATGAAATGCAAGCTGCTAAAACAGCACAATGCCGGAGATGTTCTAACAGGTCAATAGGGAAATCAATGTAAAGAGAAGCATTTGTGAAAACCTCTCACAGGCAGAGGACAGCAGTCGATGGTCCATATGGTGTTTATTTCACAGATATTGAACAAAGTCAATAGCTCAGACATTTGGAAATAAAAGATTCAGCACCCTTGGAATTTCCTTGGTTGAGTAAGAGATAACGCCAAAGAAGGAAAGGCGTCACCTTCATTTAGAAACAGTTTGTTTGTATATGTTGTGCTTATTTTAACTGAATGAGACGAGCAAAGTCAAGGATATGTTTAACATTTGCACTCCAGCCTATAAATCATTCCTTTTTGTGCATTAATACTTTAGTTGTAACCTCAGTGTTAAGAAATGTTCATAGATGAAAGAGCTTAACAAGTTTGGCATAAAGTCTTTAATAAAATATCATTTTTTCCCCTCCAATTTCTTTTTATTAATATTTAGATTTATGGCTAGGTGACATCACAACATAAGATCAAAATCACAATATGTGAACACATTCTTATGAGAATCCTGGACATCCTGGTGTAACGCCATAATGCCAAGTGTAATGATTGCGCCAGTTTCCTTTTCTCTTTTCATCCTCACTCATCTTTTCATATATAAATTTGGAATAAAACGTCTCTCAATGTTTCATTTCTCTTCACATCGTTCCGCTGTTCACTTGATGACTTGTTACCAAACCAAAAGAATTTTTATTTACTTTACAAATTGCTCCATACTTTCGATTTTTTCCCCCGTTTCAAATATAATTAGGTTTTGATAACGTCATGCGTATTTTGTACTGTAAAAAAAAAAAAAAGGCTTCAATGACTTTTTTGCCATAGCACCCACTTTAATGTAGACTACAAATTAAATTAATCTCATTCACAACAGATTAAAGCTGCCACCTACAACCAGGAAAAGCCAAAGTGATGTCAATTCAACATGGCCGCTCACACTGTGAATGGTGTAAAGTTTAAATGAATTTAAAGCAGTTTGGGTTATATATAGACATGGAACTTGGTTAAATCTATAATATTAACCGTACTAATCACTGTTTTGAGAAGGTTATCATCATTGTTAGAGTTATATAGGGTGACCAGACGTCCTCTTTTCCCCGGACATGTCCTCTTTTTGAGACCTGGAAATTGCGTCCGGCCGGAATTTTAGAATTGTCCGGCATTTTGAGCTGCCTAAACATTCATCACGTCATGGGCATCTCTCATAAACTAGTTACTCTCCTACACGCCTGTTCACTTCCACTCGCGCTAGTGGAGCCAAGAGATAAGTGAGCAGTTTTGGGCTTCGAATATCTCCCTGATATCCCCCTGATATCCCCCTGATATCTCCCTGATATCTCCCTGATATCTCCCTGCACGTTCTCAGCCTACTCTCATTGATTGCTCGTCTTAACCTTAAAAAAAATGAATTGGTCAGCACCGCAGGTAGCACCAATCACTGCCATCAGCACCGGTTTCCTTGGTTACAACAAGCACGTGGCGCTCGGTATCTGCAGTGCAAAATGCCGAAACGCCGTTGTAAATTCACTGACGATTTACAAAAAAAATCCACGTGCTTTCGTTTCAGTCGCGATGCACGGGAGGCTGATGCATGACATGCAAAGCAGGCACGTGCGTGTCAGTGGCTAATAAAGGTGCCACCAGCCGACTGATGGAGATTTCACTGGTCGTAAGGCTCACCAGAAGTGAACCAAGTATTTTGAGAGGTCAAAGAGCCTTGCTTTTCACTCAGAGCTGCTGAAGATGGCCCAGTTTTTTTTTTTTTGCCATACCTGCTCACAACGCTAATACGGAGCGAGTTTTTCCCTGAAGCACAATGGACCAAGGAAAGGAATCACTTGAGTGTTGACTCATTGAAGGGGATCCTGTGCACCCAATACAACTTAAAGCATCTGACATGCAAGGACTTTCATACTTATGTTATGAGCAATCCCCAGCTATTAGGAAAGATCCAGTCCTCAGGAAAACATGCCCAGTCACCTGACTGAAAAGTGTCTAATCCAGGAGCTAATAGAGAATTAAACACTTCTGCTCGATTAGGAAAATAATCAACTCCAAGGTTAGCTGCAGACCGATAATTTTTTTTGTAGCATTTTAATTTATTAGAGAGAAAAGCGTTATACCTTTTATCCTTTTTATATTTACATTTCATGTCCATACAAGTTAGTTCCTATTATCACTTAAATATAATTTACGTTATTAAAAGTTATAATAGTTCCTATTAACTCAAAAAAAAGAAAAAAAAAGAAAAAAAGTGCTGACATCGGAGACTCCTTCCATAAATGTTACTTAAACGTTTCCTTACAGAAAGCTTTTTTTTTTCTTACAATATTGTATTTCCTCAAACACCATTATTCTGTTATTATAGAAATGAGTGCATTAATGTATACCTGTGATTTGCCTTGTCGGACCTGCTGACCACTCCGTATTGAGAATAACTATTCAGGTTTAAAGTGGGATCATGTTCTGGGACGGATCCAAAACACATAGATTCTGACTTGCTCTCACTTTTCTGACTCATCTTTGGCATGCAATATTATGAAAGCCCAGGATGTATGGAATGGACATTTAGCAAAGGTCAATATTACTTTCATATTGAGCCTGTCAAAATAATTGCCAGGTGTCAATTGGGCTTTCAAATGGATTCAGGAAGAGAGCAGAATGAACCGGGAATTATCAAAGAGAGCACAAAGCAGCCATCATTTTTACATCAGGGTGGATACTGACTCGCTTTTATTTTCCTCTTTGTTCTGCCCAGTGAAGAAAGAACAGGAGGGTGATTAGTTATCGATGTAAGCCTGTTTTTTCCCCCTTTTTTGTGCTAATGCAGTGAAATCAGTAGAGGAAGGGAGCTATAATATGCCGATGTACGGTACACGAGGATGAGAAAATCAAACCAAAAGAAAGAGCATGTTATTTAATGCTCCAAGATGCTCAAAGATCACTGTTGGCTTTGACAGGACAAGCTTCTTTCATGTTTTTGTCAAAGCTCTGCATCTTTTTATATATCATATGTACACCCCTATCCCCTCTAAAGGGTTGATTGCTTTTCGCCCAATCTCTGTGCCATTTCCGCTACTCACGCCTGCGTCTCGAAATCCCTTTTTGCTTTGGAAAGTGGAGCGACTGTGTATAACCAATCCTCAAGGACTTTCTCTCTCTCTTCTCTACAATAGCAATAACCTGATTCAGTGCGAGCCTCAGCTATCTTGAGGAGAAGCGCAGCAGATAGCCACTACTCTATTTTTCCCTCTCAGTGTTCTCCAGCTGGTCATAAAACCCACAAGAAAACAAACTGTACCATTATACCTCACTGGTGATCTCTCACACACAAGCAAAAAAAAGGTCCTCTGTCGCAGCCGCGGGCCTACATCCATCTCCAGATTGGCCTAGACGACGCCGGCCGCGTCTGACTGATAAACATGTCTACCGAGATTCGGCTGCAGTCACATCCAGCCGGGCTGTGATGGGGCCAGACGTTAATTAGACCCAGAAAAGGGCCTTGCAGATGGGACATACACTGGGAGCATCAGTCAAGATAAGCTTCTTCGAGGTTCACACATGGATAGATAAAAAAAGGGCTGTCATCAGGGGCTGATGGGAGGCTGTTATTTTCCTCTGGACACGTCACAATCCCAGGTCGATTCATTTAACCTGACCTAACTGTCTGGCCTGTGTTGACTTAGTGTTTTCGTTTTAGCTCAATTCAAAATTTAATCCAACACTATTTCTCATACTTAAATGAACACAAACTGCATCCAGACAAACAAAGAACTGCCGCACAAGGCAAATAAATCCGTCTTCCTGATTGAAATATAATGCAGTCCGTCTTCACAAACTCTCCATTCAACTGTCAAGCATAACTCCATATTTTTGTGCAGGGAAAACATAAATACATCTTACTTTTAGAAACTACTCTTTCTGACCTGTAATTTCAAGCTTCTAACCAAATTGTCTGCTACATCTGTTCTGCATTTGTGCTGCAGTTCTCTCCGAAGAAAATACACATACTGCTCAAATCTATTTGGTTAGAAGGCGTTGAATAATTTTCTATAACAGCAGCTCTGACGGGGGTGCAGGTCGGAATTCAAACCGCAGCATTTGTTCTAATATGTTAAGAACTCGTTCACTTGAGCAGCGGACGCTCCACTTAATCCAAACCTCACCGTAAACATCTTTTTAAAAACATGTTAATTAAGAAAAAAAAAACTGCATTTTCAATGATATTCTGTAAGGAGACATTTATTTAACATTTATGGAAGTGTCGGTGCAGAAAGTTTTCAGAGGAAATTTGGAAGCGCTGAGGATTCTGCACTTTCTGTTTTCTTATTTGAGTTGGGAAAAAGAAAAAGAGAGAGTATGGTGAAGGAGTGATTGCTTACAGCTGCTATAGCATAAGTGATGGCTTGTTTCAAGGATGATCCACAACAGTAAACAACTATATACAGATAAAAATATTATGTTCTTTAATGAATAGAACATTGCTGGCAAATTGCTGCGTGGTGTTTTAAGAGGAATAAAAGATTCCAGGACATGCTGTTATAAGAAAATAATCAATGGAGTGATAAGTGGTAAGTGTAATTTGGGCCACACCAAATCACACCACCCAGTCATTGATTATTTTTCAGAATAAAATGTATGTTTACGGTACAAACACAACACAAACTAACCAAAATACATTTACATTTTCCCACCATATGTGGTGAGAGATTATCATTACATTTGTGTCAATCATTAAAATAAGCATTGCAATTTTTTTTGTCTCAAATCTTTCATATAAATGGTGATATTTAAAAACTCCACTGATAAAATAGTTGCTCATAAAACGGTGCTCATAGGTACACTTTAAGTAAATATCGGTGTAAATGCACAGTGAAGCGATCTGCTCCCTGAGCAGAGCATCGCCAACACGGTTGGTTGAATTTGTCACGTGACTTCCTGTTTCAAGCTAGACAATAGCACAGACGCAAAATTTCTTCTACATGTAAGGAGCAAGGAATGTCCATAGTTCATAAAAGCTAAATTAGAAAGTAGAGTCAAAGGCTTTACCCAAGCTGTTGTAGTAAAGAAGGCACTAATGAGTTAACTAGAAAGGCACTCGGGCAGCGCCAAGGGCAATAAACTCTTCTATGATATTTAAATGTGTAATCTCAACCAATTTATATGTCTGGATATATTTCCAATTGAGTCATCATATTTCTACGCTGGCTATGTTTTGTCATGATACCGCCTTTACCACCATCTACTGGATTTTAAGCTGTATGACATAGCTGAGTAGCAAAATAGAAACCGAATTCTTCGAGCCACCTTGTGAGTCGGATCTGCTCCGAAATTGAACAGGTTCTTCCTTCGCCCATGCTACACCCTTCCACCAAGTTTCATGAAAATCAGGCTGGTAGTTTTTGCTCAATCCTGCTCAAAACAACCAAACAAACTGCACTCAAAACACAACCTCCATGGCGGAAATTATACTTAATTGATTAAAGATAAATATGAACAAATAAAAGCTACAGCTCTGTTCAAAAGTCTTAGGCACCCTACAAATTTTGGTATAGGTGTTCATTTTATGATGTCTGGTCAAAACATTTTATATTCCCAAACATTACTTTTGCAACAACAACAAAAAAAGATTATCGGTAAGTCAGTAAAAAGCAACATATTACTTAACAGACAACAACAACAACAAAAAAAAACATGAAGGGTGCTGGGTTTTGCATGCAAAAATAATTCAACAATTACGTAGAGTCTCCAGCAGATTCTCCAAAATAAAATAAAACCTACCAGCTCATTTTCCTTTTAAAACTGTATAAAGTGGACCCGAGACTATTAATGTTTTCTTTAAAAAAGCAGAGTTGTGAAAGCAAACCTGTGATTATGACACCATTTTAAGCCCAGTGTTTACCTGATGGTACAGACTTGTGTGTTCAGACCACGTCCAGCAAACTCTGACTCTGTGATGATGTGAATTCTAGCAGCGCAGACACATTGATGAAATGCTGGTTATCGACCCGGGAGGTTCACATTCCCACTGGGAGGGCAAAGCCAATCAGACACCTGTCTCAATTCTCACACAAATAGTGTAACAGCAAAGAGAAACACCTCCACTTTCCACAGTCAGGAAGATCGTTATTACTACCACTATGCTTTATAGCACAACGTCACAGAGTCCAGCACCTTACTAAAAGCATTACTCACGGCTGGCCGAGAGGGAGAGATTTACACAGTCTTGAGGGAGCAGTTTGTAATTCTGAGCTCCCTGCTGGCTACAAGGTGAGTCACAGTTATAACTAAAACATTGAGCTTTTTCCCAATACTCTTCTCAGCACCACCTCGACTTGTCGATCCTACATCCTTTAGCACCTAAACTGAAACTCGATAAAAGTCAAGCGCTGAGCAAATTCAAAATAGATGTAAAGGGCATAATCTTTTTTTAATACCCTCAGACAAATCAAGACGCTTTATGTAAACATGAAATATCAATTTTCCATTTCATCTGGAATTTGCACCACACTTTCATAACTGCAAGCACTTTTGATTTTGTCAGATTATCTCACAAAACCAAAAATAATCAATGATGGTTTAGTTTGATGCGGTATACGTGAATACTGTTACCATCTTAAAGTTGATCATTTTCCAATAACAATATGTCCCAAATTGTTTTACTCCTTTACACAACAGTAATTTTTTTTATCCATCTAGTTATTTTTAATAACGTCGAACGCCCTCAAAACAAGTTAGTACATGTTATCACTTATGTAATAGCAGCTATACACAGTCATTCCCTTACTTTCACTTCAAACTAAAGGGCCATGTAACATGGTGGCTCTGTAGAGGTGGACCTGCTGCCTTTGTACATATAAAGAGCTCATTATAAGCTTACAAAAACACAATGATTCCTTACAGGTAATTATACACCAATGAAAAGATACTTATAAATATTAAATTCCATTTCTGCTAATAGATCAATCCTACATAGTGGACTATTCATCAAAAAAAATGTAGGTTATGACAACGTCCTGTGCATTACCTCTGACTGCCGCAAACCACTGAACGACTTGTGACTATCTAGCTGGAGTTATTGTCCGAGTTACTGTTATAGACAATTAATCAACACCTTCTGATCAATTGGAATCCAGAATCCAACTGGTATTCTTTTGTAAATTGTAATACAAAATTTCTCAATGTAAAAAGATCCTACATTCTCAATGTAAAAACATGGCCATCCTTTGGCTTTATAACTGACTCCAACCTCTTGGTCATCTCAGTTCTAACCCTGATTGATCTGGTCTCTGTAATAACTCATTTAGAATTCTTGTTATATAACCTCCCATTCCCTACAATTTTTCTCCTTAATTTTTCCCTTTTGGCTCTCTACCATGGATAGCTATGGCATTACTGGGATTCAGTATGGCTAGCACTTTTCAGTTGCACCACTTTGGAGCTGGAATTCTACTGTTTGTAGATAAACTGTGAAGTAAAGATACATTTTAATCTAATCCACTAAATCTAATCAAGCAGACTGATTATTTACATTAGGGTTGTTGTATTGGGGTTGGAAGTGAATTCTAGCCCGGGATAACTGTATTAAAAGTACAAACTGCATCTTTACAAGAGAGTGCAGTTTGTAGGACAGGCAAATAATGAATGGCCTAAGGAATTACAGTATGCAGAAAAAGTAAAGTGGATTATGTTTCCTAGCTCTTACAGCAAAAGCCTTGGAGTGCTGTATTAGTGAGTTTGCACAGGATTTGTGTATGTTTAGCCTGGATATGTATTTATCATGCATAAGTCCATGAATTCTGTATATGAGTGTGCATTCTGTATTAGTCTGTTTAGGAATGCATTTCTAGGGCTTTGCTTCCAAATCCCAGCTGCAAAAGAGTCTATAAAACAATATTACTGTTACTCACAGGTTCCTCTTTTCATATTTTCTGTTACATATTTAAAAAGCAACAATGGGTATAAAATGGTGCTACATAAATTGAATAAAATAATAAACAAACAAACAGATCAAGGCTCTCCTCATGACCTTGTGCATGGTCACAAAGCTCAGTTCCACTATTTCAAGAATAAATTCTGGAATGCATTTTTTTCCCAACTCCACTATGACACCAAATCAGAACAATCACACAAAAACAACCTCTTTTTAAAAAAAAAAAAAAAAAAACATTCGGAAGAGAAAAACAGTAGCTTTTCATTAATGTTTTCATAGTAGCACAAAGACCTAGAGAATACTGACATCTGTTTCAGGATCTGAGAGATGTGGCAATGCATTAGCAAAAAACAGAGTTAAATATTTAGTTGTTTTGCTCTACATGAGGAAGCATCAAGAGCTTCAGGCCCCAAAAGCTTATTTACAGGAGTCTAGGGGAGAGAATGAGGGGAGACAAAATGGAAATACGAGCACTGGGCTTATTTGCCGCTCCAACGTTTCATCTCTAATAAGCTAATTATTCCATGGAACAGATCAGCTTATGAAATGATGCAGCGATTCACAATGAGCAGGATATTACGTCCTCCAATAGGCAGCAAAGACAAACAGCAGCAGAGACACACTGTGTTCAGATAAAATAATGTGATAGCCCAATATTAGGAAAACATTTCATCTAGCTCTCTAAGGGTTATTGATTTGTAAGTTGGGCAAGGGATATCAATATTCTCTGCTAAAAAATAAAAACCCTACAAGTCTTTAAGCACAAGTATCAATTTTGGGCATTTGTCTTCGTGGTCTTGGCTGAGAGATGTAAAAAATAATGCAATGATTTTTTCTTTTTGCATGCACAAAGTTCCCCAAGACGTAATTCCTTCCTCTAGAAAACAGCCACAATGCATGTAGCCAAGTAACTAAAGTAAAGACTTGGCCTCAAAAAGGATTTGATGGTTTTCAGTCTTGATCTTGCTTCATTATTTAATTCAACTGGACTAAACCTTGTCTTGGCCTTGACCTACTTAAGACTCATTCTAGGCTCGAGCTCTGCTAGTCCTGGCATTGGGCTTCTACTGTAGTGTAGAATCATAGAACAGAGGGTGTCCTTTTCGGGTTAGGGTTCACATAATTTATCATAATTAAATAATATCCAAAACGCTTGCTGACAAAACTAAATCCTGATACATCCAAGGGAATGTGATGGGTAAATATACAAATATTTAGAAATATTTCTGCTTTTCTTCTTTTAACATTCTAAACATAGTGCATGAAAATCTTTTTTCTAATTAGCCAATGGGTTGTATCAACTGGATTGAATGTGGTCTGCAGTGCTGTCTCGTTTGGAGGTCTGGAGTTCTGGAGTCTGACACCTCGGGTCTCATTCTCACATTCAGGCAGCGATACACTGTTTTGTGAAGCAGTTCATGTCCAGCAATGCCCTCAGGCTGCTTAAAACCTTGCCTCACTCTCACTTTTACAATAATCAGGAGACAGACAGAAGCCAATGCATCCTTATCATCACTCTAGCTTCCTGAATTCAGCATGGCTTCTATTTTTGTGACAACTGTGGTGGCATTGCAGTATAAACTGTCAGAACTGTACTCTCTAACTCTAGTAACACTGGCAAAACTGTTGAATTCTCTTCCCACGTCAAACAAACAAACACATGACAAGAGTAGGACTATGTCAACACCATGTTGCCTTTATTTCAGTAAAGGATGTAGCTGTTACTCCAAGCAGAGGGAATAGCGAGAGCCAGGGTGACCTATAAAAGTGGTGCTCTGTATTAATAACATTATGTGTTCTTGTTTACTTTAACTTACTTCAGCTTTTACATTTCTCTTACATACTGTAAAGAACTTTGGGTTCAACATTTTGTTGGTGAGATTTACCTTTAAACCTCCACACTCTGCTGCTGATCCGTGGTCCACTCCGGCAATGTAAATGCCGAGGGAATATTCTGCTCCTCCACGTATCATCAGACCCAGCGGACGTCCGTCGTCCATGGAGATGGTGACCTGGAGGACATGCATATACAAGGCCCAAACATAAAACTGTCTTATAAATACACAATACATCATGCTGTATTAGCAAGAGTTATTGAGGATCTTAGCTATGTAATGCCTCCTCTCATCATACTACCTCACCCAACCTTTCAGTTATCCATCTACCCATTAACATATCAATCCATCTAACCATCTACTCTTCCCGCTATCCATCATCCATCCATCTATCTATCTAACTGTATATCCCTCTAACAGTCCATCCACCTAACAATCAATCCACCTGCCTTTCAATCCAACGATCCATTAATCCATCCATTAATCTGCCCATCCATCCATTCTTCCAACCATCTATCCATCCATCTATATAGAACATCCATTCATCTATCCATCTAACCATCCTTTTATCCATCTCTCCCTATTCTGTTTATCTAATCATTCATCCATCTAATCATCTAACAAGTCATCCAGTTAACCAGAATCTATCTATCTATCCATCCATCCAACATTCATCTGTCTAACCATCAATCCATCCATTCACCTATACATCTAACCTTCCATCCACCTAAGCATCTAACCATCTGTCTGTCCTTCCTTCCACCCATCTGTCCATTAATCCATTAGTGGACATAAAATGTCTACAGGTCTTTGTTTAAATCAAAGGTTATTGTGATGTTAAACAATTAAACTAAAAATTAATTATGTCACCTCTTTTCCACCCTTAATGCGATATAGCAACCAACAAAACTCAAGTGAAAACAAATAGAAATGATTTAGGGAAAACAACAACAAAAATCTTACAAGATTCCAGTTGCATAAGTGTGTACACCCCTTAACAAATACTTTGTTAAAGCGCTTTCTGCTTGTACTACAGCACTCAGTCTATTTGGGTGAGAGTCTACCAACTTAGTACATCTTGATTTGGCAATTTTATTACGCTCTTCCTTGCAAAAATATTCCAGATCTATGAAATTGCAAGGGGATCTCCTGTGCACAGCCTTATTCCAGTCACTCCACAGGTCTTCAATAGGATTTAGAGTTGGGCTCTGACTGGGCCGTTCATACGTTGACATGGATTTATGCTTTGTCATGCTTTAAGGTGAAATTTTTCATCATTTTTCTTTAGTTCTCCATCAGAAGCCTGCAGGTTTTATAACTCCAGTCTCAGCTGAAGAGAAGCAGCCTCACCTGCCACCACCATGCTTCACCATGGGTATGGTGCCCCTTTGATGATAAGCTCTAGTTTTTGTGCCAAACACATATTTTACAATTATGCTTGTATGGTTTTTTTTTTTTATGTGGAAAAGGGCTCCCATCTAGCCACACTGCCTCATATCTCAGTCATATGAAGAGTACAAGAGATTGATGTCATGCAGAGAGTAATCAGAACTTGGCAGATGTTCCTGCAGCTCCTTTAAAGTTGCTGCAGGTCTGTTGACAGCCTCCCTGATAAGTTTTCTTCTTATCTGTTCATCAATTTTGGAGGGATGTCATGTTTTGGGTATTGTTACTCTGGCAACTCGTTTTGTTCACTTGCTGGCCTTCCTGGTGTTCCACGGTTCATCTAATGTTTTGGAAATTCTTTTGTTCTTTTAACGAGACCCCATACATGCTTTGTAATCTCTTTGTGGACCATGGCTTCAGCAGTCAGATGAAACCAAGAAGTTCTACAGAAACAGTTGATCATTATTTGGGTCATTGATGACAGGATTATAATCATTACTTTTTGAACATGAGGTTAATTCTGAGCACAGTCACATGGCCCATTATAAAAGAGTGTGTGTATATTTCCCCTAAATGTTTCAATTTTTTTCACTTGTATTTTATCATAACTATATCACATTAAACATAGAAAAAAAATCTGACATGATCTATCTTAGTTTCATTTTTCATGGTGCAAAAACCTGCAATTATAACAGGGGTGTGTAGACTTTATATATATATATATATATATATACATTCTATCTATCTATCTATCTATCTATCTATCTATCTAATATCTAATAATAGTCTTGATATTTATGGGTAATTATGCTTTGTCATGCCATTTTAGCTCTACATCATTGCACACCAAAACCAAAGTGTCAAATCTCAAAGATTCGAGCCATTTTTTTTTTTACATAAATGAATCAAGCTGAGTCATCTCCAAAAGCTCACACTCTTTAGCACCATCAAGCATTTGAAGAATATTGTCCAAAATGTTATTATAGTGCACTTATTTAGCTGGCAATGGCATGAGAGAACAAATACCGGCAATTTAATATCTTAATAACTTGTAAAGTCACGGTAAAGTCCTTAAAAGTCTAAACAGCCAAATCGCAAACATTTTGAGATGCAGGTGCAATGTTCAAATGATGAATGACTATAGATCTGTCTGGTTCAGATGGGGAAATAAATCACGCTGACAGACAGAAGGGATTGTTGCCTGGGCTGGACCTAGCCTCATATCACTCAGCTCCCTTTGGGCAAAAGCAACATATAATACCCTGTTCCGAAATGCCTCTCCTGCTAGCTGGAAAACGCCTGCTTCTAAACAGAGCACACGACTGTCATTTTTAATTAGGATTGTCTCAAATCATCAAAAGAGTTAAGGGGAAAAACAGCGTGTAGAGAATAGCTGGTAATTGGATTCAGTCCTGCCCTTCTCAAATACTGGGCTGGAAGCGAGCGTTTTTGTTTGGGGTTAAAATCTGAGTAGTGCACAAAGCAGAGTCGAGATTGACAGAAATGGGTGAAGGAGGATAAATGACTGAGAGAGAAAAAGCGACAAAGTCCAGAATTGATTGACTAAAAGGCTGAAGTTGTATGAAAGAGGCAGCGAGAGAGACAAAAACAGAAAAGAAACAAATAAATTAGAGAGTTCAAATTCAGAATATATGTATCACCTATTCAGTTTTCAAGGCTCTGAGCAAAAGTAAAAAAAAAAAACTTTGAACTGTCTTGTCTATAACCATGAACTAATTTTTAATAGTTAAGCACTACTTATTCTCACCATTCAGTTATGCTAGTTGCTTAGCCAGTCCTTCGTATAGGCGTATGAATGATACACAGAGGACAAAAAAAACCACATACTCACCCTTCTCTCCGTCCCCTGTTGCGGGGCGTGTCCGCGGCGCTGGCTGTTAAAGTGTCTTCCACCCACAGTATGCTGCTCCAGCAGGTCAGGGGGTGGAGAGACGCTTCGGCCCTGAGGATCTACCCACGTGTACACATGATTGGTCACATAACCTCCAGGGATCCGCCCCATCGAACACACTGATAAGCAGAGCTTCTTGCATCCCTTCAGCACCTGTCGAGGAGGAAGAGTAGGATGGAAGCGTATGAGAGTAGAAAGAAATGAGAAAGAGGAAGAGGAGGAGGGAAAGAGGTATCGAGGGAAAGAGTACTTATTGAGGCCTTATCATTTCACTCCGCATCTGGAGTTAATGTCTCGCTGTTTATGCAGATATCATTAATCACAGCACTTAGTCTGCGTGTTAATTTAATCCATCAGTGCGCACACATGCAAAGTCATCCAGATAAATAATTACTGCACTTCATCACACTTTAATTTCAATAAATGTTAATGTCACATTCAGATCAGACTGACGTGTGCACGTGCGCAGGTTCAAGTAACTTCCTCTGCATGACGGTGTTTAAAGGGATGGGTGAATCCACTCACGTACAGGACCGCTGTAGACCAAATAAACTCTCGTAACATCACTGTCCTGCTCTCTGAGCTCCATTCATCCCTCAAAACATCCACAGCCATCCATCTAACATTTAATATGATAGCTTTATATGGATTGGAGAGTTTTTTCATGCTAGGCTGTGTATATAGACGCTTCCTCAATGCTCAGTGGATGAAGTTCATAAGAGTCTGGCGCACTTGTTTTTACAGAGGATGGGGCGTTTATTGACTCTGAGCCTTTGAGCGAGTGAGATGCTGAAAGCAAAAAAAAAAAAAGAGAGCGAGAGACAGGAGCAGAATAAAAGAGAGCAATGAGTCAGAGGTACACATGTATCAATAGCACAAAGACTGTCTGGAACACTCTTGAGCCTCTTGTTAAGACTGTTCTACCTGACTGACTGACACTGACTCAGCTATGAATACATCCAGAAGCACTTGCGATTTCACTTCCTCAGGGACAAGAAGTAAGCAGCTGTAAGATCACAGAACCAGAAGCTTGCGTCTCTGAAAAATGTACGGAACAGAAATATTTCATGATACAGTGCTGAATTACCTTTACATTCGCTACGGGCTACATACAATGGCTGCTGCTATAATAATGATAATAATAATAATAATAATACACACCATTCACTGAATTTGTAACACCTATATTTTGTACACTTGCTCATTCATCCAATCACCACATCATGTGGCAAGAGCACAATGACTTTATACAAAGAACTTGCAGATACAATGCAGATAGAAGTCAGGAGCTTCAATTCATGTTCACGTGGAACACCAGAGAGTGAATAATGTAAACTCGGCGACTCTAGTATGATTCTTGGTGCATTATATTTCAAAAACTGCCGATCCCATGGGATTTTCACTAACAACAGTTTTCAGAGTTCATACAGAAAGGGACGAAAATAAAATTTAAAAAAAATCCAGCAAACAGCAATCCCGTAGGCGGAAATTGATCAATCAATTGTTGATGAGAAAGGTCAGACTTGTTTGAGCTGACAGGAAGGCTACAGTAACTCAAATAGCTAAGCATCTCAGAATGCACAACACACCAAACCTAGGAGTAGATGGGCTACACAGAATCTGGGACAGATGAAGATTGGAAAACATTGCATGGTCTTTTTACAATCTTCTACTGTTTTGTCGAATTCTTATTCTTATTCTTATTATTACACTATAAACTGTACATATAAAATATACAGGGTTGTTTACTGCTGTGATGCCTTTTTGAAATAGATTGCAATTAATTTAGAGAAGGACTTGGTGCAGATTTAGATAGACTGAGATGAATAATAGAGGGGCAGAAGCACCCCTAGAATTGCCTATAGGGTATCAACATGAGAGCAGTTTTACAAGGCAGATGAGTCAAACTGAGCTCATTAGTGTCCTAGCTGCACTGCATGTGACAGTCATGAAGCTTCTTATTCTTTCTCCAGCAGTTCAATCTGAATAACCAGAGCTTTGGACAAGCGTCTCTATATAAGACAGTGTTTGTGCAGTCCAATGTTAGGAGATATGTATATGTAATAAAATGAGATGGACCCAATACTTACTGAGTCACAACAATGTGTGCTTCAAAGTCCAGACTACAGATGAGATGCACAGACCTCATGAAAAGTTAAGTGCGTGAGTCAGTACTGCATCGGAGACCAGGTCATTTCCATATATAAATACCACATTCCATAAATAAAGACTGCCTTTCTTTGGTAAATACCATCTGACAACCTGAATAGAATATCTGGCCTGATTCCAGTGGACTGCGTGTGGCTCGTGTTTAAAAATTAACATTGTGACATGAGAAGCAGGATTATAAATTTTTTCTTTTTCAAAAATACCAAACTCTGGTGGACACCTACCGAGAACCACCTGTCAGATTTAGCCATTTACCCCCCAGGGCTAGACACCAGTTATGCACAGAATGACAGCGGAAGTGACAGAAAGATAGTGAGAGATGAGCAGTGGCAGAGATCTAAAGAGGAATATTTCAATATTTTGACAGGCCTTCAATGAATAATCCATAAGCGTATGGGCTCGTCTTGTCAGAAAAAATAATGGCAAAGTAGATGTCTTCATGCATGAACACGGCAGACCTGCAGCACTGTGTGAAGCCCCAACAAACCAAACCCGAATCAATTTGTAATCTCATCCAAGGCAAGAGCAAGAGTAATATTGCCAAAATTCAACACGAAACCCAAAAGCATGCATGTGCATTATACAGAGATGGTGATGTGCAGGTTTGTCATACTTATGTATGCTTTATATCCTATTATACCACAGCAGGGCTGAAATCTCAAATCTTATGAGGGTGGTTAGTTCAGGATATGACATAAAAGACAGGTGTACATTCGTGCTTTAGTTACCTCCACCAAGGAGGTTATGTTTTCGATGAGGTTTGTTTGTCTATCTGTTTGTTTCTTTGTAAGTAGAATTGTGCACAACCTACTAAACCGATTTCTGTGAAAGTTGGTGGCAGGGTGGCAAGGAAGAACCCATTAAATCTTGGAGTGGATCTGAGTCACTGGACAATTACAAGAATTTGATTTCCTTTTCGCTAACGTCGCGTGATGCGGCATTTGGCCTTGGCAGAGGTCTGCACTCAACAATGCCATACATCTTAAAATCCAGTAGATCGCAAGTTTAATTGTGACAAAACATAGCCAATGTAGAAATACAACGACTGCATTGGAAATATATCCAGACATATAAAGCAGTTGCGGGTGCAGATTTGCATATCTTAGAAGAGTCGACTATTTTCCTTGGCGGAGGTCTGCGCTCCCCGAGTGCCCTTCTAGTTAACTAATTAGCTCAGGTAAAGCCTTTGACTCTGCTCTCTTATTTAACTTGTATGGGTTGTAGTCATACTTTGCTCCTTATACCTAGAAGCCATATTGCATCACCGCTATCGTCAACCTTGAAGCAGGAAGCCACATGACGAATTTAACTAACCGATGCTCAGTTCAGCGAGCAGATTGTTTCATGGTGCAGTTGCATTTATGTTTACTTAAAGTGATCCTATGAGCACCGTTTCACAATTTTATCGGTGCGGTTTGTAAATATCACCATTTACAGAAACTCAGTGACTCCACTGGAAATTGTATTCAGACATACAAAGTGGTTGCGATTGCTGATCATAGAAGAGTCGACTATTTTCCTTGGCAGAGGCCTGTGCTCTCTGATTGCTCTTCTGGTTTATATACGTTATTGTTCCTATAGTAGCAGCTTACTGACAGTCTAAAAATAAGGTTCAGACTAATAAGGTGAATAATAACTAGATTGCGAAACAAGTTATTTAACAAAGAAAACCATACAATTGTTTTGTATGTTATATTTATATGCAATTTTTTTTTACTTATTAGCTTCAACGAAGACTGGTGAGTAAATGAGCATTATATAGCTGCTATAACATGAATGAGAACAGGAACTAACTTGTCTTCATGACTTTCCATAACATTAAATGTTGCTATTAATAAGCGTGATGTGTCATTCTGTAATAAATAAACAAAAAAAACTAATCATTGGCAATCACTGTTTAAGCAAAATGATCATTTCAGCATGTATTATTTTCATTTGAAAGGAGTCCTTTGTGTGCTTTTTCTTATTTATACTACAGCACTGTTCAATTATATCTGATTCTTCAGAAGCCATTGATTAATTTTCTCTAACGGAACGGCTCCGACAGCAAATCACAGGTCTTTATTAAACCTGTTCCAGCACCAGCATGTGGGCCGATTTTGTGCCTTCATTCCATGTGATATGCAGCCCAAAAGAAAATACCAGCAGCGACCCACATCCGGGCCACACCAAAATTGGGTTTGTTCGCTAACCCCTAGCTGCAACTTAATTCTGATCGGTCAGATGATTAAAAATGCACTTGATGGCATTTAACGCTGTTCTGAAAGGATGCACTTCATAAAAACTTTTGGGACGCTCTCCACTTTGCCAAGACAAACAAGCGACTACATTCAATCCATCCTGGGACTGTTTCTCATAGGATTACAGGTACTGAATACGGTGAAAGTATTTTAAATGGGATTTTCATTTTTCTATCAGGACAACAGAAGCTTCTGAGCTGAGATGCTCAAAGCATGTACTTGCTCAGGATTTGTGTCTAGCTGAACTAGATAAAATATGAAACGGATATACCTGGATCAACAATGCTACCAATGGTTCTGATCCTAAAAGAATGAAGTATTATTTAAAAACTATAAACTTCAATGCTGGAAAATGTCTGGTAATACTGGCAGTCCTAACAATCTTATCATAGCCATATAAACATGGATGAACATGAATACACAAACAGTGGAACCTGTTCTGAGCCCCCAGGACCAACAATGCAACATATACAAGACAACCCAAAGCCTCATGAAGTGTGAATATTACAAGTGCAAGACAAAAGAGTTCTACATGAGTAGAGAATCTCTAATGGCTTCTCATGTGTCACAGAGCAAACCCACAAGCCATTAACTGCTGCTATAATGTATAGAGTTCACTATGTCAAACATCAAGTCTTCTTAGAGTCAGTCTCAGCCTCAGGAAGACAGAAGAGGAGAGCGGAGGCGGCTCAGAGGATTCGTTCTGTCTACATGGCTGTTACGCTGCAATCAGACTACACAAATGTAGCTGCTTTTGACACGATTTTGTCATGGATGAAAACTCTTTTGGGCCTTAATATGAAAACTGGGAAGGACGAACAAACCTTATAACGTGAGACAATCGAAGAACAGTGATAGGAAGTCCCACGTCACCCTGACGAAAAGGTCAGAATTTTTGTATTTTCTCACCTAGTTCGACAACTCCTATAATATCTTCCTTGACGTTCCTTCTGTAGCCATGATTGGCAATTTCTTGACCTTCCTCCCCGATGACACACAAGGACATGAACTATGACTGGTCGGGGTCAAACCTGTAGCGTCGCCAGTCTCTTGACCAAGACATGGCAAGAACATATGGCACTATGATTGTCTAATCTGACATCGTGACCATCGAGCAGTCTGCTGTTTTTTTTGCCACACATTGGGTCTTGCTATCTGCGTACATCATTTTATGGCTACAATTTATCCCTCTTATACTGGCTACTTATATGTGCCATGTCAGAAAGTCATCTTTCATGTCAGGCTCAGTGTACTTCAATGTCCTCCTCATTCACCAGATCTAAATCCAATAGATAACAGGACATTAGTGGTCAAAATGTGCAGCTGACAGATCTGCAGCAATTATGTAATGCAATCATGCTAACGTGGAGCAGAATCTCAAAGAAATGCTTGGAATCCATGCCACTAAGAAATGATGGCATAGATTTAGCTTTTCTAAAGGGAAAAACAACCCAGTTGTGCCTACTGAAAGCCACACTTTAAACCTTTATGGAACGTCTTTTATTCACACACAAGCTTCTATTTTAACCAGATGTGAAATGATACAAACATTGGCATGGAAATTATTTTCTTAAACATTTCTAGCAGAAAACCATAGCCAAGCGGACTTCAGCCCAGCTGGTGACCTCTGTGTCAATGTTTACAATCATCATTTATTTTCCGATCAGTTTAATGCCCTTCCATCTCTTTATTAGCCTTTTTTTTTTTTTACAGATTTATGGACGGTTGGTATTCAAAATAAAACATATGAACTAATATCTGTCTTTCCATGTTTAGATGAACACTAAAATATCTATGTTAAAAAAAAAAAAACAGTGACAGAGGAAATAAAACATATTTGTGGTCAGTTCTGTCAGTCTGCTGGATATTTCAACCAAAATGAAACAAAATCTGTATATGAACTCCAATTAAATGACATTTTATTATACATTATTTCAAATCTTACCTTATTTTTACATTTGCTTGGCTCTGCTGTACATGCACCACTGGTCATGAAAATACCAAAAATATACCATTTCTTTTAACAGTATCAGTAATTTTTTGTATCAGTAATTTTTGATATATGTCCTACTACTATTGGGTGCTTTGCTGGTTTGTTGAGCTGGTAAGGCACAGAAACTAGTTTGAGTAAAGCAGGATACTGTTTGATGAACGCAACGCAGCAAACACATAAACCTGAGAAAGTAATATTTAAAAAAACATATAAAAGCAAACTATTTTGGGATTATTTGCATACTGAAGTAGTCTGAAACTCATAAACATATATAACCACCACATGCTCATGCTATAACAATCATACCCATGCCAAAGTGGAATTGGATTTTTTTTATTAACCCCTCCAGATTTTTTATTAGGTCCATTACCATAAAATAGGGTTCTCTCATTTCTGCTGCATCACTGCAATCTGGAGCCAAATGCAAAGCAAGTGACGAGCATACTGACACTGATGTGCTTGAACATGCTCAAAGCAGCGCTGTGCCAGAAAATCATTCGATGGGCTTTTGTTTTACTTGTTCCAGCAATATTATAATTGAACACGAGCTTCACTGAGCTGCATCCTCTGCATGTAATGCATTTTATATTGCAATCAACCGAAGCCCAAGAAAAGGTGCGAGATTTCATGGATGGCCCATATGCAGCAGGAATATGGTAATTTTGTAAAAAACAAAACAAAACAAAAAACTTTAGAGACAATATTCGGAAGCCAATTTTGAAAACAAGAACCTTCCATTAGGCATTCCTGAATCGTGCAGCTGCTCATGTCCTCTTGCCCCTGAGCACAACGGTGAATGCATCCGGAACTAACCTTATGTGCACTCCACCCCCTGTAGACTACAGACCCAGAAACACACTTTAACATGCAGGAGGAGAGAAAAAGTAGGTCTGGTCTGTTACTCCTCAAGACATACACACCTGTCCCATGTCCTCAGCATACTTTAGTCGAGTCGATCAGTCAAGTCAACGTTTATTTATAGCGCACACTTAAAACAACAGAGGGTGAGCCAAAGTGCTGGACAATAAACGGTAAAAAGAAAAAAATTATAAAAAAGCACTAAAAATTAGAAATTAGGAAATAAAACTATCATCACCAATTCCACACAGTAAAAGGCAGAGGAGATGAAAGAACTCTCAAGACGCATTTTAAGAACGTCGACAGAGGAAGTAGACCTTATGTTGACAGGAAGATCGTTCCAAAGGCTAGGGGCAACAACTGAGAAAGCCCTGTGTCCTCCAGACTTCAGCTGAGATCATGGGGCTACAAGGAGAAGACGGCTGGATGACCGACAGTACCAGTCAAAAGTCTGGACACCCCTTCTAATTCAATGTTCATTAAGGTAGCTACTTTGGCTACTTAAAAAAATCTAAAATATGGAACATATTTTGTTCAAAACACTACTTTGTTCACGACATTATCCCATATATGTTCCAAATGTTATTTCATAGTTTTGTTCTTCTACAATGTAGAAAATAGTCAAAATAAAAAAAAAAAATAAAAATAAAAAAAACCTACGAATGAGCAGGTGTGCGAACTTTTGACTGGTAAAAATGTGGCACATGAATCGCTTGTCGACCCGGCAAAGATATTTTTGCCTCCTCTTCACATAAAACTGGGACTCAT
>JAQQZR010000014.1:12223070-12236860 GCA_030068235.1 Notoglanidium macrostoma
GTAAGACAACATGCATGAAGAGGATGATGTGGCCAAAATACTCATTTGCCTAATAATTCTGCACTCCCTGTAGTGTCACTCATTTTTCTTCCAGGTTCTTTATAGAAACAGACAGGCCTATGCTACAAAGTCAGAAATAGAAACTACCGCCTGGTAAAAGCTTGTCCTACTCAGGTAATGCACCTGGGTAAGTACATTCAGCCCCAGAATTATCGGCACCCTTTCAGAACATGTGCATAAATAAATAAGTAAATAAGTAAATAAATAAATAAATACTTTCATACATACAGTACAACTACTACTACTAATAATAATAAATATCAGAATAATAGCTGTGTACAACAATATTTGGAATCTAAGCATGCATTGCAATTAATGCCTTACTAACTTCTGTTAGTAAACAAACAAACAAACAAACAATTAAATAAAGCATGCCACAAGGTTTGATTAGTGGGGTCCAAGCACCGTTTGCAAATTGCACCCCCAGTGGTCAGTGTTTGCAAAGTGGTCATACTACTACTACTACTACTGATAATAATAATAATAATAATAATAATAATAATAATAATAGGGGGAAAATAATTAAATGAGAAATTGCCCCTTAACTATTATTATTATTATTATTATTATAACAATTATTTGTCTTTTATTATAATATTTTTTCTCAAAAATGTGGCAAGACTACCTACAGTCCTGAAGAATATTGCAAAAAAAGAAAAGGTATTTTATTCACATATATCACATCAGTTTCTGGACCAGTGTTTAGCTGAAAACACACATTATTAAATTACAAAATTTAAATTCATTAACAGATCAATAATTCTCAAGTTTTTACACGATTAAACCACCATACTATATGTATTAATTCTGGTGCCCAGAAAAAAAAGGTTAGTTTCCAAAACCATGAACTCAACATGAAACTGGACAGGATCTCATTCCTCTATTCATACGATTGCAGAGTACCACAGAGAGCATTAGAAAGAGCATTTATATATCAAAAGAGCACCATTAGTACAGCGAGAGGCTGAAAATAGAACCTCTTTGAATCAAGGGCTTCAAGAAGGCACAGGCACAAAACTTTATGACCTGTTCTTCATTGATTAGAGTCAATCAACATGTCAAGGTTATTAAATACTGCATTATCATCATCACCATCAGTAATCACCTGAGCTTGTCTGTTCATCATCCAGCTTTAATTTGTGTATCTAACAATTGAATCTTATCAATTCAAGTATAATGTACAGTATAATTACATTATAATAATGTACAGTCTTTATGATCAGCATTAATAAAAAAGCAAAATAAGTCAAAACCAAATTTATGTATTCCTAAAGTTATATCAGATTTATTCATAGTATGATGAAACAGACAAACTTATATATGTGGTGGACTAGGAAAATTCTTTAAATGGTTATATCTACTGTAAACTAAATACTTTTGGCAGGAAGTAAATACAAAGCACTGACCCCATCCGCTTCCCCTCACAAACTGAATTTTGACTGGAGCCATTTTCAGAGCCGTAAAAATATAAAAATCAACCTGAAACAAAGAAACTAGGGAGATCCACTGTAAGACAATATTATTAATTACTGTACACTCAAAGCCTGATATCCAAACCAACATCCTGCTTCCCATCTTCCCATTTGCATCATGTTAAAACAATAGACGCTTGGTACTAGTGTAGACTGCATATATGTGCATTAGCACAATTGGTTTGTGTTATATCACACTAATATTGTTAGTTTTCATACTGACATATGGCAGCAATAATGCAAGTCCTAAACAGGTGGGTTTAAGAAAAGCAAGAGGCCTAGAAAAGTCCACATGCTCAAGGAGAAAATGGGGGTTATTAAAACAGTTAAAAGAGTAGAACTGTAAATATTATTGTTATTAAAATAGTACTGTATTTAGTAATTATTTTGGTGTTTAGGTTATATTCAGCACATTGTTTGGTCACAAAAGGGCTGAAGCAGAATGCAACGGCAGTAAAATAGGTTATTAAAAGCTCACTTTTGCGGACAGAAACATGAGGCGAGTTTGTAATCAATGAACATGCAAAGGGTCAGACGATCGGCAAGCACAGCAACGACAAAATCAAAAATATTAAAATTCAGAAACGCACGCAGAATCAAAACTAGCAGAACAATTGCAGTAAATGTATATGGCTTGGCAACATCAAGTGAAACACACTGAGCAATTACTTCTTAAATTGTAAGTGAAACCTAAAGTCCTTAAATACTGTGGGGTGTGATGAGCTAAATGAGAGCCAGATGAGAATGATTAGAAGTCAAGCGAACTGCGAAAGGTCTATATGCAGTCTTGTAGCTAACATGACACATCCCCTGAGACAATGCATGCATGCCTAACCTTAACCAAAGGTCTAATAAGGCTAGTGTAGTGTGCAGAATGGCAGCTCTGTTGAGTGGGTGTGTCATGTAGTAGGCATGTCATGAATTTTAGTGCTAGCCATCATGAATTGCTGTCAGTGGTGACATATTGGTATGCTGTGGTGGTTCCTGAGAAATGAAGTCTGAGGAGAACTGGTGCTGGTTTTTCCAGGTTTTTCCATTAAACATAACAAGTTTATGAACATAAGTTCTTACACTGAAAAAACAGGCTCCTGCTTTATGGAAATTCACTATACAGTTTTCCTGAACAGATTATGTCCAGATATTGAGGGTTGTTTAAATATAAAGCTACGTTTACTACAGGACTAGACATAATTTTGCAAATATACTGCAGCTTTAACATTATTCATTATGTTCAGCTACAAGAGATCATAACTGATCCTTGATGAATGCTGGATGAACAAACCATAGATGAAGAATGCTACACTGGGTATCAGATGCAACCTAGTAGGCCACTAACCCAGAAACAGTAAGATACATGTTTCCCAGCAATAGCACAATATGATGGAAGTGGAAACAATGTCCGCCATAAACATGTTTGTCTTATAAATGTTGATGAGTTCTTTGCAAGTTCCTACAAGAAATATTCAAAGCCAAAACATGACCAGACATTCTTGAATTTAAAATTTTTAGGTCAATACTTGCAAAATGCATGATCTCAACCTCTCAGACTTGGATCAGGTTGTGTGTTCTTAGTAAGCACTGGGACAGAATATAACATTTGGAAATGTGTACAAGAGGGAGGCAGAGATGGAGAAAATGTTGAGTTGATATTCTGAATGAGTACTAGGCGAGCTATACGACTGATCTCCAGGGATGACAGGAGACAAAAAAAAAAAAAAGAGTGAAGGCACAGCGAGCAAGTTATCTAGACTGCCATTATGTTTCACAGCAGAGTTAGAACGATGGCGTATATCTCTCCATTATGAAACAAGTGAGACATGCTCAGACGTTCAAATGATCCCTGACAACAAGCCATTGCATACTGCTGGTGAAATTAATCACAGATAAATTAGAAGCATATAAATATTCCAAGTGTAAAGGTTTGATGGTGTCCATGTCTGAAAGGATAAAGTCAGCAGATATCTCCCTGCCTTTCAGATGTGCTTGTCCTGAGAATTATACACACTGAGCAAATTACTGCCTTGCTCACAGCTGTGCAGGCAAAGTTTTAATCTTCCATGATTAATCAAACCTTCACAGTGTGTGGGTGTGTTGATCATAACATGTGTTCGGTATACGATCAAAGAAAAACAGTATGGAAACACTTCACAAATAAGAGTATAATATGCACTCATAAACATAGTCTCTAACCGTCACTTACACCACAGCCGAATTGAACTCTCAATTCTGATCGGTCAGAATGTGTTGATTAATCTTCTCTAACAGCAGTTCTGACAATAAGTCTGGTTGAAAACTGAATCACAGGTTTACATTAATATGTTATTGCTTCTATAGTAACAGCTTGTTTAATGGGACTTGTATGAAGTGTGCTCCACTTAATCCAAGGCTAATAATAAACAGATTTGAAATTGTGTTGTTATTTGAAAAAGAATTGCAGACAGAATTCTGTCATCATCCACTTCAGTTGGCTTCCGTAGTCTTCCAGGCCTTTTGGTGTTGCTGATTTCATCAGTGCAATCCTTTTTTTTAAAGAATGTTCCTTATTGTTGATTTGGCCACTCGTAAAGTTTCTGCTATCTCTCTGTTGTTCTGGTTTTTTTTTTCAGCAAAGTCCTCTTTGGACTGCATATTGACAGTTCCCATGAACAGCTGCTAAATGCAAATTCAAGACTTGTAATCAACTCCTTTTATCTCCATAATTTGTCAAGAAATAACGAGGAAACAGGCTATATCCAGCCGTGCTCATCAGTCAATTGTTCAATTACTTTTGAGCCTGTGAAAATGGAAGGGCTAGGTAAAAAACGACTGTAGTTCCTTAACGGTTGATGTAATATTTTTGTTAAACCCAATGAATTAAAACACCACTATGTAGTATTTTGAAGGTACATATTACCAGGATGGAATACAATATTCATAACCATGTTTTACACATTAGTGTATAATTACCTGAAACTATGATTCATTGTGTTTTCATAAGCTTAGAATGAGCCCTTTATATTTACATAGGGCATGAGTCCACCCCTAATGAGCCGCCACGTTTCACTGCTACAGTAGCACAGAATGGACAAACCTCTAGAGAGTTTTTACAAGTGTTAACCTGAATCTGAAAGGAAGCACCAGATGACAAAGTATAAGAAAGAAAGACAAGGAAGAAGAAATAAGAGTGTTTGCTGTGTTTGCCTGTGTCATCATACAACCTACACTTGGAAAGGAGGGGTAAGAAGAGGCTTTCAGGTGGTTGAATCCTGCACTGTAGACACCTCTTCAATCACTCCTTGACTGCTTCATTCAAAATCCATTGTGGTGGTGTTCAGAGGAAAAATTCTGAAAATTACTGTCCAAATACTTACAGACTCAAATGTATAATCATTGATATGGCGCAATTTCTGTGAGGAGATGTTCATTTCACATTAACAGAAGGCGTCTCCAGTAACATTTGTAACAGGCAATAACTTTTCCACCATGAGAATGTCTTCAAGACAGAAGACTTTACACTTTCCATTTTCTTGGTAACATGGTAAGCTTTTGTGTTGTTTTGTTGTTTTTGTTCCTGTGTTATTTATTGTCTTATTAATTTCAAGAGAAATAAAAAGAGGCCAGGACAGGACAGTTATTGATCAGGTTACCATGGTTTCTTTTTTTTTTTTTTTTTTTAACACCAGATCACAAACAAAGACAAAGTATTTATGGTAGTGTGTCTGTGATGAAGAGAACCATTTCTTTTGTAATTTATATTGCAAAGTTTGGGATAATGTACTGTATGTATCTCAGAAATGAATGAGCACCACGGTGACCTTATTTCCCACACCAAGGTTGAGAAAAAAAGTCTCTATTTCGCAATGCCTGAATTGTTTAGGCTGGTTTCAGGTCTTTGGTGTGGTTTTTGAGATGTAGTTAGGCTGATAACTTTGCTGAAACATGGCAACCCTGATTTTGGTAACGATATTAACTCTTCTGTGTGCACCTTGCACACTGTGGCAGGAAACAAACCTATTGTTGGCAAATTTCTGCATTATAAGAGGAACAGAAAACTGCAGTACATCATATCCCGACATGTCTCATTCTTCAAGCCAGTTAATCATGTGCTTAGTACATCTAATAACTTTTCCAATGTAAATGTTGACAGAACTTTTGGATTTAAGTTGTCATCTCTGAATACGGCCCATGCTGAATAATTATTTCAGACTTTAATTTAAATTTATATTACTAAGCCCATGAGGGATCGTAACCTTGTAGGCTACGTTACCTCAATAAATGATTTCCTAAGCTCAGCCAAGGTTATTTCATAATCTCTCTATAAGAAAAAAAAGCTTTTTAATAGAAAACTGTAATTATGGACTTTTGCCTCTACACAGTGACTATCAACATGGAACTTATGAGCAAGACTGTAAGCATCACAACGGAACATCTGCTCATTTAAGTACAGCAATAAAGGCAATCATGTCGTGTTTTGGGAGGTTTAATAATCACCTACTGCACAACGCATACCACCCAGAAAACAAGCTCTTTGTGTGACTTAAACTGAGCGCCATGGAAATTTAACAACAGAAAGGAACCTCAAATGAATCTCCATGTGTGCACTGTACCTTAAAAACTGCCTGCTTAATTAAACGCTGTCATGAATTATTTAGTTCCTGATGAGAAACAGAAAAGAGCCGATGAATAACTGAGCGTAGCCGTTCCCACCAGGAACAACGCTCTACACCTCTATTAGCTTAGCGTGGCAACCTAATTAGCCAGAAACAATTAGACTCCGAGGCATTGAGGCAGGGGCTGGCCAGGATTCTACTTCTTCTTTACAGCTAAAACAATTTTAGTTTGGATTACATTAAGAACTTGAGGAAGGGTTCAAAAAGCAAGGCCATTTTAGCATCTGCTCTTGCTACTAAATTGGGCCCCCCTGATGTACAATAAACTTACAAAAGGGCTTTTTTGGACACCATAAAAGATACAGGATTAAGCTAGCTCTTTAGGTCATGGAGTAATATTTAGTCACTACAACATCAGCTCATTTAATTTAATAGCTTATTTTATTTAATACTTCATTTTACATAAGAAGCGTAGGTAACCACTAAGCTAGTCGCTTTAGCTATTTATGTTTAACTACATCAATGACTGCCTGTGGAGACGCTAAGAAGCTTGGTTAGCTAGGTGAAGTGAACTGTTTGCTGTTTTTAAAGGATTATGAAAAGATTTCTACTTACCTGCGTATATGTAAGGTGACACAATGTGGTACTCAATGTAGTCAGTTACTGGAAAATTGTCAATGAGAAATTAAAGCTCTTTCTTGGCTGTTTTTTTGTTTGTTTGTTCGTTTTAAGGAGCCAGCAGCTAAGCCTGACAGTTATCACTTATGATTGAGAGCAGGAAATTCTAACACTGTAATTGTACAATGTCCACTGTGCATACTGAATAATGGAAATACAGCACCAACCACCAATACGCACTAACACCAGAATCGCTAATTTGCACAGGAATATTTCAATATAAACATGCTCCTTGCGTTTCAGGGTGGAAACCATTTTTGAAAGAGTCTGGCATTGATTGAGCACTCAAAATCACCTTAAGACCATGTATATACAGTAGGCTAAGTCAAGCCAGATTGGTTTGTTAGTTGTAAACCGAAAGCTTGAGCTGAGTGTCAAAAAATCGCAGGAATAAGTTCTCAGACGGTGAAAAAGACACCACGCTACATCCTAGAGGCTGGGAAATAAAGTACCCTGAGTTTTTTCACCGAAAGCATGATTAATTTCCATTCAAAGTGATTTTTGTGAATATTGTGAGCCAGGCTATTAGTAATGAGTTGCATTAGCACAGAGCATTTTAGTAATTGGCATATTCTCTACAGCATTAGGGCTGTCTTGCTTTGAGCGGGCTGAGGATTGAGTTCTGACTGTGCGGTGGTGAGATTGGCATTACTCACACACACATGGCAACAATGCCAGAAAAAGTGTGTGCGTGTGCAAGTGTGTGTGTGTGTGTGTGTATGAGCGAGAGAGAGAGAGAGAGAGAAAGCGATTCACTTCTCAGTACAATGTCGATTCAGTGTTCGAAAACAAGCACACTGCTACCAGCCCACACATACATACAAAAAAAAGACAGAGAGACAGAGCGAGAAGGGATGAGATGCCTATCATTATTTCCCTCTTGAACACCTTACTATCTCTGACCGTTATGCAACCACACTCTGCTTTAAGCTCACACCAATATCTAACATTAAACACAAGCACAGATTCCATCATAGATAGAAGGAAATAAATATCCACAGTCATGTGATGCTTCTAGACGAGCACATCTGAGAGGGTCAGGTTGTGAGAAGAAAGTCCCCATTTATGATTCGTTCAGCAACATCAGAAATAACATGATGTATAACACAAGTCACTGACTAGTGTAAGAATCAGTCACTCTGTAGCTAACGTTTGCACGAGTACCCATGACGACTCATGGTATTAAAACCGATGAAATGGACACGCTATTCGCTAATGTATGCACAGCATTTTGCTCTGTTTTGCTGTGCTGCTGGTGTTCTGACAATTTGAGCTAGCTTGGTAAAATATACTACTAGAGCACGAATAAATCCTGCCAATAAACTCGACTTTAGCCCTTAACCAAACTCTAATTTGCATATCTTGATAGGTAGCACAAATCTCCAGAACACCGTGTCGACACACTCAGCGCTCAGCGCATGCGCACAGGCAAAAAGCCGCACGGATTCCGATCTGAGCGTTCTCGTTCAGGTCACATAGCCGCAAATCGGATACATATCGGATTTAGCACCACAAAATGAAAGTGACTCAGATCTGATATTAAAAGATCAGGTTTGCGTGTGCACGTAGCCCAGAAAAGATCAGATCTTTGTCAGATTAAGGCAAAAAATCAGATTTGAGTCACTTCAGCATGGCAGTGTGAATGTAGCCTTTGACCGGTCAACATGGTTGTTGGTGCCAGACAGGCTGGTTTGAATATCTCAGAAATTGCTGATCGCCTCAGATTCTCTCACACATAATGTATTTTTCCCATCTTCAGCTGTCCAGTTTCTGGGAGCCTGTTGTTCAGGGTAAAGTTTCCTGTTCTTGGTTGACAGGAGCAGAACCAGATGTGCTCTTCTGCTGTAGCCCATTTGCCTCAAGGTTCAACATGTTGTACGCTGATGCTTCTGCGCTCACTTCAATTTTTAAGAGTGGTTATTTGAGTTACTGTCAGCTTCCTGTCAGGCTTTCCTGTCAGCTTAACACAGTCTAGCTATTCTCTTCTGATCTCTCTATACAACCAGATGTTTCTCAGGATATTTTTGTTTTTTTGCAGCATTCTAGGTAAATTGTAGAGACGCAGGAGATCAGCCGTTTCTGAAATACTCAAACATCTGACAGCAGAGAGTCAGCGAGAAAGGCACATTTTCCCCATTGCTCCAAATAAAGCAACAATTGTACAAAACACACCACACACACACACCATCTCCACCACTCATACTCTGAATTCACCATTAATAATCATCAGCTCTTGCAGAGAACTGTTCACATGTTATTCAGAGCTTGGTTATTTAAACCTGTTAGTCATATTCGAAGAAAATGTTTCTCCGAAATGCAGCATAATAGCAGAGTGTAGTTTCTTAATGTGGTATATAAATCTGTTCATGTTCTACTTCAGCCTCAGTTCACACAAACATCACAGTGAGCGTTTCCTGCAGGCAGTACATCCTAACAACAATCTTCTTTTTCTGTGCTTTCACTCTCCTCTCCTCTCTCTCCGACTAGCTGGCCTGATCCATTAACAGAAGGAGCTGCTACACTGAGCTGCCTGCTTTAGCACACTTTGGTTTTTTGGTTTTTTTTCTTATTCATTCTTTTCTGTAAAATTAATACCTGGCATGTTCATCATTAATGCTGGTCCTCCGAACAAGTGCAGACTTGGACCACAAAGCTGTCTAGCTAGCACAGTGTTTCCATTAGTAATCTGTATCTGGGCATCCAACCTAAATCTGTGAGGACTCATTATCAGGTCACTCTGCAGTACATACTTTAAAATATGTTATCTAATATCCATTACCTTTTAGGGATATTATAAACCTTGAGAAAATTCTAGATAAGCAGCCGCAATGTTAAAAGCTTGCTCTGAAAGCCCAATGAATTAGTGGTTTTGTTAGGAATGATTTTGATTACACATATACATACTTCCATTACATCAAGTAAGATAAGTCTGATTGCCAGACAGTGCATTATGCCTCTCATTGTGTACTATAACTGTATCTTATATTCATATTCACATCGTATTTTCCAATGCCTAAAAGAACACTATATTTCACATTTAGAAAACATCACATTTTTAGCTTTTAGACCACAGAT
This sequence comes from Notoglanidium macrostoma, assembly GCA_030068235.1. Lineage (NCBI taxonomy): Eukaryota > Metazoa > Chordata > Actinopteri > Siluriformes > Auchenoglanididae > Notoglanidium > Notoglanidium macrostoma. The sequence continues at coordinate 12,232,945 of JAQQZR010000014.1, forward strand.
GTGCATAAGATATAATTATTTCTATCTAACAATTACATACTTTATAAACACTGAATACAGGCCAATATTTTCTAAACTGCTCCGCATGACAAAGTAAGCTCATAGACACTCGTAACCAACTGACCGACTTGATTCATTTAACAAATTTAATAATAACACGATCTTATCACTTTCTCCGAACGTGACGAGCTGAATTATTGCCAAAAAGTCCTATTTTTGTTTCGTATTTTGCTCCAGAAGAGTTCTGATTTGTCTAAATGCTTGTGCGCATACTTTAGACACACGTCTCTGGGCCTCTTTTTAACATAGGCATTTTGCGTCAACTGTAGTAGCAGAGATGATTCACTGTTCATTGTTTTCTGTGTAACTGTTCTTCCTGCTGCTTTCAGTTCATGGATATTTATCCCTATCAATTTGCTTTTTTAACCATATCTTTCATTATGCTTATAAATATATCATTCTTTGATCATGTTTAAAAGTACAAAGCCAAAAGACTTTGCACATCGAAATGTGAAGTGGATATGTGCACAGGAAGTATATTAAATACCAAAAACAAAAGTGTATGAATATGTATTTCCTCTTACTGTACACACATTCACACACAGAGGTCATTTAGCATAGAAAATCAACCTACTGGAATGTTTTTGGAAGGTGGGAGGAAACTGGAATACTTGGAGGAATCCATTACAGATCCATGTAAAAACTCCATACAGACAGCGACCTGAGATGCAGAATCAAATTGGGGACCTTGAAGTTATGAGGCAGCCACACTACCCTGTGTGTGGCATGTGATTGGGCATGAATGCTGGCATGTGATTGGGTATCATTGCAAAGTGTAGTTACTGAGGCATATATAAGCTATATCGCTAAATCACAGTGGGCATCCAATAGCGATGGAGCTCCTGGAGCCCAATCTGATGAAATCCAATCTCTTCTTGGATGAAGCAGAACTACTTGTGCCTTGATTTTGTTCAGCGACAAAAATGAATCTCCAGTCACAGACATGCTACAGGCTAAATTGTTGCTCTGGTAGCCACACAAAGGCAATATAACTTGTAATTATAATATACACATAAAGTCTGAGGACTAGGGGCATGGGTTCAAGCCCTCTCTGAGGTCTGTGTGTGCACATGCCTGAGTGTACCCCTTTGGATTGGGTTTTAGAGCTGATTAAAATCCTCATGTTCTACAAACAGGTCCATTCAATACAATGGCCCGTTTATTTCAATTATCCAATTATCTTAAATTAGGTGTGAAAACAAGAATAAAAAGCCAGTACAAATTCAAAGGCAGGGATAAATGCTATGCGGGAGAGCTGCCAATCAGTGATCATCTGCTTGTGGCAGAACACTGGGTCATCAGGTGGCCAGAATGAAGAAAATATCGAATGTTGTCCTGTGTTAACCAGTCACCAGGCCTCGGACTCAGACCTATCTAGACCGACGGCTATGATACAAACGGCTCTTGTTCTAACAAGTTCTCTGGAGGAAATCAGTGCAGAATGGAGGGGAAATGTGCACCTGCAGTTTGCTATTAAACCTATCATGAACCTGTGATGAACTTTGCCATGTTGTACACACAATACAGGAATCCAGAGTGACCACGAGAGAGGCTCATTCAGGTATAATGAGAGGGTTTTATGCACTGTGGGTGTCCATGAAGAAAAAGAAAGAAAGAACCGCACAAATTGCTTTTTTCCCATCTCCTCTCTGCCTCTCTTTTATTCTGCACACGTGCTTCTTTTTGAGAAATGTTTTCAGCAGCTGCACAGATTAAGCTTTCCAGGAAGAAAAACAAGTATAGAAAGGACATGGGGGGAAAAGCAAGACGAGACTGAAAGGATGGAAAATTCAAACGCAGTTGAGCATCCCAAAAGCAGGAACTTGTGAGTCAAATCATACACAGAAGTTTTATGGTGCAGCAGTTGGAAATATAACCCAAAAGGACTACTTTTCCATAGTTTGCTGATAAAATGCAGATATATTAGTAACTTGGTTAGGTATAAGCCAATATTTCTACACTTTGCATGTAGTAAATTTTTTTTTTTTTTTTGGTTTTTAGACCTCATATCTAGGTCAAAGAAAATGTTTGCTATAACCTTAGAAGAAAGGGAACGACTGGAAGGTCCATCACACCGGCTAATTTAACTACATGTTTCCTACATTTGTAAGCTGTTCTGCGTACATTTTAATCTGCTAGCTTTCTCATAATCATAGCCAATCGGTCAATTTCATTCACTTACCACCTCTCATCTCTTCTCCAGCCTGCGTTAGTAGAGACACTATGTCAGGTGAAGCCTTAAAAATATTCCTTTTTTTTTTTTCATTTTCTTGCACTGTTTTTTTTTTACATTTAGTTACACTAAACTACATTCCACTCGGTAGAATGTGCCACACTTCTATTTGACCTCTCTGCCGTCTGGCCTTCCTCAGCAATTACAAACCTTTCTGTTTAATAGCATTGACTATTTCTAAGAAAACGAAAGACAGAGACATTTTATCCATCACACTGCTTCAGCTTGGTGCAACTGATAATTAACTTTGCTCATATTTACATTGATATATATATATATATATATATATATATCTGCAGAGGAATTAAAATAATGCTTAACTGTATTACAGTTGTGTCTTTAAGGAATAGATAATATCATGTAAGCGACTTGGAGCCCCATAATGCAGGACATCACATGTATTTATACCACAGCGCTGCTGAATACTCAAATCTGATTGGTTGGAAAATGTTGACTCATTTTCTAAAACAGCAGCTCTGACAGTCGTGCAGGCTGCAAGACGAATTATATTAATGCACTTTTTAAAATATGTTAATGTTTCTATAGCAACAGCTCATTCACAAGGACTTGTGTGGCAGAAACGCCACATAATGCAAGGCTAATAATAAAATGAGTTCTTTAAAAAAAACAAACCCTATAATCGTTGATATGGTGAAGCCTTCTGTAAGGAGACGTTCCTGTAATCAACATTTAACAGTCTGTAAGTCTTTTGTAACAGTCAGTATTTTTTTTTCCTTTTCAGAGAGGAATTTATGCTTTCTGGTTTCTCAGTAACATGACATGCTGCATTTCATTTTTTATATTATTAACTGCAAAAGAGCAAGAGAGGGGAAAAGAGGCTGGTGAGGGAATGAGGGTTTATGGCTGCTATAACTAACTTGTCTCAGAGATGTTCCACAACATTAAACATAACTGTAAATGGATAAAAAGCATAAAAAGACATTCATTAATAAATGAAAAATTGCAATTGTTGGCAAATTGCTGTGGTATAAAAGTAATATAACATTTCGAGATGTGCTGTTATTGGAAAATAACTCAGCTTTGGTAAAACAATGGCATCACATCACCCTGATGTTTATTATTTTCCTATTACAGCATGCCCCATCATGATTTATTCCTCAGACATGCCACAAGAAAGATGCCCCTTAGGGCATCCAAAGTTTCAGAAATTGTCCCAAAAGTCACCATACATTAACACTTTTACAATTAACACGCTTTAGCAAAAAAATCATTTTACCAGAATGTTTCCTTCTCAGTTTATGCATAGATATAAGAATTTAAGAATGCCTTTGACAAAAGAAGAACCTATTGATATTGTCATGGCTCATTTAAAAGTAATTTAAAGATCATTTCAAAGGAACGATCAAAGGGCAATTACATGCATAAAAGCAGATGTGCTGACACGAGTGAGTGGGAGTGACGACTCTGTGTGTGTTTACAAAGAAAGAGCAATCATGTAGAGGATGTTTTGTAAATAAAGTTACTTTTCCCTGCGAGTGGAAACTTTTGGGACACCCTGTAGTCACTTTTAAGATGTTATACAATCTCTCTCTCTCTCTCTCTCTCTCTCTCTCTCTCACACACACACACACACACACACACACACACACCCCTGACCTTGAC
>JAQQZR010000014.1:12242976-12255248 GCA_030068235.1 Notoglanidium macrostoma
AAAAAAAAAAACACACACACACACACACACACACACACACACACACACACACACACACACACACACACACACACACATATTTGACGTACCAGCTACAGTGAACTGTTAAAGTTCTAAATTTGAAACGGCTTTGGTAAAACACTGATGAGAACAAAGCATCAGTCCTTGTCCTTTCAGACCTTAGTCCTTCGTTTCCATCTGTGTGTCATAATATACTGTTAAACAGACAAGAAACTTGAGCTGAAATGACTGGAAATGTTTAGAAATGGTTTTACTGACAGACGATGTTTTGTTAGCCTCGGTAAATTTATATTTGATAAGCCTGACATTTGCTTTGTTTTACCTCATGAATTCCTAGCCCACTCTTATTTTCTTCTTACTTAAGTCTCACATTGACAGTGTTACTGAACCACCACTTTTTCTCTTCAGAAACATTGCCAAAGTCAAGCCTTATGTCACACTGAATGATGCCAAGAGAAGTTGACTCATGCTTCAATTCTTTTTCACTGGGACTGTAGCACGCTGTTCACCGGCTTACATGAAAAGGGCAGAAACAAATCACAGCTTGCACAGAATGCAAGACTGAGCATGAGCACAAGCACTTTCGTGGTTGTTTAATACCAAATACACTATTTTTTACTTATTATACACTACATGGCAAAAGGTTTGAGGACACCTGACCATCATACGAATATGTGGTTCTTTCCTAAACAAAAGTCGGAAGCACACAATTGTATAGGATGTCCTTGTATACTGTAGCTTTATAATTTCCCAAACCTCTAAAACCATAAAGACATGCTGTGCCAAAGCTGGAGTGGAAGAACTTGACCTCAACCCACTGAACACCTTTAGGATGAACTGGAACACCGACTGTGTACCAGACCTCCTCCTCCAACATCAGAGTCTGACCTCACTAATGTTCCTGTGGCTGAATGAACACAAATCCCCACAGCTACGCTCCAACATCTAGTGGAAAGCCTTCCCAGAAGGCTGGAGGGTATTACAACAGCAAAGGGAAACTAAATCTGGAATGAAATGTTTAGCAAGCGCATACGGCTGTGGTAGTCAGGTGTCCACAAACTTTTGCCACATTTGTTTTTCAATTCAATACTGAACTAAGACCTTCAGAATAACTAAATGAATATGCTCCACAACAAGATCTAAGATCTCCAAACCCAGTATGACTATTAATCTAAAGAACAGAAATGAAAAAGATGTTGTGATGCTAAATGTCAAATCCACAAAACTTACATCAAGCATCCCAATAAGAAATCTTAGTTCAGATTTTCTCTAGATTGTATATTAACATTCCTGTGTTACTGAAATTCTAATCATAATTGTCATTATTATTAATATATTGTTTGTTTTTTAAATAGCAGGCTGCATTTATATATGGATTGGTGCGTTTGATTATGAAATGTGCAATATAAAAATAGTTACAGTATATGGTTGAAAGACTTTCGCATTTGCTAAATACTCAAACCAGTGGTACAGTGTGTATTTATCATGTTGTGTGAAAAAAAAATCCTACTTAAGCTTGCTAAAGAGTGCCATGAAAAACCTGCTTAAGTAAGCAATAAAATCATTGGGGGTGTTCTCTTATAGGAAAATAATCAAAGACATGGTGGTGAGATGCGGCCCAACGCAAATCCCTCATGTCACAACAATATCCCAACACTAACATGTTTTATTTAATAAAGAACGATATGTGGACACGTTTAATGTCGCGGAACGCCCATGAAACAAGTTAGTTCTTGTTGTCACTTATGTTACAGTGGCTATAAACAATTTCCTCTCTCGAAGTTAATAAGACAAAAATCCACTGTGTCAGGTTACAGCCCTCCAAGACACAAGTTACAAGGCAATGACATTGAAGACTCCTTCCAAAATTGTTCAATAAATGTCTCCTCACAGAAGACCTGTTTCTTTTTCTGTTCGTGTGCATCATCCGCTACACAAGTCTCTATAAATTGTTTCAATAGCAGCGAATGTATTGAAACAAGCGCATTAATATTAACCTTGCGGCTGAATTACTGTCAGAGCTGCTGTTACAGACGATTAATCAACACCTTCTCACCAATTCAACAGCGCTGTGCTATGATATAAATTAATCTCAGTTCGGTATTAGCTAGACCTTATTCCACACAGCATCATTCAGAAAATGACCCCAATGTAAAACAGAGCTCTATTACTGTTGAAAACTCACTACAGGAGAGTGTATTGGTGTAAAACGGCGTGACTGTGGTACATTTCCCCTCAGGTGCTCTCTAAATAGCACAGAAACTCTGAACTGTGTTGTGCAAGTACATTATAGTGAGTCATAATGTCCGCATAAGAGAAAAAACATCCATATAGAAAAACTCATTTACCGGTGTAGCAAAGTCAACAGTAGCTGAAAAGTAGCACTGAAAGACTTGGGAGTTATTTTGCTGACCATGTGTTACTTCAGTTTGTCAATCACCTTGAAGAGATTCAGCCTGGCCCTCTAGCTACTAGATGTGTTGACAGACACAGGTTGTGTAACAGCAGCTCTGTGTCCCCTTAAGCTCATAAAGAAGCATTAGCCGGGGCCTTCAGCAGACGTCTGCAGCCAGTCACATGCTTTCACCTGGACTATTTATACACACGGATTTATTATCGTACATTGGGGTGACTGAAGAAGCTTTTCTGATTCACATGTCAGGATCCTTGTCTCTCAGAATTTTTGGCTTGTCAATTTAGGGTCTTTTGAGATGATGCCATTAGAAGCGCCACTCATCATTCGTTTGCATTTACCGCCCTTAGCATCAGACCATGTGCAAGAAAATGAATGGACGATTAATGAATCTGAATAATTATGACGGACGTGGAATACAGTAAGATATAGCCAGCTTCAGGTGTCCTCAAACCCGTGAGCATGTGTATGTGTGAGTAATTAAGCCTAGGCTTTCAGTGCTCATTGTACTTCACATGTATGCACCTTAAAATAAAAGGAGGACGTGTACTCAGACATCTAAACCAAAACTGGCCCACAAAGCCTACTGGTCAGCCATTCATTCAATTTTTCATTAGTCTCCTTGAAAATGCAACCAAATTGTGACTAAATTCAGCTGCTCAAGGCTCACATGTTCAACATAAGCACTTTCCCTAAATGGCACACTTGTAATTTGGTACTGATTTGTGGAATCCTACAAAGTTCCTGAGGCCGTAACGTGTCCCACTTCTCATTCTATGGTTTAAAAGGGAGCTCACGAGCGCCCTCTATGTGTCCCGTAGCCTACATCAATGCAGATTCGGTGAGAATGGTCCAGCTGCGGCATGAGACACTCCAGGGATCAGTGTTTGGTCCTATCCTCTTTATTATTTACAACACACCTAGGTCATATATTGCATTTTTTTCACAATTCCACTCCTACCACATTTCATGTGTATTGATTTTGACAGGTAACACACTAGCGGTCAATGGCGGTCTCAGCCAAGCCGTGGAGCAAGAAACATGGTTGGGGTCACAGAGAGCAGAGCGCAACATGATAGATGTATGTACATCAACAGTAATAAGGGTTGCAAATCCGACTGGTCGAAAGGTAGTGATTAAAAACAGTTCATTAACAATGAAAAATGTATAACCTTTGATATGAATATTTCTGTAAGGAGATGGTTATTTAACACCTGTGGAAGGAGTCTCCAGTTTCATCACTTTAGAACAGTCAGTTAGTTTTCCGTCTAATTAACTTGAGAGAGGTTAAAGAGGCTGGTGATTGACAGACTGTTTAAAGCTGCTATAACCTACATGATAACAGGCATGATCTTGTCTTGCGAAGGAATCACAATCTTAAATGTAACTATAAATGGACAAAATATGATGTTCATTAATAAATTCAAAACTGTAATTGTGGTGTAAGAGCAATAAAACACTTTGGGACATTCTGTTTTAGGATAATAATCAGTGCTAAGAATCTAAGATTACTTAGATTCATCCTTAGCCTACATCATTTGATATGGAACTACAATGTACTAAGTGGCTGCTTTGCCATGGTGCTTCATTAATATTTGTTCATGTGGTCTGTTTTGGTGAAGGGATGAACAAAATGACAATGAGTTTAATTCAGCTCCAAATTCACCTACAAAGCTTACACCTATTATCACAACACAGCCTTCACCAGAAATCCCGACCATCTAGATACAATGCAATAGCAAACAGATTGCAAGAGCATTTCAGGGAGTTGGAGAGGAGTTGGAGCATGATGATGAGGTCTTGTAAACACATTTTTCAATGTGGCAGAATGATAGCATTACCTTAGAGAAGGTATTTGTAGCATTCCCATTCCCAAGCTCTGCAATCAAGCCTCTGCTCCATTACACAGGCACCATTTGTAACATACTGTATCATCTGGACTTTAAATCACTTCCCTCCTTGGTTTACACCTGAGCTGTATACTGAACACCAATGCCCTAGTATACTCATCCCCTACCAAATGCTTATGTAGCCCTAAATACTGTTTGTTCTCCACACATTTCTTCTGCAAACAATGGAAATGGTTGCAAGCCCAAAACTCTCTTCACTGTTCTAGTCAAACTCCTTTAGCCTCCTTTTGGCACAGTTTCTACTCCTGCCAGTCAGTTTCATCTAAGATAAAATCAGCCCGACATTGGCTACCCTAACGGTAATACCCTCTATAGATCACCTGACAAATTCATGAGAGCTTTTTTTTTTTTTTTTTTTAACAGAGTCCATCTTATACCTCTAACTCTAAATTGAATGTTTTGCCTGGCGTGATTGATCCAGCCTCCATTTCTCACTTTAAGAAGTCTCATTAATATACGTTTTCTTTTGTTTTTGTGTCTGTTCCACCGCCTTACTAAAGAATTATCGATCAATTCCTAATGCTGAGTAATGTGGCGTTCCTGGTACAAGCTCCAATTGCTAACAACAACATTTCTTTATATTTTCTCTCTATATATAAAACTCTGAGACCATCATTAAATGTGTGCTTATGATCTCTACTGATTTTCAGGTCCTGAACATTCGTTTGATGCTGTAAACCATTTATATTTAAAATAGTTCTAGTTAGCAAACATTATTTTGCTGTCATTGGTAAACAAAGGTGTGCTTTGGTCACTCAAGGAGTTTCTCAAGGATCGGTACATGGCCCTCTGTTCTTTCCTATTTACATGCTACCCTTGGGACATGTTATAATTTGTTACAACATCAGTTTCCACTGTTCTGTTGATTATATCCAGATTTATGTAAGTAAATTACATTTTCCATAATCTTAACACATACGAATAAACTTCTAAAAATCTAACAATAATTGGTTAACGGTTTTACTCACTCACACCAAGTCATTACATAACAATGATGCGATCATTGGTGATGGTGATCATCGGTCTCTAAAATGTAACTTACACTAATGAAAACATACTTATAAATTCCATAAGTATATTAAGGAATATATACTCCATTTCTGCTAATAGATACCCTCAAAATCCTACATAGTGGACCTTTAAGTTTAAATTGTCCACTGTGGAAGGCAGGCCATTTACTGTTTTATAGGGGCAATAGTTGATTAGTTTTTATTCCTTACATGTACAAATAACCATGGAAGGAATGTGGAACATGATTAAAAAACAAAACAACAAAAAAAGCATTAAGCTGTGACCTTAAGTGTATTAAGTCTCTTAATACAAACCTGTCTGGAAAACTAACTTTTTTTTTAACTAACTGCAGAAACTTGTTTGGGTTCAGAACCGCCTCCATTTAATAGACACCATATGGGCCACCCTCGATCATGAGGCAGAGCTTCATCAACATAGGCAGGAGTCATTCAACTATTAATCCCCAACTAACCATTAGAGACCTAAACATGAATTAAAAGACTAATCGTACCTAACATACCTTTAATGACTTTCTCCATTCGGAGACTATTTTATCCTTTATGGCCTTTATGGTTTTCCTGTTGTTTCCATGCTTTTACATTCCTTTTCCATCATTAGTAAAGCTGTAGTCAAAACTACTACGTACTGTCAAGTCCAAGACCAGGATTAGCCGAGATCAAGTCAAGACCAAGTCAAGAGGGTCAAATCAAGATTTAACCCAATGGAAAGTAGGACTGAAAACCATTTTTGAGGCCAAGCCTTTATTTCAGCTTTGAATGATCTAGAATCCTGCAGAATCATTCCGGACAATAGATTTAGGAATATGATTGGGTTACCACTAGAAGACACCGCAATCATAATTTTTTTATGAAATCTGAATACCAGAGCATTTTCAGTGATCCCAATGCCCGAGAATGAGACATGTCCAAGTACAAATGGCCAAAAGTCCAAGACCAGTCCAAGTCAAAACAGAAAATGTCTTGAGACTGGACTCAGGTCCAAAAGCAGACTTGAGTCCTACGGCCTTACTTATTGAGGTGTTTTGTCTTCTTTCTTTTTTTTTTCATTCAGGTATGAAGTTTGATGTCTATCCTTTCTGCAAAGGGACCTTCATTTTGAGAAAAGTGCCATATAGCTTTTAGAAGACTGCAGAGACTTTTGGGAAAGGTCCACAGATATGCTGAACACGTAAAATGATTGCAATGACATACTTAAGATACACACAAATAAACGCTTCTGATTTTCTGTGAATATGAATTATATTTCCATTTGACTGAACTTCAGACTCACCTGTAAATTTCAGAAAATGAAGTCTCTGACTATTGTGTGCTCATTGACACTTTCACAAGACTGAGTGAAAAGCAATAAAGAACACGCAGATGAAAACAGATAGATGAGAAAATAAAACTATATTTGTGTGTTTTTTCTTACTTTGAGAATTGTTAGGGCAGCAGAGGAAGCCGGCACGTTGCCAGTCGTGTATGAATCGAATTAACTCAAGTGTACGAAGTAGGTCATATCGTTATTAATGCTCCAGGCATATACACACACATGGCAAAGAAAAAAAACCCTTAGAACTTTGTTTGCAAATTGAGTTTGGGTTGGTCCAAGGACACAGACTTGACACTCGATTCCTTAACCTTATCTATATTTTTAAGGTAATTACTGAACTATCACGAAATGAATACACACATGTATGTGTATGTGTATAGGGTCTTATCTCTCATGGTAGGATTAATTCTCACACTTCTGGCTTCAAAGTCCAGATTTCCTCCTCCTTACCTCTTATTACCACAGTGTCGGCTCAGGACCTGAGCCTCTTCTTATTGGACTTAAAGAAGGAGCAGGAGAAATATCGGTGCAGGAGTGTGTGAGGGGAATAGATTAGTTTGTAAGATAACAGACTGAGAAAGAGAGGAAAGGAAAACATTGCACATAAAAACCAAACACTATATGCAGCACGGTTGCTTGTTCATTTTGCATACTAAATAATGTTTATTGTTTTTTCCAAATGGCTGTATCATATGTTATGGCAAATCGGGTCCAATTTAAGCGACGCACAAATCACCAGGAGTCAAACTTCAATGATAAACGTTTAATTGGTCCAGAGAAAATTCAGATACACCGACACACAGACACCGTCCGAGAGAGAGAAAGAGACGGACCCCCTATCTTGTTTTGAGGGAGTATATATACCATGCCAAAGTTACATTCACTCTTCCCCGGCCTTATTGGGGCGACTCGTCTCATGTGACCCCGCTGCACCGTGGTCAACTTCCAAGAAATTTGCTGCGTTTGATGTTGCAGAGGGGGCTGGAGCCCCGTCTTTTTCACACCTTTACTATAATTCGGGCCTGTTTATTTTATGTAGTTTGCTGACTTGCAGGTGAAGCGGTGCCCTCGTGACGACTCACGCTTCCAGTACATTCAGTGCATCCAATTCCAAACCATTACTTTACCATTGCATGTTAATTTTTATGCACATTTATATCGACTTTTAAGGCAAAGTTATCACGCGCTTTTACCATATGCTGGGAGTCAGCGGATACGCTGCGTCACTATATTTAGACATGTGTCGCACACCGCACTGAGCACGTCTGGTTTTCTTCCTCTGGACTTCACACCTCTGATCTATGCTGCTAGATTCTGTATGGCAGCAAGCCCACACGAAACTTGAAAACATAGATGCATTAAAAACAAACAAGGATTCAAACAGAGCTTCGTACAGAGAATTCCTCCACACATACTAAACTGTAACGCATATATAATGCTTGCTTACTCTTTGTCTAAACACATCAGTTTAAATTGTAGGGCAGAACCCAACCATAGATATCAAACAAAGTAAACTAAGTAGTGAGTCACCATTTTCAGCGCTATAGGCATTCGACCGTACTACATTTCAAAGCAATCTGCAACTACATCCTAGGCCATAGATCATAAATTGTAATCTGAAATTGTAGATATTTTGTGAAAGTAGTTATAGTTTAAATTCTTTCCTGACCCACTGATGCATTTTGTTTTCATATGGATATTCTGTATGTAAACAAAAACAACAAAGTGGATTTTGGGAAGGGTGAGCTGTCCCCTTTAATCTACATAAAAGCCTCATTCTCGACTCCATGTATATTTAAATCCTGTTGAAATACTAATGACCTCTTGAGTGACCAGTAAATAAAAAAAAAAAACCCTGCTATTATATAAAATCGACGGCAGTATGCTCAGCTTCCAGAGCGTTATTATTAAACCTAGTGGTCAAAACTGGGAACTACAACAAGCACCAATAGAGGCCCATAGAGGGAGCAGGACACCTTCTTCCCCATGCTTGCTCGGTTAATGTTTTCATGATATTGTGACAAAGGCAACGGGAAACACACTTGCTGTATCAAACACAGCTGAATTTCTTTTTTTAAAAATCCATCTGAATGTAACTTATTAAAATTAACCATCATCTTAGTCCATAGAGCAAGCAATAACACTACTGTTATCCAACAGACCACTATTTTTTAAGCTCCTTCTCCTGCCGTTTTCAGGATATTGACCCCAAACCAACTTCAACTGGTCCATCCTAATTAATGGATTTTCAGAATCAAAGTCTTCCTGCTCAGTCCCACTTCATCAGAGAGCCACCAATCTTAAGACGACACCAAAGGACAACTCACCCAACACATACATTAAATCAGCTATGACCTGCACTTGTCTTTATCTTGCTTTTTGTCCATCCGTTTTTCTCCCATTGGCAGCAATGCAGATTTTTTCCAATTGAAATGAAGGGTGTTTCGGAATCAAAGACTTCCTGCTCGGTCACGCTTCACCAAAGACCCACCAAACTTCATTTCATGGCTCAGACCAACTCACCCAAAACACACATCCATTCATCATGAGTCACACTCGTCTTTTTTTGCACTACAGCAAGATTTGACTTTTCAGTAATGAGTTCTCTTTTCAGTAATGCTATTAGCGATTGAAATCATTGTTAACTAGTGAGATAAATGCACCAAACTGCTTATAAAATCATAACATCTGAATTAGAAAAAGACGATCATTTCAAAAAAGTTGTTCATTTTTATTAGTCTGTGCATCTTGTTCATCACAGGCTTTTAGACCAAACTCCATCTTTATGTTCCCTCATTTAAAATTTGGTGTACATAGTCCTTTTGTTCAAGTTCATTTACGTCTTGTTGACTGTTAGCTGCCTATTACAGGGTTACTCTCAACATTCATTAGATAGTAGCCATAACTCAAGTGTGATTCCATCTTGACTTAATTTTGTTTGAGGCCATGTTGTTTTTAATGTCTTCCTACCGCACTAAAATCTATGCTCCCGAGTCAAGTCTGTGTTTCGGGTAAAATACACTGTCGGATAAATATAGGATAAGAGAGTACAATTTCCGTTTTATCACAGTATTGGCTTTTCCAAAAAGATTAAGATGTTCTCGTTAAACCTTCAATGGCATAATAAGTTTTACTACATTTCGAAGTAAAGTCATATCGTATATATATACACCACACTAAGTGAGTGTTCAGTGTACTTAAATTCTTTTATTTAATCCTAGAAACAACCCATAGAAAGCTATAGTAAATTGTCACCACCATATACACATGTTAAATTGAAGAGGTGAAAGGCAGGAAGTAACTGATTTACAGGGCTGGCGCTAGGAAGAGGCTGCTGTTTGATTAACGACAGTGTCTTTAATGGAAGTAAGGGAGGAAAGTGGATCACAGTGAGCTCTGCCAACTCTATGATTACCATACAATAAAAAAAGAGAGAGGGACCTTATGCTGCACTCTCTGTCCAAAAGCCAAACATCATAGAGGACTGAAGCCTGAGGCCTGAGGCTGAAGACTGAGGCTTTCATGCCATTAAATACAATAGTGCTGATACCTCACTGAGAAGCGTTCAGCATCATTTCATCTTAGCGTGAAGGGGTAATGACTGAAATCTGTAATATGTGATGAAGTGTAATGGCTGAACAAATGAAGATAGGTGTATGGAGATTTGGTATAGCTGAGGACACAGGCAGAATGAGGTAGGTGTAAAGTTAAGGGCAAAAGTTTACACACCCATAAGAGGGAATGAACACATTTATTGTGTAGATGTTCTTTCATAATCAAGTCAAAATGTTGAGAAATGTTGATTTTGTGTATTTATTGTCTTGTTTCAGGATAGCGCTTGGAAAATGGTTTTGTTGCAAAATGTTGAAGTACATTCTTCTTCTTTTTTTCAACCTAGTTGCCATGGGAGGTGGGGGTGCACACTTTTGCACTCAATTGTACACAGTAGTAGAGAACTATGAACTATGAATGACTGTTGAAAGTGTTATGCATGTCTGACTGCCTCTACTTACTCTAAAGCTCCTTTTTTTTCCAGCAGAATGCACTTGATAAATCACTCTTGCTGATAAACGTGAAGTGGTATAAATTATGGAAACAAAGTGGCAGCATATGCAACACTAAATCCCTTTAAACTCTTCTCAACTCAATTAAACTCATTTGTGGCACCTAAAAGAATCCGAAATTTTACCTCCTATTCATTAATGTTCTACTAAATCAACTTGCTAAGGCTCTTACTCAGCTTTATTTTAATTCACACACAATCCAGTCATCTTACTGGCATATGCACATTGCACTGCAGAAGATTTAAAATCCCCAAACGCCATTACGTTCCAGCTAAGAGCACTTCCAGGACTTGGCTCTTATCTGAGACAGGAAAAAAATAAAAAACAGAAAACTGAAACATCAATTGAGGACTAAGCTATAGATTATAGAAAAGCTTGTGAAGGAAAGTTCTGCAGAAATGAACATGTCTGGAATATTTTATTTGTTTAAATCAGTAAACGTGTTGAGATAACAGACAAAAGGAAATATGAAATCACATTGTAAATGGTCTCTAAAGCTGCTTTCAGATGCAATGCATAAATAAGGTCTGTCGGAATGTCAGAAGTTCCTGTCAACATAGCAGGGGTGAAAAAAGTGCACAGAAACTGAGCTGATGTAAATGTATGAGCACTATGTCAAAATCTTATTCAATTAAAAGTAGGAGTGTGGAGCCAAAAATCTAGTGGAGTGAAAGTCCACAAGTATCTACTCAAGTATTCAAGAGGAAAACAACATATATTTTTAACTAGGGGTGGGAGATAAGATAAAAAAACATGTTAACAGGCTTCTGGAAGACATTTCTATGATACATAATATGTATAACAATATACAGGATTGCCAGCAAAATAATAGAAAACAATAATTTAAAAAAACCTGGATTATTCATATACCTTTTTAATGTCTACAAAAAATAAATGTAGTATTTTCCACCCCCTCAGCCGTCAGTTTTAGCCCTCACTGAATCTGACTGGGTGAAATCAGGGCATCAGTCTGTTTTGGTGTTTTACCTGCTGCTCCAAATAATCCTACAGGTGTTTTGCTGGATTGACACCAGCTGGTTTTGGAGGTCGGTGTTAAATGCACGCAACTCGTCTTTTACTCCAGATCCCACAAGAACTCTCAGCAAATCCACCTGATCCTGCACTGCTCGCGATTATTCCTCACAAATAGAATTAAAGCGATTTCGTAAAAAAAATTAAAATAAAAACTAAAAACAGATTAGTTACTTTAAACATCGCGCGCTTCGCGCGAGCACTTACCACGCGCTCATGACAAAGAACGTGACCTTTATTTCTCTCGCGAGCTTCTTGTTACATCTTCGCGCGAGACCGTTTTTTTTTTTTTTTTTAATTCTGCCGCTGAAGGAATTCTGACCAATCCCTACCTCTCCCGAAGGCATACTGATCATTCCAACTCGATCCTGAAGGAACTCCGACCAGTCCCACCTGCCCCTGAAGGAACTCCGACCAGTCCCACCTGCTCATGAAGGAACTCTGACCAGTCCCACCTGCTCATGAAGGAACTCTGACCAGTCCCACCTG
>JAQQZR010000014.1:12260420-12278570 GCA_030068235.1 Notoglanidium macrostoma
CCGCGATCGTGGTTCGGGTGACGGAGGGGGTATTAGCGCGATGGTTCCGGTCCCGTGTGGTGCGAGACGTGACACTTGTATTTAAAAACTATCAAGTTAAACTGTAACCCAGTACTGAAATATCTGGGGCTCTGATAAAAGGAGAGTTTAGAAAAAAGCAGGATAAAAATGACTTTAGAACAGATAAAATGGCATTATGCATAAATAAGTCATTTGTGTTGCTGGATTGTGATCGAGTGCACTCTTACCTCCTTCCTTCTCTTGTCTTTTTTTGTCATCACTGTTTCGAGCAGGAAGTTTGGCAGCAGGCCTCTCTGAAGCATGAGACAGTGACACACAAAGAGAAGCATAACTGCATTAGTGACTCAGAGAGAGATGACTCACGCTTCACTGAAATATAGCGGAAAAAAAACACACAAAAAAAAAAATCTCACCTTGCCATCATATATGACTGTGATAAGTCCGTCCCTGTCCTCTTCACCGAACACGTACACATAAGCACCGGCCGGTACAGTGAGCTCACCCTCATTCCTGCCAAAGTACGCCTTCTTCACACACATGTAGTGTGATTCTCTGTTTAAAGATATTGTCACAATGCTCAGGGTCAACTCACACACCTCTAAACAGGAAGATTGTGATTGTATAACTGTATGTCAAAACTAAACACTGACCCCAATAATGAATATCTACCATCCTGAGGTGAACCAAAACATCTGTGGTACGTACTTTACACGCCTGGTCATACACTAAATTAGTAAAGTGGACAATTCGCAGCTTGCCAGGAACATCAATTCAAATTCCACACTGTTTCTATGGCAACCATAGTAAATTGTTTGATCGTACAGTATTTACGCTGAGCAGGCAAGTAGAACGAATTTATTGTAACAATATACTTTCAAACATAAAACTTTCTTTTCTTCTATTGTGTGTAGTTTCTACGTTATGCAATAGGTGTTCCCAGTTTCTTGAAGGGTGCCAATACTTAGGGAGTTTTTACAACCCTGTGCTCATGTCACATGAAGTCAGCTGGGCCTGGCTCCAGCTTCCATATAGATAACGACTGGATGTTTCATTGCTACATGTGTTAGCGCATATGGACATGCACAGTTATGACTAGCTGGTGTAACTTTTGTAAAGTCTCCTTAAAGTCTTAAGTCTTAGTTACATACAACCATTTCTTTGGAATTTTGGCTTAGTATTTATGTTTGAGACGTGCTCGCACGTGTTGGTGCAACTGTCCCTTGACTCTGATTTTAAATAAGAGCTGCAGTCAAGACTGCCATTGTCAGGTCCAAGACCAGGACTAGCCCAGATCAAGTCAAGTCTTAAAGTTGGGTCTTAAAAGAGTCAAAGGCAAGTCAAGATCAATTCCAGACAATAGACACCTAGTCAAGACTGAGACATAAAACCATCAGCTAACTGGCTTATTCTTGTATTGCGCCAGTGATTAATCTATTTTCTAGTAGAACTAATTATTTCTTGTCAAACTTTGTGCATGTTAAAACAAAAGATAACAAAGACATTTGTTTTTCTTTTCTTTTCTTTTTTTTTTTACACAAAATCTTAGCCTAGTCAATGCCCAAGACTGAGATTAAATACAAATGCTAATAAGACAGAAAACAATTCCTACAACCTTTATTCAAACCCTAACCCTACTGAAGATCTCGTTTTACTATTATATACTATGTAGCTGTGAAAATTACAGGCCTTCCTGAACTGACATGTGTTTTCTGTGGATCTCAGCCACAGGTAATGTGCTAGCATTTTTAAACTGCAGGTTTGTTTTAGACCAATCAAAACGGAACTGAGCCCTAAAGGACAGCGTACCTCTGGAATAAGTGGGGTTTTTGTTTGTTTTATTTATTCATCTTACTAGCAGGAATAACAGGAAAAGTACTTTTGATAAGCATACTTACTGGCCTTCTTCAGCCTGCGGCTCATAATATCCAGGTTTCTGATAAGGTTAAATAGTGATAGGATAACATTAGTGTGATTCACAAGACTATTATTTACAGCATTCCTGCATTTTGTATGGGAAAGTAAATTCATATGTATCAATGCTGCTTCCTCCATCACTCCTTTCTTCTGTGTTTTTTTCATCAGAGAAAAATAATATTATTCTAATAATATTTAAAAAAAAAATTTTTTAATGTATGTATCTGCAGTGAACATGTAACGCTTTTCTAAGTTACGGTATTGCAATAAAATGTCTCTTTCGTGCACCACTGTTAATAATCCTGTAAATCAAAGCCATACACACATTCACCGGGCTGTAGCCTGATGTCCTAAGACAGTTAACATGTGGGGCAAAGTTTACATTTGCACAGTAACAACTCAGTTTAGATAGTTTTTCCTTCTCAAATCAGATTTTGTTTAAGGTACCAGTATGGAAATATGTAATTTCTGCTAGCTGTTAAGCATTGACATTTCTGATCTGTAATAGCAGTGCCAGGAGGCGAGGCAGTGTTGGTTCAGTAGTTACGGTTCAGCATTACATATAAGTTCAGATCTCAGCTCCTGTTAACCCCTTGAGCAAAACCCATCACCCACAACTGCTCAACTTTATGCTTGTTTTGGATTCAGCCTCATTCAACAAATTTTAAAATATGTATAACACCGTACCTGTAACCTGAGAGGTTCAAAACCACCAAAGTCGTCATTCGGGATGTCAGAAATGATGACCTGGAGGAAGAAAGCATCAAACATACAATCACTGGCCACCTTAGTTTCTCAGAGCTGTTTGAGATAAGAAGAGACTGGCAACGTTAGTGAAATGGATGGAAATGTACCTCCGCTTTGCCCAGGAAGTCTCTGGGCTGAAGCTCCTCCACGTACTGTTTCCTGGGCCGGAACACCACTCCCTCTGGGACCAGGAGAGGTGCAATCAGCTCCCGCTTCTAAAACACACACAGCAGAGCAGAGCGGGTGACAACCTGCATGTCCGAAATCACACCGCATTCACTATAGAGTGTGCTATTTTTGGGGAGTTCTGGCTTAATGTTGAATATCCAGCTTCTGTTTTTATAAATTTTATTTTAGCAAAGGGTTTTTAAATTTATCTTAATTTTTTCCAAAAGGTATAAGTTAATTAATAAATACATAAATAACGGTAATGGTTATCATGCCCAATACTGCCTGAATGCATGATGACGGCTTATTTTATTTTGGTACTTACCAGAAACTTCAATGTTAACTGATAATACTTTTCACAGCTCTAAATATTTCATACCTCCCAACAATAGTGTGTGTTAATGTTAAAGAGCAACGTTTCCTTTGTGAGAAGAAATTCCACACTTCCACAGAACTGTAAGAAGGAATTAAGTATAACAGGATCAGTTAAACTGAACAGGTTATTACAGTATTGTATTACTTTGAGCAGGATGAATTGGCACTTGAAAAGTGGCGTAAAACAAATTCCAATAATCTGCATAGTATACACTCAGAAGCAAACTTAAATCCATAAAGAACACCTTTACACGTAGACATTCATGAAATTATCCCATGAGACAATCATGTGGCAGGCGTGACATGCATAAAATTATTCCGATGCAGGTCGTGAGCTTGAGTTCATGTTCACATCAAACTTCAGAATGGAGGAAAATGACTTATCACTGATTTTGTCTGTCACGGATGTTGGTGATAGACAAGCTAGCTTTTTCAGAAATTGCTAATCACCTACGATTTGGTGCAGAAAACAAAAAATATCCAGTAAGCCATAGTTTTGCAGGCAGACATGTCTCGTCAATGAAAGAGATGAGAGGAGAACGGCGCAACTGGCTACAGGAAACTGCTCTTTACAACCGTGCTGAGCAGAAAAGCATCTCAAACCTTGAACCGGATTGGCTACAAGAGCAGAAGAACACATCGGGCTCCACTGCTGTCCGCTAAAACCAGGAATCTGAAGTCGATACCAGACAGGTGAAGAAAGGTGCATAGGCAGGTGTTCCTAATAAAGTGGCCAGTGAATATCTATAAGAAGTTCTTGAATGTCAACGCAGAATTTGAAACCCTACGACAGCGTGTAACGTGAGTGTTCTTACTGCTACACTCTGTAAGGCCGAGTCGACTTGTCCTCCTCTTCCTCCTCCTTCCTGTAAAGCAGCCTGCAGGATCTCTGTACCTTTATTCCACTGTTGTAGCCTACAGTGCACAGCTGCTGCGTTATAAAGAACCTGTCAAACAACACACACACACACACACACACACACATGCGTCAGTATCACTGTACTGTTGCTTGGTGTCATTATCTCTCTGTAATAGTACAAGGTGCAGCTTGTCACGTCTCCTGAGAACACGATATGTGTTTAATGGTGACATCATCTATGTTCTCTCGAACAGCCAGATTTGTGTAGGAAGAAATTCCATTCTTTGCAAAACCAGGAAGCAGGATATAGACCACTAAATTCTCAGCACTGCTCTCTTTTCAATAAACAACAGAATCCAGTCAGGCACACACGGATATTTTTCATCCAGATAAATATCTGAAGTCGTTCCACCTGTTTGGGCTGAGGAAAGCTCTGTCTTGTGAATGAGGAATGTCTGATATGTCTAATCTTCCCCAGCACTGGATCTGACATTGCATAAGTCAGAGGAGAACTTTGCTGACAGCTGAAACCAAGACCAGTACTGACAAAGAAGATGAGATGCAATTACCTCACACATTCAGGGAACTGATAGGGAAAAAAAAGAGCTGAATATATGAAATTATTCATCACAGATGAGTCACTTTATTCGGCTACAGAATTATTGGCACACTTCCTGACAAATACCCATTTGAAATGTAAAAGCTACAGGAAAAAAATAGCTAAAAGCACGACTTCGGCAAAACCGCAGCTTTCACACAAAAATATACATAATAATAATAAACTAACTAGTTCCCAGTTCCAAAAAAGTTTTTCCATTCCAATTCATTCTGTTCCAATTCGTACCTGATCCAGCATGTTTTGCTAGGAACCTATCACTGGAATCTCTCATTTTAACATGTTTTCCCTCAACGACGTTGATTAGACGGCGAAGAATCTTTGTTAAAAGTATTAGCACCCCTAAAATTATTGGGTGAGGCTTTTTCTGGAAAGAATAACTGCACTTATCTCTTCTTGTAATGTATAACATGTTTGGAGAAACTTATAGATGATCTTGGACTCTCCTCCAGTTCAGTCCTTTTTTTTTTTTTTATCTTATCTTTTGGATTTATTAACATAGTTGAAAATTTATTATTTACAAAAATATATACATATCAATATTCCAGTCTTTGGGAAATCTTTAACAATTTCCCACAAAATTGTACTTTTAGGCTATTAAAATCATAACCGTGATTGATGAGAAAAGACGGTCTGTAAAATATGGATGTTGATCACTGATGCTTTGTGTACTGTCTACTGGTCCAAGGAATCAATAAAGCTGGATGGAACCATGTATTCTGCTAAGTACCAGGATATTTTAGCCCTAAACCGGTTTGCCTCTGGAGACCTGGCTGTAGATGGACCTTTCAACAATATAATGACAAACAAACCCGGACACCAATTTCGTGTTCTTGTAATGACCATTTTAGTGTCTGGACTTCATCTATTATTGAAAAAAACAGTTGGGCTAAAATGTAAAGGAAAGTCCTCGGAGGAGAGTCCAAGATCCTCTACAGGTGTCTCCAAGCTTGTTAGACATTAGAGGACGGGACACAGTGCTGTTATTGTCTCTAGAGGAGGCAACATTAGAGGTTACTTGTGGGAATATTTGCCAAAAACATGCAAAGACTGTATACATGTGAACAAATATTGCCTTAAAATAAATCTATGTGGTAAAAATGACACTCGTTGCGTAGTTCTGTCCTAATGTAATGTCGTAGTTAATGTCACTCAAAGTATGACAAAGTATGATTTTTGTCTGAAGTTGTGTCTTCAGCTGTCTGGCAAATAAGTACATCTTGATGTAAATAATGTAAATGTCAAATTTCCAATAAATGCAAAACAACCTGCCAGCTGTAGAGCCTATAGCGCAATCCCAGCTGTTTGTAGTCAATGACAGAGTTGGCTCTCATGTGCTTCTGTGCCCAAACGCAGTCACCGAGAGCCTCATCCAGTCTGTGTGTGTGTGAGAGAGAGAGAGAGAGAGAGAGATTGACAATGTATGGTAAAAAGTAATGATAAAATATCCATGTCTCTGCTAAAAACTTAAAGCTTCCACCAGCAGGAATTGGTTCAGTTTTATCATCATCTAAATCTTTCAGTCTTGTCATGTGACCACTTCTGCTAGTTTAAGCTCTTCTCTTACCTTCCTGCCATCATGTACACCGCAGACCTTTGGAAAAAGCCCACAGCAAGCCTCTCATCCTTGGCAATAACCCGATCCAGAGCCTGAAGCATCAGTTACACAGTGAATTAAAATCATCTCATGCTACAAGAGAAACAGTTTCCTTCTCACTCAGTGTGTGTTTTTCTCACGTTAATTGTTTGCTCGAGCTGGCCCAAAGCGAGGTGGGCAGATGCGGTGACGAACAGAGTGCGGGACGTGGGCTCGGAGATCTGAATGAGCTTGGCGAGAGCGCCGTCCCAGTCTCGGTTGTCCACAGCTCGCACAGCCTCGTCCCATAACTGGATCAGCTCGGTGTACAGCATGACTCTATAGACCCTGGAAGACAGAATCTCTTAGGGCAGCAATAAACTATGCTCAAATATACACATTGAGCTTCGTTATATCTCCCAATCTGGCTAAATTAGAGGTAATTTCCCTGAAGAAATTTTTGTGTAAATGAAAAAAGGTTCATTCAAAAACTGGTTGTTTCTCTGTACCTGAATTAATATGATGGAGTACTAATATTATATAACATAATCTGTACACAACAATACGTTCAAAATCAGTAGAAAAGAAGTTTATCTGAAAGCCTGGTTAAGCTGTAAGAAAGCAACACCTGAAGCAAGTGTCTAAATTACACCTTTTTCATCAAGTGTATCAGGTAACAAGTTACTCACCAACAGGCAAGGACAGAGAAAAAAGAAGTTAGGGTTGGAGAACTCTTCACCTAGTTGAAAAGGAGATCCGGAGTTGTGCAGAGTTACAGAGCAGGTCATTTATGCTCGCTCTCCTACCTGCCCTGAGAGGGAAAAATTCATGACTGTTTCTCCCGCCCACACCTCTCAGGAAAGCAGGAAACTCTGCCTGTGACATTCCCGAGTGTGTGTGTGTGTGTGTGTGTGTGTGTGTGTGTGTGTGTGTGTGTGTGTGTGTGTGTGTGTGTGTGACTGACAGAGCAAACAGAAAGAATGCAGTTCTTCTGTAGAAAAACAGGTTATTCTAACAGCAAGGACTCTTTAGTCAGACAGGGTAAAGGTTATGTTTACCTTTTCCATTACGAATTCATAAAAAGGCTTTGTTCACTGACTTTAGAGTTAATATAACAACCCACCTGAGGTTGGGAAAAACACTGCTCTTGTTCAAACAATTATTTTTACAAGGAATTAACCAGTGTTTACAGTTTTGCTCTCTGAGGATTACATTGTTTTTTTTATGGTTAGCAGTGTTCCAGCTCTGCTGTACCTGTGTAATCCTAAACACAATGATTACCTTATCTGTATTATGACATTACTGTATCCGTACATGCTGTATCTGTAACTCTGTCACATATTCATTCCATCCTAATCCTAATCCTAACTACACTTCCATAGCTTTTGTGCCTAAAATATATACAGCATGTTTCACTATCAAAAATACAACTTATACACATACAGAAAGGGATTAATATAATTGATCACAACACTGATTTTGTCTTGTCTTGAATGACAAAGTTTAATGAAGTAAAAACATTTATTTTAAACATTTAATAAATAGTTAAATCATTCTTCTGTTAGTGTTATTATTATTTAATAATAATTACACATACACACATTCTGTACACACACACACACACACACACACACACACACACACACACACACACACACACCTGACCTGTAATATTAATTATAAAATTATTTTATACAGTGATATTTCTAAAAACATACTGTTTATATAAAAATAAGAATTTTTATTAAAATGTGTTTATTTATGCTTTTATGCACTCAATAAATATCAACCAATTCCAATAAGCTTTCCAAAACGAAAAGTTTCCTTTAGTTGTATATTCAACCTGGCATAATGATGAAAAGTCATACAGTAAGCAAAGTTTCATATGGGCATGATCCCACGAGGCATGTATATCCTCAAAAAAAAAGAAAAGAAAAAGAAAAAGAAACAAACAAATCCATTTTACTGTAGTTTTATATCGGTTGCAGAGCACTTGGTGTCCAGCAGATGGCGATGGTGTTACACGTGTATGTTTTCAGGCAAACTACAAAAACTGGGAAAAGTCGGAACAATTAGAACGTTAATAGTACTTAATAATTTTGGATATAATTATAAAATATTATATAATTATTATAGAAGCGTAATTAGTAATTATAATTACTATTTTATAAATATATAGTTACATAATGTGTACAATTTATGTCACATCACATTCTGTAGTGATGGGGTATAATATAAAATAACTTAGCTTTGTGCGCACACGCACACACACACACACACACACACACACACACACACACACACAAAACTCATCAGAACTTTTCCTTTGTGCTCTGATGAGATTTCTGATTGAGGCGATGTGAGCCAGAGTAGAAATAAACCACGTGACACTGAATCACGTGACACCAGATCACATCACATGACGGCTGCACATTAAAGCAGCTGTGTTTATGCTGTAACTTGACTCGGTTGTGTTTCTTTTCTCATAATGGCAGGCCGGTGGGTATTTTGCGGGTTTATTCTACCTGTTCTGTGTGTGCAGCATGTTTTTGCGTTACCTACGGTAAGGTTTCATCTTATCTTCCTGCCGAAATGTCATACTACTGTACTAATCGAGTGACTCTGGGTTGTGTAGATTTTGGACGCAGCCTTAGTTTTCATTTCAGTTAAAGTCGATTAGGATGCGATTTTCCATCAGTGTTGATGAATTTTCCCTCCTTGTTTGTGTTTATAGAGCTGGATGCAAAGCAGAGGAAGACAGAGATTAGGGACTGAACCTCAGCTGAAGGAGAACTTATTCACTCAGGTTCTGGACCACTTCAATTACAACAGCTGGGGCAATGGGACATACTCCCAGCGCTACCTGATCACAGGTGTGTATCCTTTACCTGCCCCCTTATAACACTTCCATTACAGCACAGAGATTTCTTTCTATTCAGAGGCTTCTTGTGTCTTTAGATCAGTATTGGAGGAAAGGCCTTGGCCCGATCTTCTTCTACACTGGGAATGAAGGGGACGTGTGGGACTTTGCCCTGAACTCTGGCTTTATAGTGGAGCTTGCAGCTGCGCAGGAAGCGCTGGTCATATTCGCTGAGCATGTGAGACAGGAAATCATGTGATATTGTCATGAAGTGAAGTCTGAACTGCACTGCATGGGTGCACCATCACACATCTGTTGCTTTGAGTAATTTGGCAGCCCTTTTACTCCTCCATTAATGGACAGGAACCACCCATAACCAGATGTTATAACCAGTGGTGGACCATTCTCAGGACAGAGGTGTCCAAAAAGCTGACTAACGCTGATACACTCGTATCAGGTCCTGTGGTGGTCCATATGAGGGAATAAGACATCATGCTTGGCAACAGATGGACTACGGTGCATTCATGCAAAGTGCTTTTGCTGATAAAATATCCAAAACATTACAGTCATACATTATATATCATCAAAATATTTCCATTTTATTCCATTTCCAGAGATATTACGGGAAATCTCTACCCTTTGGCAAAGAGTCCTTCAACATTGAATATGTCGGGCTGCTGACGGTGGAGCAGGCTTTGGCCGACTATGCAGTCATGATCACGGCGCTAAAGGAGGAACTGGGAGCTCAGAAATGCCCCGTTATTGTTTTTGGTGGGAGGTAAGACATGTCCGTATCTGCACACAGCTGGCTGTTCAGTTCTATACGAAAACATACGCAGAGTTATAAAGTCCAGCCGTTTTTTTGATCTTGCAGGAGAGATACTGTATGTAATGGATGTGACTTAGGACTTCATATTGTCTGTACAAGCGCTGTATCAGTCAGACCCCTTGCAATTCTGCTCATGTGACCATTCATGGGGAAGACGGGCCACTATGCAGAAGTACGATGCCAGTTTAGAGTTGAGTTTAAAAGTTTGTGCCCCCACGAATGCAATAGAAAGAAAACGATCCAAAAACGAATAGAAAAGATTCAAGAAATCAGCCTGTGTAATCTTACTTCTCAAGTGGTGTGTTTTTTGTGCACTACTTTATTTTTCCATGGTGAGGTCGACATTTTGTATGGCTTCTGTCAGGTTTTGTATGCATTTTCGTTAAGTCATGATGCAGACCAAAACTAACTACTATCCAATGTTTTATTTTCCCTCTCTCCCTGTAGTTATGGTGGCATGTTGAGTGTGTACATGAGAATAAGGTACCCTAATATTGTGGCTGGGGCTTTAGCTGCCAGTGCTCCGATCTTATCTACGGCAGGACTGGGAGACTCCGGGCAGTTCTTCCGAGACGTTACAGCTGTAAGTTCAACCATTATACTCGTACAAACATTATGTATTACAGCGCTCCGCAGATGTTTACTTACCCAGTGTTGTACTTCCAGTAAATATGCTTTCCCCAACTATGTGCAGGATTTTGAGAATTATAAGCCAGCCTGTAAGGATGCTGTAAAATCAGCTTTCCAGGAGCTTCAGGCTTTAGCACAACAACAAGGTCATTATCTGGAATTGGGCAGGAGGTAAGACTATGGAACTCCTATTCATTTAGGAAGACCTAAAACGAGCTCCTTTTCTTTATTTTGTGTGTGTACTAGACTACGCCCGTATCCAGTCAGCTTTCTCGTTGTGTAAGACTCCGTCCTCAAATAAGGACATCCATCAGCTGAACGGTTTTCTACGCAATGCCTTTACTTTACTGGCCATGATGGACTACCCTTACAATACCAGCTTCATGTCAAAAATGCCTGCTTTCCCTGTTAAGGTACGACGTTCTGACCATTTATGTTCCTTGAATATTCCAAGAGACAAAGGGACATTTAAAAAGAGTGTGGTTCATGACTATTTCCCCTTTCTGATTTCTAAATATGCTAAGAATGCAGATCAATGCTGTTTGTCAGCTGTATAGGAAAACTTCAGATAACTACAAAAAGAAACCTAGGCATAAAAAGCACACGGCACACGTTTATGTGGCGTTTAATTGTGTTAGCAGATTTCTGTCTCTTACAATGTGTCATGTAAGGAATGATGGTGCGCTGGTATAGGACTGTTACAACAAAATCCTACATTGTGTAGTGTGCAAGCCTGAGGTTTACCCCCTCCGTTTATAACGTGATGTCACACTGACGAGCTAAAGCCTCTAGAAGATTCCCAAGTGATAATTAAGGAGCTCGAAAAAAAAAAGACAGTAAGCTTTTAATTACAATAATTGTGAACACATGACGTGAACACACTCGTACTGTCGCCATAGTAGCATGACTTCTGGTCCAGATGTTATTCGGGGGGTATGTGTGTGTATATACTGATGTTCAGTTACTCCGCAATCAGGATGACGGATCTGGAAATGGTTTCTGTGCTGTAGGTGGCGTGTGAGGTGATGCTGAATGGATCGGAAGTGCTGTCTGCGCTCAGAGACACCGTGGGTGAGGAAACTGGCCTTTAGGGAACTCTCCTGCTTCCCTAAGCAGTTGTGAAGATTAAAGTGAACAGCGTTCAGTTTGAGTTTAGATTTGTGGAAATAACTGCTGCCTCTGCACCTCCTTGCAGGTATTGTGTACAACTCTACAGGGACGCAGACGTGCTTTGACCTTTACTGGCTGTATGTGGAGTGCGCGGATCCGACAGGCTGCGGCCTCGGCTTCAACAGCTACGCATGGGACTATCAGGTGCTTAAATTATTTATTTATTGGTGTCCAAATCCCTTTAATGCATCACATTCAATCCATTTTTGCTTTACGACGAAGGAACTATGATGTTTATGTTGATCAGGCGTGCACTGAGATCGAGATGTGCTTCGAGAGCAACAACGTGACGGACATGTTCCCCCCCATGCCCTTTACACAGAGTATGAGGGAGGAGTACTGCTCCAAGCGGTGGGCGGTGCTGCCACGGACAGGCTGGCTCAAAACCCAGTACTGGGGTGACGGTGAGCAAACACACTCCTCGATATACTGTACGTTTAAATACAGCGCACATACAGGGAAAAAAAAAGGTACTTAGCTGTACCTTTCATTGTGGTTGGAGTTGTACCATCAAGGATGCACCTTTTATACATCTATCTAAAAGGTAATTATGGTTCATTTATGCCGCCAGAATCTTTTTTTAAAAAAGGTACACACTATCTACAGTTCTAGATGAGATGCATATTAAAGGAAAAGGGTGACGAGGAAAGGTACAGTTTAGTACTTTTATATTCTGGCCTTTATTGTGCTAGAAAGCATTTGGAGATGCAACAGGAGAAAAGTAACGTCGGAGCGAAAGCAACTTAAAAAGGCAAGGGAAGTAGCGTGTAAAGTTCTTACTGTTGTATGTCGACCCTAAATACAAATCGTTATTCAAAGGATCCTGAATACATGTGACGTTTTAAACAAGTAGCTTTAGTCGTAAAAGTAAAAATTTTTAAAGCACATCATGATGACGATCTTAAACATAATATAGTTCGAACCGTTATGTGAATCTCTTCAACTGTTCTATCCCGTCTCCCTTTTAGCCATGATACTTGCATACAATTTACAGTTTATTATATACTAGTTGCCCCATTCATTTAAGCTTTGATTTTTTTCAGTCCCCTAATTATATAATCTTATTTAATCAGATTATGCAATTGGAGGCTTGAAAGCGTCACGAAAAATTATAAATAAAAGGCTAAATATAAATAAAATCGTAAATTTTAGTGGCATTAAAATGTTCTTCTCTTATAACATGGTTGTAATAATTTCATATTTACCAAATTAACTTACTGCATTTTTTGACGACAAAATCCCTCCAATAGAACCTTTAAGATTTCAGTTTGGTATCTTGGAGCCAGAAATGATATTTGGACAAAACAAAAATAAAACGGTGATACGATGTTTAAAAAAATATTCATTTTCCTGTCTTCAGAAGAGAGAATTCTTACTGAAGTTTTAAAATTTGAAAATTTTAAGTAAACCCCAGCTTCCAAACTGAAAATGTAATTATTGCTTTTAAAAAAAGATATCACAATACCGAGATATCAGAAAAGTGATCATTGCGCCATCATTGTTTGTCACGATATTTATCGTCGTATTGCCCATGATTTTTGTTTTTCAGCTCTTTCAACAGCCAGCAACATCATCTTCTCTAACGGTGACCTGGACCCGTGGGCTAACGGAGGGGTAAGATCTGAAGCCCGCGCTCACTCAGCCCCGCCCTAAAATCCTGATTATTTTCCATCTTCGGCTGACGTGATAACTGGAGCCTTGTTTATTTTTCTCCTCCAGATCAGAAAGTCACTTAGTGAGTCTTTAATAGCAATCGGCATAGCAGACGGAGCTCATCATCTGGATTTAAGGTGAAATCTTTAATATAATCTCCACTTCAGTTATTTGACGTGACTTGTAACTGTAACCATGTCGGTTTTACGTGATAGTTGTAACAGCGCACACCTGCGCTCACCTGTGTTTATGGTATAACACGCCATGACGGTCGTGTTTTTTGGCAGGACTTCTAACGAATTTGATCCTGCGTCAGTGATAAAGGCGCGGCAGCAGGAGGCCGCCATCATCGCTCAGTGGGTGAAAGCTGCAAGAGAAAAGATGCTCTGAATATCGTTTTAAAGCACCACATATACAGTATCCAAATCATTTCAATAACACCTTATAATTACGGTGATTCTCAGTGTTCCCATGCGGTGGAGCGTCTTTTTTCCGGCCCTGAAATCCGCTCTGCTCAGATCTATTGTCATTGCAATGAAATTCACCGCAGTTCAAATTTCTTTAAAGTTTCCTTTTAATTATTTTCCCGCTTGTTTTTTTTTTTTTTTTTTTTTTTTTAATAATGCAACATTAAAATAAGATTTTTACAAACTCATGCCATTTGCATTTCTTTCTACAAGAGATTTCAGATATGTTTATTGACAAGAGCTTTTCTGTCACACAAGCTCACGTTACACACATTTTCAAACTCTTAAAGCAATCAACCATGACGCATTTCCCAAGTGTTTCTACATCAACATCACCATTACATAAACTTACTGAATTTCTCTCTTCTTTCTTTATTTACGTCAGGTCTTCTTTTGAACAGCGCCGTCTTTGGTCAATCCCCAAAAGGACGATAGTTTTAAAAACGTACACATTCATCACTGAGGAAAAATACATACAAAGCCCTTAATCGTATACGCGAAATATGAACGTTGGCCTTTTGTACGTTTTAACACATCACTATAAAATGCACGTGAGCTGGGTTCGTTGATCAGTGATTCAACTTAATCATAGAATCCATCATAAATAAGCACATAAAGATTTCTCGGTACATACAACGAATCTGTAAACACTGAAACCACAGCCGTATTCATGGGATGTGACTTTTCAATACAAAACGTGAGTCTCAGGAATCAAAATAGACTTCATAATCATTGCTCAGTAAAGATTCAAAGGCACAAGCAGAACAGACGAGTCACAAATTCAGTCTTTTCAGCCCTTCTTGTCTCAGAGCTCTGGGGCAAACACAAACCACGTCTATTCACTCCGCTGCAACGAGGGAGATACAGCAAACACACGTCCTCGTACGACCGAGATGACGTGCTATCACAGAGGTTACGTCTATTACATCAGATACACACAACACTAATGAGACCTGATGAATGTTATAGGAAAATAAATCGACCAGAGTGCTGTGATGTGCTGACTCATCCTCTAACAATCCTCTTTTTTTGCTTTTATACCACAGCAAACTGCCAAAAGACTAACAATTTATCACAGGGCTGTACGATATTTATCTACATTGTGCGATGATAGAAAAGCATTACACTCTAGTGTTTATTTCGATCTGTCGCATATCAGACTCTTCATAGCACTACCTTGATCATCTGGACGGTTTATCAGGAACGCGGCTGCCGCGCCGCTGCTAAGGCTGTGGAACGGGTTATTAGCTGCGGATTAGATTGAAATTGGAATTACAGGTAAACATGTTTACTAATATCATTAAGACCAGGATGCTCAATGAACAACCTTATCTAAATATGCCCCTATACCAGGTTTATAATTATTATTTCACTCTTTTCTGATAATTTTGATAATCTGAAAATGCTCCAAAAAAAAAAAATCGATTTATTTATTTATTTACTCTTTGCATTTACAGAAAATGTGCTGTATCGTTATCTGGATATAAATATCGGGATATGATTTTGCTCATATCGCACAGCCCTGATTTATTATTTAACTAAAGAATGTTATCGGTTTAATGTTGTGGAATGCCCACGAATGACACAAGCTCCTGTTATTACACGTGTTATAACAGCCGAGACCAGCCTCGTTTTTTCCTCTTTCTGAGTTAATAGGACAAAAAAACAAGCAGTTTATTTTACATTACCAGGAAAAACCATCCTGAAGACTCTTCATGTCTAATCTTCATGTCAATAATTTACAGCTTTACCGCTGATTGTTACAAAGCGCCGTCACTGGGGAGAGACTCCATCCAGAACGCATCGCCGCTTCATTTCATAAACATGACTAGAATATTCTTTTCCTTTTTAACCTGCATATTTTTGTTGTATGGCGTGTGCTCCACATGACCTGCGTAAGTTGTTTCTATAGCAACAATAACGTACTAGATCGAGTGCATTAATATAAACCTGTGATGTGCTTTGAAATTTACTGTTGTAAGCTGCTGTTCCAGATTAGTGACTAAGCAACACCTTAATTGAATGGTCAGACTGACGTCATTACTAAGTGAAGATTTTTTTTTCCGCAATCTGGCTCCTTAACTGTCCAGTCATCATATGGCTTTGAAAACAGCCAATCGTAGCTCAGGAGGCCGGGATAATCGGAGCAGGATTGATCGAAATAAGGGTTTAAGAACAAAAACTAACAACGAAATAGGGAAGTTCCTTGCAAGTCTTCCGGTTTAAGTTTATCGATGAATCACTGGTCCATGTTTTAGGTGGATACCTCCTCCTAGACTCCTGTGCAATTAGGATCAGGTAGTATTACAGGATGACACACACATATGGGGGAAATCTGACAACACCGTTACTTTCCCTACACACAGGAATGGCAGTGATCTCTGGGCTTGGGTCAGCACAGAAAATATATAATATATATAAAATAGTAAACAAAGTTTCCTTTTAAGGGATACAAACTCAAACAACATGAATTAGAAATATAAAAATGGACCGATTTGATGACAAAAGCAGATGGGGGACGCCATAAAGTGCTCACAGTCTGTACAAAAAGCTTCACAGTTTAGAAGAGAATAGAGTCAACGCTTGGACTGAAGACGACCACACAGATTTAAATAACGGGCTAAATAACAGGGTGGCTAACAGCAGTGTAATTTGGGCCTTACTCCCTTCGTCTTCTCTCATTGTGCTCTACCATGCTGTGGCCTAGGCTATAATCACGTCACAGTCGACTCTGAAGCCTCCTTCTCAGGCGATGAAGGATGAGGGTTTAAGCGCAGGAATGCTGGATATGACTGATAATACACAGCATAGAGAATTGGATTTGCTCTCATTCAGCACTAATGAAATTGTGTAGAGCGAAGATGAGATTTACGCTGTAATAAAAGAAGCACGCTGCTTCAGAGGTCTGTATTCTGATTTGTACGTGTCTTGTGAGTTTAGTAAACAGACGCTTTTAGAAATTGACACTAATTAAATAAAGACCAATTACGAAACGCTTCTAGTTCCCAAAAACAGGAAAAAGAAACAAGGCAGTTTAGATATCAAAGGAACTGAGAAGTCCTGTAAAGCCCTGAGAGGTGTGTGTGTGTGTGTGTGTGTGTGTGTGAGAGAGAGAGAGAGAGACTGTGTCCATCACTCAGCCTTTAGCCATATGGGTAAAGGATGGGCCTCTGTGTTGAAGATGTATGTGTCCAGGTTAATAAGGTCCAAGTTGTCTGAGAACAGCAGGTAGAAGTATTTGAGCGTCTCGCCCAGGAAAAAGCTCTCCATCTTGTCTCGTGGACCGGTGGACTTCGGGTCGCGCACATTATTGATGGAGGTGTAGCCGCCAGTATCGACCTGAGAACACAAGCTAGAGTCAGAACTACAGGACAAACTGCACATGTGTATAGAACATTAACCTCATGAGCCTCCTCGGTCCTCATTTTCTCACAACTACATTGTGTGTACATCCTTGTAAGACCCTCATATGAGGACCACTGGGTATTAATCTTTTGCCAAACGAAGTCTTCCTGTTTGAAGACACTGGTCGAGTTCAATAGCTATCTAAGAGACATAAACAGTGAGGAGAAATTACAAGCCACACAACATTAGCATTTGGGGCTCAGGAAGCTACAGTAGACCTCTCACTCAAACTTTTTATTTTATTTAAATAATACAGCCCCCGTCAGAACACGTTTTAAAAAAATTTCTATAATATTCATAATATAATAATTTAACACACAGGCTATCCTGCATAGGGTGAACCTATGATTCCACCCCCACCCCCCCACACACACACACATAATATAATGAACATTAAATGTGTAGTAATCATTTTTTACATCCATATGTATTAAAGACAGTTCTTTTAACTGCTACATTTTCCATCGACAGAACCCTTTCTTTCATCAAGATTGCTATTGCATTCCTGTTAACATTACAGATAAGCATAATTTTGCCAATGCGAGTTGTGATTCCCACTATTGTAACCAAATTTAAAATGCATGGATTGCCTGGGAGAGAACCATGGCCTTAGGCCTTAGCGTATTCAAAAAGAAAGAATAAAAGAAAAGAAAAAAAGAAAATTCACGCAGAAGGCTGTAAAAGATCAGCCCAGTGTTTATGCGAAAGGAGACAAGTGCTGAATCAAAGCATCTGAAACCTTTCGAGTAAATCTGAGCCAGAGAAACTGGAGCCAGGCTCGCGCTCGCGCACACACACACACACACACACACACACACACACACACACACACACACACACACACACACACACACACACAC
>JAQQZR010000014.1:12282415-12305240 GCA_030068235.1 Notoglanidium macrostoma
ACACACACACACACACACACACACACACACACACACACACACACACACACACACACACACACACACACACAGAGCGAGACAGAGACAGAGCTCCATGCTCTGGCTGCCAGCCAACACAACAAGTGTGAAACTGGAGCATATGAGACTTTAATATTCTGCTGTCTACTATAAGATACAAAACAAAGACAAAAAAAAAAACAAAAACAAAAAAAAAACACATTCAGCTGTTATTTCCTGTCCTACCCTGGTGAATCTGTTGAAGTTTTGAAAGATCTGCCAACCCCAGGTCTGGTACCGCTTGTCCTTGGTGAAGCGGTACAGGTAGAAGAGGCTTTCCACGGTTTCTGGACGTAACAGGTTGTGTCTGTCTGCCGGCTGTGGACAACAATAATAATCAGCTCAGACTGTTAGCAGCTAAGAGCAGCTCCAACACTCTCAGACCAGAGATATTGCGCTTCACAATTACAATCCGATACAGAGAGACGACTTTGAGGATTAAATGAACGTGTCCTTCTACGCGAAGATTCTACTATAGTTTGGTATAAACTATGGTTTAAGAATTAAGTAGAAATATATCCCTACACAGTGTGAGAGCTGAAAATCAGTTCAGACTTCTCAGCCCTCTGAGCACCGAATTATTCACTTTGCTCTTCAGCCATGATAGCAAAAGTCCTGCAATTGTAATATTGTGGGCTGTAATAAAAATACAAGCTCACTTTAACATCCACATCCTGCGCGCTGCCCGCCTGCATGCTGAAGTGCACTATCTCAGGACTCAGGCCCGTCTCCATCTGCGCGTACATCTGGTAGCAGGTCTCCATCAGCTGCTTTGCCAGCTCCATGTGCTCGCCGGGCAGGCCGTGATGCGCCCCCAGGGCCAGCGTGCCAGGCAGGAAGCACACCAAATGATCCTGAGGGAAAGAAGAGGGCAGAGACCAAGACACAATAAACTCTCTGTGGGAATCTCCTGTTTATCTACTTTTTTTCCATTAAACGCAACGGAAATGGTCTGTGCACAGAAAGATATCAGGAGCTAATACAAACAACAACAAATAACAAATAACAAAGTCTGACTCGAGGGGAACTTCTAAAATTAGAAGCAGAATTAGAAACTTCATTTACATCTCGAGTTCCCTTTAGACACAAGAGTCCCATTTACCATCTTGGGGCTGAAGCGTCCGTGAGACAGCTCTCCTACAAACGTGAGGCCAAGAGGAGAGGACTTCTTCAGCAGGTTCTTTTTAATCCCCTCCACCGCCTGCAAGTAATCCTCCACCAACCTGGATACACATACGACAAGGTAAACACAGCAGCATCTGACAGTTTGTTTTCATTAACAGGACATGTGGCATGGTTGTGCAGGATGCTAGATACTGAAACGACAGTGAGGCACAGACTAAAAATAATACACTCCGGGGTGGGGGGGAAAAAAAAAAAAAAAAAAAAAAGGGCCGAGGTTATTTTTTCCAAAGAAGTGCTGCTGATTGTTCAACGTTAAGATGCGTTTCATGTTAATACACCCAATCCTGGCAGCCTGTCTCTGATACGTGGGTTCAGTATGTTATGAAAATAAATAAATTAATAATAATAATAATAATAATAATAGGAAAAGCTATTCCATATTATGTTGCATGCTGCCTCAGTCTTTAGTCATTGCTAAATAAAAATAATAAATTCCATGCAATTTTCTTTTCTTGGTTCATTTTTAGAACTCAGCAGTTAGAGATGCGTGATGCGTGAGGTGTTTTTTTTGTTGTTTTTTTTTAAGAAAGTACAACCATCTGGAAAATACTGAGGTCCATATATATGGGTGTCCTAGTTTTGGCCATGCTCAAATTCTATGTTCTATGATCATGGTCTGTACTGGTGTGTGATCTGCAATTAAGCTTTTAACCACAAAAAAAAAAAAAAGTAAACAAGACCCGTCAATCAAGTTCAAACTGAGTCAAACTTGGGGCAAAGTTCAACGCGACGCATGCTACGAAGTGTTTTATTCCTCTTACATGAGAGTAATTTGCCAATGGTTACAGATTTTCTATTAATTACAGAACATATGGTTGAACAACTATGCATATGCTAGGCATGTTTTCATTTCTATTTGCTTTTATGGATCATCAGTTATACCGCTGTACAATTTAAAGGGTTTTTTTTTTAACCACAGTACTGTTCTAGGTAATGTTGTGTGGGGATCAAGTTCACAACTGCTGTTGTGGCGACGCTAATGTGATGCAGGGAGGAGCAGATTCAATAACAGATATATTCAGTTGTGAAATAATTCATCTTTAGAAAACGTCCCAGGGGGCAGTTAGTATGCATTACACCGTGCGCTCAGTTGCAGTAATAACCATTGAGATTGGATTCATCTGACTCACATTTTCTAACTTGCTATATACAATTAATGCACTCGCACACGCGCGCACATGTATATATAAAACATTGGCATGATGTTTCATAAGCCACACCACTGGCAAGATCTGAACAGCTTAGCTGGGTGATAAGGTTGTCCAAAAGGCACCCAGTTACAGGGAATGAAAAATGAATGCCCTTACTTTTAACCACATCTGCACCTGAAGATTAAACCACTCTCACTCAGCTAGCTATGAATATTTAAAGTGTTATTCTCTCTTTCTCTCCCTCACTGACACACACACACACACACAGCTCCTCAGGGAAAGTGCTACCCAACAGCGCTTGATGCAGGAGGGTAAAGAGGCACCATGCAGTTTAATCACACTCTGAAATGTCGAGAGTTAGATGAGTGCTGAGCGTATCAAACAGCGAGCGGGAATGAGAGTTGTCAACTCTCTGGGCATGTTACGTAATCCAGATTTATGGTACCTGCTAGGAACACACACACACCTACACACATCCCTACACCCCCACCCCCACCGAGCTGACTCACTCCGTCTCCTTCTTGCCTCCCTGGATCCACTGCTTGAGCAGGTATTCATAGTAACTGTCAACTCGGGCACCCAACGTGTACACGCCGAGATGGGTGAACTGCCCGTTGTTGGTGTTGATGAACATGGGCACCAGGCCATCGTGCTTCCCTTCTAGTTTGTGCACCTGTTTCATTACCTCCATTACTGCATCCTAGACAGAACAAAAAGAAAGAATGCGAGAGACGCTTTATACGAACATACCGCAACCTCTAAATGTCTTCCTCGATATTATGTACAATTACAATCTACATTAACCTAAACCTAGAAAAAACATGATTAAATAATTTGGGGGATTGACGAAGTGTACACAGTCGATTTTTTTTTATATAATATATATTTATTATTATTATTTATTTATTTATATAATATCCCTTCACAAAACACCAGTCTAAAGTGGAAACCGGCGATTACCCGTACACTTCCTTACTACTGAGGTGTACCATACAGCTGGCAATACATCAATAATATCATGACTCTCCAAAGCATTTCTCCAATACACAATATGCATGATGATCCATCGGTTTGCTAACAAACGGCTAGCAATACATTAGTGTTGCTTCTGAAAAATGTCTTTAAAATTTATTGATTATTAATTAGCAAAGGTACATTCACCAGGCACTTTATTGATTACTAATTAGCAAAGTTAGATTCACCAGTCACTTTATTAGGAACACCTATACCCCACCCATATTACCATAAAAGCCCTTATACATACGCCAGTATCTACCTTGACGTGCTTGACTGTGGTGTTCGAATGCTTTTGTCCAAAACACATGGACAGATTTTCACATTAATCACCTGAGAAATTTCTCCATTTACCATGACAGCACCATGTCAGGGTATCTTTCAAGCAGGACAATCGAGTCGAGACAAGAGTAACAGCCAATACGACACTAACTTAAGATGAGGGAAGGGGGCGGGGCTTCCACAGGTCAGTGAATATCAGTTCAAAACACCTATTCAGATGTCAGTCATTCCTGATTAAATGTGTCAGCCGGGGACGAAAGAAGAGCAGCATACTTGGATGGTAGCATCATAGTTCAATGCTCATATGCAAAATATGTAAACATGGCAGGCCTGGAACTAAAAAAAAAAAAAAAAAACCTATTCAAAGAACTGACTGGCAAAATCGACCTTCCTGAAATGTAAATGCGCATGACATTTGAAGATGTACGTTTTATAATATTACTGGTTTATCTAATATGTGCAGTGCACAGTGTAAACACTTCTGTCCTCTATTGACATTTCTTGTAGAACTATGACATGTAAAAGTTATTGATTTTAATTAAAAAAAAAAAAAATATATAGAGTTTTGGATCATGAGGAAATCAGGACATGCTCCGCACACACACACACACACCCCATTCACCTGGTATTTGGGGTCTTTGGTGAGTCGGCTCAGCTCGCGGAACTCCAGCTGGATGGAGGTCACCTCGGCGACGGTGCTATCGGAGGTCCAGTGTGGTGGATGCGCCACACCGCTACCGATGTTCACGTCCGAGTACGGGATCTTTGACGGTGTGCTGAAGGCGGGCATCAACCTGGAGCCGATGTCTTTCTGCGCGATCGTGCACACAAAAACATGGACAGCATTAGCAGACCGAGATCAGAAGCTTTATAATGACTAAAAGCCTTTTAGAATTCAACAAGCTGACGCTCAGCAGAGAGGAGGAATAGAAATTGAACATGTGCTAACAGAAGGAGTGGAGGAGGCACTCGATAATGTGATACACATACGGCTGACTTTCTTTCTCCAACACACACACACACACACTCACAGCTTTCTCTAGGAACAGTGCGTCATCGGTCAGATGGTAAGTGCTGAGCAGGCCGCCCAATATGCGGATGGTGCTCTCGAACAGGTTCACGTCCACGTTTTTCCCGAAGGACAGATGTGAATCCACCCACTGCCTGGCTTCATCAAACTCTGCGAGACAGTAAGAATTTAGCTGACGGTGGGTTGCTGACGACAATGCTACATCTTGTTTATGCTACACTACCAAGCAACGCTCCTTTTCATTTCTTTCTAATGGAAGTTTTTGGGTTTCCAGTTCAGGGCATTTCACTACTGTGTAATCCCAGGTGGAGTTCTCGATACAATTATTTTGATGTGTACAGGATTTAAATGGAAAAGAAAAGTGGTATTATGAAGTCATGTTATAACATTTATTCTACTTGATCATAAAGTTCGCTATGTCTGATTGTCTAAAATACGTGTTACTTTTTATCCCTGTTTTTTTTTTTTGACCCAGTGAGTCCTGAAATCTGGTTTCACTTCTGACCAGAGGTTTTCCTGTTGGTGCATTACTGCATTTTCCCATTTTATACAAATGAGTAATGGCATGGAAAACAGACAAAT
Source organism: Notoglanidium macrostoma (assembly GCA_030068235.1). Classification (NCBI taxonomy): domain Eukaryota; kingdom Metazoa; phylum Chordata; class Actinopteri; order Siluriformes; family Auchenoglanididae; genus Notoglanidium; species Notoglanidium macrostoma. The sequence continues at coordinate 12,287,717 of JAQQZR010000014.1, forward strand.
TTAAATTTTTAACAAAAACCGATCCTTTGGCACGCGTTGTCTGAAGGGCCGACCTTTTCGACCTACGTTCGGCGCTTAATCAACTGCTGGGTTAACTTTCACACATCGACCAAATGCAGATGTGAAGAAACGACAATAAGTGAATGCATTTCTTGGCTACCAATTCTTAAAGAACGCAAGAACCCCACCCATCTAAGAAAACCTGGGAAACCTGTTCAACTCACCTTTTTTTAGCCCCATGATCCACATAGTGTCCAGTGCATCAATAAGCGTTAGCCCCAGCCCAAACCATTCAGTATAGGATTTTGAGATGGGTTTAAGCTCATCATGACCCCAGGCGAAGTCCTTGTATCCTTTCCAAGCATGTTGGAAAGCCTCCCTCACGGCCTCCAGCCTGCTCGCCGCTGGAAAGCAAAAAACGAAAAGAATGCGCACTCTAAACAGACACTGCGGCTCTGCACTTGCAGCTTTAACGATAATATTTAGAACACAAGAAGTGAAAGAGCACAAACACAGACCTACGGACAAGTCCTCCTTCTCAGGCAGCATCTCTTTCTTCTTAGCCTCTGTGCCTTCAGCCAATTTGATCACGGACCCATGCCAACTACAAAAAGTCACTTTTTAGACTAGCCGATTAGGCTTCCAGGCAAGCACGCCTGCTACTAATGAATTTATGACATGGATACGACAGAACATAAAGAGTTCACAGAACCAGAATTATCTTTAATGAATTACATCAGTGTTGGAAAGCTGGATAAAACTGAGCAAACTTGTTAAGGCTGTCTCATCATACAGAGTAATGGTTGCATGGTCAAACATTTTTAAACATGTTTATTGACAACTCAACACCTGCACCTAAACCGCTATTTATAGCCGAGTTTCAAATCATTTTTCTGATCTTTCCGTAATTCTGCTGAATGAAAAATGTATCATTTGTGACGTTAGATCTTAAACAATTCCAGCTCTATAAGCTGTCTGACCTGATTAGAGACTTGTTCCCATCCTCCTCCACCTTCACCTGCACCTTCTGTGACTCGGAGCCATTTCCTTTATTCTGGGAGCGGTTCTGCAGGGCAGGTGGTCCTCTCTTACGAAAGCCCTTTCTCTGGTCAATAAGAGAAACAGACCTCCAGGTGAGTGCACACAGGTGTGTTCACATCCTCTTGCCTTCTTGGCAGGAAAGTAAAACTATTTTACAATTCATAGCCATAACATCTGTTGACACATTTTCATACAATACACAATGAAGGACGCAACCTAAATCTTACACTTTTGTTTTTCTAAGGCTCTAATTCAAGTTAATCATCACACAACAAAACAAAAAAATAAGGGGGCACATCACTCTCTAATCGGGGCACCCTAACCTCAGAAGGGGGCTCAGGCAGAATAGCTTTGCCTCCATTCATCATCTCGATATGTGGCTGCATCCCACCACCATCCTTCCCTTCTTCTGTTGCGTCCTGAGACTGAGCTGTAAGAGAAAAAAAAAAAAAAAAAAAAAGAGCGCTTCAACGCCGTGACGAACCAGAGCTATCTATTTATGGCGGTGCAAGCTTAATAAAGGCATGCGTACCTCCCCAATGTGTCAAGATACCGGGGTATCCGACGATCCCACAGATCAAGAGCAGAACCAGAACAAACAGGATAAGGCTGCGCTGCAGGCTGGACAACTGCTTCCATTTCTGCACGTACATGCAAAGCAGGAGAAGGAGAGAGCAGGATGCAAAACCGGATCAGTGCGTTTCAGTTCATGAATCCTGCAACGTATTATTTCATTTGTACGAACCCCTGGAATAAGCATATCTGTAAGACAACCCAAGTGGATAAGCAGTCCGCATTAATATGCAATTCAAATGTAATCTCACCCTCCAGTATGACTGCTTGCGCTGTTTGCCATTTGTATAAGACCCAATTTCACCTACTGCTAGAGAGACAAAATCCTTTCTGGCTGGTGCGATCATGTCTCTAGGTCTGTACGTCCCTGAAGAAGGAACACAGACAAGGCTGTAAGGATAAAGCAAAAAGAGGACTACTACAGCTCACGGATATATCCTGGAAAGTCGGTTCATGTTGACAGTGGCTGAGTGGAAGGTAGACAGCTGCAGATGCACAGGGATGCACAGTTAGTTATTAGACAGACAGATTAAACAGACAGACAGAGAGACAGATCGATTTGGTCAATAGACAGGAAGACGAGCAGATGTTAGTGAGCCTCAGGGGGGAAATCTTGCACACTGAACGGTGTCAAATGTATTTAAGGAATATTACATGAATATATATTGTTCACAGAACAAATAAACAGAGCAATTCAGTCCAGATCTCATGCTAAAAAAGCTGATCAAATCCGCTCATATCATGTAACTGTATAAAATACAGCCAGCTAAAGTATGACGGTTTTTGACAACTCTTACCCAGAAACAACTTTACAGCCAAAAAAGTAGTCATAAAGTACGTACTTATTGCATGACTAACTATTAAAGTTATATTACATTTTTGTTCCCGCCAGAAAAAAGATAAATATGAGCTTACGTTACCTTTCCAAATAGACGCTTCCACGACACCGAGCCTCCCCAGACCAGAGCTCTCTCGGTCGGCTTACGTTCTTACGCGAGTCCGAGGCATGACAAAGGCCTACTCCGCCGCGACCATTTCTAACATTTAGCCGGAAAATTTACAACCAAAGTGAGATTTGTAGCAATCTCAAAAAAGTGGCCACAACGTAAAAAAACGAATAATACATCTGTTACGCCATTTCCCAGCCCTTTAAGGGAATCTTCATTCGCCGACGTGGCTTTAACTCCCTAGAAATACACACCTGTGGCTTCCCAGCCGTTTTCTCATCTCATGAACCTGCTGTAGTCACGAGTGGCTTGGTTACAAATTCCCGAGGGGGCGGAGCCACACCCGCGACCAATCAGAAACCGCAACCTGAATCCCAAATGACTCACTACTGTCGTGAACTGCAATCCGTATAAAAGCTACTTGTTTACAAACTACGTAGTGCACTTATTTAGGGAGTAGGGCGCGATTTAGTATTCAGCCTAAGAATATTTCCATAACAATGATGTCTGGAGGAAAAAAAGGCAAGACAATTGCTGGATTTCCTTTGTCAGATTCAGGTTTAAATAAATAAGATCCGGGATCAGACACAGAAAGAACTGTTTATTACATTGCATAGAATATGTAAATATCTTGTCATAATGTGATTAATTCAATGACCAGCATATAAATTAACATATCTTGAACATTATGGAACTCAAACATCTTTGTACATATCTAAAAAAACAGACCTGAACAAAAAGCACATCACACAGCAGCACCCAAAATAAATTTTACATGATCTGGCATGATTGCTGCTTATACTGCCACCTCTGCAATATTTAATATTCATAAACCCGACAATTTCACACCCCGTTTATGCCTTTGCTAGGACACAATATGCAATGCAACAGAATTATTGTCATATATTTGATTCATATAGATGCCAGCCTTCCATCCTACGTCTTACACTTCAGCTAAGATCACAGTGCGTTTGGTCGTAAGTTGTGTCAACCTGAAATGAGAGTGCGTCTTTCGAGCAAACAAGGTGATTGTACAGTATCGACAGCTTTACAAGAAACCTGGATGATGGCATGTAATAGAACACGGACTTGACATAAATAAGAAGCACTGATTTAAAACAAAGAGCATTGTAAACACCATACAAGAAAAACAAAATAGTTCATTTCAACAACGTGTGCAGCATGAGTATCATTGCCACTTGGCAACCTTGGTAAACTAGAAGGTAAAAGAAAGTGGAAGGTGTCAGCTGGTTCGTGTTTCTTTTTGTCGAGAAAACAACAACGTCCAATATGGCTAGAGCTTGAAGAATTGCTTCTCTTCTTTTGTCTGCAAATGTGGCTGTGTTTAACGAGGGACCAATTAACACCAGCTCAGCAGTCAGCAGTCTGTAGGGAATGTGTGTTTGTGTGTCTTCTGGAGGTTTCTAGCTGAAACAAACAGGTCCTATAGTAAATCCAAAGTGTTCTGCAAGGTCACTGTGGCCAAACAACGCCAAGTCTCTGATCGGCAAAAGCTCCAGGTCTTCCGTTTCAAACTGGAACACCGACTCTTCAGGTCGTGCGTCTAGCTCCTCCATTGACTGCAATTAAAAGTTTATGATTGTTGAGCAATATCCAGGCAGCATGTCAGGTATATTGACTGAAATAATGTGAAAAGAAGCATACCACACAATCTTGTAACGTCCCCAAGAAACTCTGTCTCCGAGAATCAGCGAGAAATTTGATTTCTCGCTCGCTTGAACCCTGCCTGCTCCCTCGCCCGCAGGAGAAAGTAATGTTCTGTGTGACCTGCTTGCTGTTCAGCCGCAGGAACCTCATCTGCACCACGCTGGTTTCTGTATACTCAAACTTCAGAACAGAGAATGAAAGAGATCAAAAAAAAAAAATAAAATCCCAAGCCTGTAAAAGGTAATAGATCCTCTGAGATTCTTGTGTGCAGAATACCTGAAAGCCTAGCTCTGTCCTACTCAGCCAAGTGAAAGAATCCTCCTGTGAATCTTTTAGCCAGGCTTTCACCGGGACCTGCAGCACAGGGATGCATATTAGTTTTCAAAATACACGAGGCACAAAAGGTCACAGCAACCCTTTAGGCTCAGAAATAAGACCTGAGAGAGGACCAAGCTATGCTTTACCTGTGACCGGAGTGGAGAAAGGCACGTCTGACCTCCTAAACTGAACCTACAGTAGACTGGAAGAGCATCAGCAGGATTGCCTTGGTTTGGATCGATATAATACATTCCTGAAATAAACAAACCATCTTACAATGTTTATCAAATTCATTTATAAAGACAGAGTCCTAACTCATTAAAACTGCAGCAAAATTAAGTTATAGGAATAATAGCATAATTCATTTTATTTATAATGTTTAGCATAATTTATTATAGGAAAATAAGCAACAACAAGGTGGAGTTAATTTCTTTACTGGTATTTTCCAATAATAGCACAGCCCAACTTTTAATTTAGTTTCAAGAACAATGTGTTATACATTTTTATCCATTTATAGTTATATAACAGAAAACAATATATAGAAACAGCAATGTGCTGTGTCTGGGAGACCTTCCTGGCACTGGCATTGGAGACCCCTTCCATAAACACTAAATAAATGTCTCTTTGATATGGAGAAAATGTTAAATAAATAAATACGGCACAGTTTAATCTTTTTATTATTAGCCTGAGATTATATGGAGTGTCCATCATGCAAATCCCTGTGAGTTAGCTGTTACTATAGAAACTGTAATGTATTAGAACAAGTACATTAATATGTATAAACCTGTGATTTGAATTACAGCCTGTTCTACTGTCAGAGCTGCTTTTAAGTAAGGGATAATGTAAAGCCAGTCAGTCATTATTACAAAATAAACCCTGAAATAGTGCTGCAGGTCTTGAATCACCCTGAAGAGGTTTATTTTGCAATAATGACTGACTCGCTTTACATTATCCTGCTTACGTCAGGTCTACTTACTAAAGAAATCAGTAATTTGACACAAAATATTGGTTTAAAAATTATTTTATTGATTTAAAAAATTTTTTCCGCAAAAACTAAACGAATAAACAGATAAATAGTCTGTTACAGTCAACCCGTGCCCATAGCAATGTAAACTCTGTAGCCTTCTTAAGATTAGCCTACTTAACATTGACGTTAAAATCTTCCATGCTGTTTTCTGATGGAGTAACATTTTTTGCCCCAGAGTGCTGTGAATGAGCTGACGTTGGTAATTCAATTAAAGCAACAAAATTTGCCGGACTTCTTTCTGCGGATTGATACGATTGGACGTGGTCCTCCACGGTCTATGATCAGAACTGTATCCATAGCAACGGTCTGTTATTTATAGCGGCGGTCTCGTATCCAGAAATAACAGACTATAGAATGGAGTAATTCTAAAATAATCAGAATCAAGTATTCAACAAGGTCGTGTAATAAATAAAATTAATCAACACTTTCATTCAGATTTGAGAATTCAACAGTGTTGTGGTTGTTGTTCTCACTAGACAGTGTTACTATGTTATTGCTTTCTCTATAAGCTCAGAAAGCATGATCAAGGTTCGTCTTATGTATTTGAAAGACTTTTTAGAGCTTTGGGTTTTTTTTTTGTGCCACAAGTTAATGACAAAGGACAATGTGTGTGTGAAATTTCATCAGAACACTGAATATTGCTTTCAGACTGCCTAAAGGCAACCTCGCGTCTACTATACAGTAGCGAACAGGGTGCATTTTCTATAAAGCGGCCAAATGTAGCTAGACACCTGAACATTCGCACCATTCATGAGCATGTTGAACAGCTCATTCGAAAACCATAGGGACGAATTAAGATGATTTGAGTTCTTTGCTGCTTTTTAAAGCCTAGTCTTCTGGGAAAGCTACTACATTTTGGGATTAGTGCCCATTCAGCTACAAGAGCTGTAGCAAGGTCAGGTACTGATGTCAGGTGAGATGGCCTGGCTTTCCAGTTCATGGCAGAGTTGGTGAAGTCAGTACTCTGTACAAGCACTCGAGTTCTTCTACACCAACCTAGGCAAACTACATCTTCATGGAGCTCACTTTGTGCACAGGGGAATCATCACACGTCACATTCTAGACAATTGTGTGCTTCTGACAAAATATAGGTGCGATGGTCAGATGACCACATACTTTTGGCCATATAAATCGAGTTCAATTTGAAACATACATATCTACAGATCTGGAAAGAACTGAGGTACTAGATGGTATAACATATGTTATATATGACTATATAACCTAGTCATCGGTATGTGATTTGAGACGAATCCCATTGATAAATTAATGCTAGCTGTAACGAATACGAGTCATACCATCGGTGAAGTTCGGATGACATATCATCAACTCCAAGCAGGTGGTGGCCGGATGCTCTTTAGTGCCATCAGGTGGATCTATGAAGAGCCGCAGGTCTTGCTGTAAAGAGTTCAATAGAGTTCTGATGAGGGAGTAGTTGGGCCCGTCTGATTGGTGCATAAGGTCCTGATTTGGATGAAAGAAAACATACACATTTGTACCACCGAGGCAGGAATTCTCTTCCTCTTACTGTATCCATAATGTGTAAGATTGTGCGTGATCATGATGGCTGATCCCGAAAATGTGATCCTGTTTGAGTAACTTGCCTTTAGCTGTACCATTGTGAGGTTAAGAGATATTCCTGTGGGTCCTGGAGGACCAGGTGGTCCCTGCAGGAAGCATCCGAGAGTGTCAGTAACTACAATAAAGCTCAGTAAATTTCTGGATTAGCACATTATATAGGAAAAGGAATATTGCACTCACAGGTAACCCTGATAGTCCATGACGTCCAGGAAGACCAGGAAACCCCTTTAATCCCTGCAAACAGAACAGGCTTTGTGTTTCAGCTGCACACACGACATTACACAATGCACTATTTCTCAATTCGATACCCTACCTTTTCTCCAAACAGACCCTGTGGAGAATAGAACGGGATCAGAATTAACAGTCGTTTTACGCTGAGTGTAGCACTTCAAAGAGGATTATTTTCTTCACTAAATGATTGGAAGACTTCATTAGCACACCGTTAACTGTCCTGTGAGAGCTCCGTGCGAGCTCTAATACAACTCCGAGTAAAAACTACATGCTAAATATTTCAATAGGATATTAATAGGAGGTCGCTTACAGGCATGCCTGGTAAACCCGGGTCCCCTCGTCGCCCTGGTGGTCCGATATCACCCTAAAAACAACGCATGTTAACGCTAATCTCTCTAAACTTTTTTAATGTAGATTTGGTTATGTTGCAGTTGGTGTATTTTAGATGATATTAAGCATGGCACCTGCTCTCCTTTTGGGCCGTCTTTGCCCATTTCTCCAACAAACCCCACCTGCCCCTGGAATACAGGTATGGTTTTAACACATGCACATATTATATTAATGAGGACACAGTAGTGCTGTAAATAGATGAACGATACCTTCGCTCCATCGCCCCCTGGTGGTCCATATGCGCCCATTTCCCCCTTTTCTCCCTTCAGACAGAAAGCAGAGTAACATTGTATACTGGAAAACATTACTTTTCTATATTTTAATTGTTAGTTTTTATACTATAAGGTGCAACAATGAGATTGAGTGATGAAATTTCTATCCAATGTTGTTTCTTCTGTTTAATTTTAGTAGCTTGACCTTCTTTACTTTACCTCCATGAGAAAGATCTATTATAATAATTTACTATGATTGGCCTGTGGCTTTCTCAAACCACATATACTGTCTGTATATAGGCTACACTACTATGAATTAAGAACAGATACTATGCAATTTAGGACGTATTTGCCACTTGTAATTGGGTAAGTGCTAACCAGTTAAAGGGAATTTAGGCTCTTTACAGTGAGTCAAAATCAGCTGAAAATATGACACAGGACCTTTAACTTTAATTGCATCATACCTGTGGTCCTTGTTCACCCTTTCCTCCTTTTTCTCCATTTATGCTAGGTAAACCCTGCAGCAGAAAGAAGGATGTAGATGAAAAAGACACATGAGTGATACACTGGCTGTTTTGTACTGTTTACAAAATCTAAAATAATAAGAAATAAATCATTTGCTCAAAACAAAAATGCAAGATTGAGGAGGGTTATGATGAAACATTCTGGATGGTAATGTCAAGACATTACATCTATCCCAACTGCTTGCAACCTTGCATCTTTGATGGTTTCTTCACCACATGACTACATTACCAAAGTGCAGATTTATAGAAATACCACAGGACACAGGATTCCATGTAGGACTAATAGAGGAGGTTACATCACTCACATATGGACCTGGCCTTCCTGGTGGTCCAGTCCACCCCACTGATCCCGGCTGTCCCTAAAAAAAACAAAACATTCATTACAAACAAATCAAGGAAGCAATATAGTGAGATTTTCAATTTTATCAAGTATAAAAAAGTATAAAATGACATGCTAATGACATCAGATTACCAGAATTAGTTATTATTTAGAGGTTGTCATGGTCACCTTTTCTCCTCTGATCCCTCTCGGCCCCTTCTGTCCAGCCTTCCCTCTTTTCCCCTAAGAGTAATCAGTACATTATTTTAGCTAGTTCTCATTCTTTGATGTAAACTCAGAATCGTCCTGATATTCTTACCGGCCGTCCAGGATTCCCGGTGCTTCCAGCCTGTCCATCTCGGCCATCCTTCCCCTGAAACACACAAGAGCTTCTACTCAATACACAGAATAGATTTTGATTAATTATTGGAAATCATTCTATTGTACAATTAAAAGTATCCTGACCTTCTGACCTTTCTGTCCATCCCTTCCATCAAGGCCAGGTCTGCCCTTTGGACCCTGAAAAACATAGTAAGGGAAGCATAGGGGTAGTAATGTGGTGTAGTTCATCAATAACTGAACAGCAGACAGGTTTTGAATTTCAATCAAACACTGACTGAGCGTTAAAGTAGCAGTGTGTACATTTTAGAGCCCTCTACTGCCAATAAGGGGAATTGCATTTGAAATAATCTAGACAAGCTGTCTCTCAAATCAACTCCACACTACTTGCTTTGGCTAGCGGGCGGAGCTAATTTCTGGGCCAGAAAAAACCCGGAATGAAGAAACTATCCAAATCAATTGTATGCAATAATGTGAATCTCAGTTTTCTAAGGTGTCTTTGTAATGAAATGCTTATTACAGGCTTATTACAAAAATTACATTAATAATTATTGTAGTTGTAGTAAAAATAAAGTTTGCCACAGAAACAAAACATTTCAGACAAAAGCCCTTGCTTGAACATGTAAAATGTTTTCTGAATAAAATAAATGACGTTGGCCCAGCCTCAGATTGACTTGATAAAATAGTAGGGCGTCAGGACTTATCCGCTATGATGTCAGCCTTAATAACTACTAGTACATATGAGGGACTGAAACACTGACCTGAGGTCCTGGAGGTCCAACAGACCCCTGAGCGCCCATCTTTCCTTGAAGCCCCTGCACCCAGGAGCAAATTCATTGCTAAAAATACTTGTGAGATTAAAAAGCCTGCATCACATGTGGCATATTTATAACAATTCTAATATACATACATATTAAAAAAATCTATCAGGCTGTACCTCTAATCCTGGAAGTCCTGGAGGCCCTCTGATACCTGGAAAGCCATCCGACCCCTAAACAAGGAACAAATGATGGCATTAGGTGTGATTATTGTAAACGAGAGCAGATTAACAGCACTTCTTTGAGACTCACCGCCTCTCCTGGAACCCCTGGCCTGCCTGGGTCACCTTTTAAACCTTCAATTCCTGGTAATCCTTTAGGACCTGTCAAGCCTTCAGAGCCTCTGGGACCAGGAGCTCCCTGTAACAGAGGCATTTACAGAGAACTCAGTATGAGATCACGTTATGGGATTACATATTCTAGTATACTATATATATATATATATGTATAGGATACATAAAGCTGTACACCGACCTGTGGTCCAGGTTTTCCCGTCTCCCCCTTTAGTCCACTTTGTCCAGTTACCCCCTGCGACATATTATTTTAACATTGAGTCCAAAGAAATTTCTAGTCCATTAAAAAATTTATGGATTACAGAGTAAAGCCCATCGACAGATAAAACATTCCATTTCAACATAGAAAATTAATTATCTATACTGCCTATCCATTAAAGGTTGCTGAGAAGCTGGAGCCAGTCCCAGCTGACTTCGGGCTAGAGGCGGGGTACACCCTGGGCAGGTCGCTAATCTATCACAGGGCTAACGCAGACACAAATAAGCATTCACATTCACTCATCTGGGCAATTTAGAGTAGCCATTTAACCTAATAGACTGTGGGAGGAAACCAGAGGAAGCCCACACAAGCATGGGGTGAACATGCAAACTCCATACAGAAAGGCCCCAAGTACACCAGCAGGTTCAAACCCAGGACCTTCTTGCTGCGAGGTTACAGTGGTAACCATTGTACCGCCGTGCTGCCTAAAACACAACACTACAATCCAAATTCATGAAAAAAGTACCAAACATGAATAGCTGATATAATACAGCTTAGACTGAATTAAATATTCATAAAAGTAATTAACTGCTACATTACAGGAGCATTCCACTATTTTTCACCACAACTGTAGTGTGTGTAATTACCCCAAACAAGAATACTGAAATATTTCTCTTATAATGGAAGTCTAAAGGCAGGTATCACATCAATAACCATTTATACAAAACTGGCAAGTCTTTCATAAATGATATTTGTAAATTTAACTCTTCTCAGAGGGAAGAATTTGTGGTTCCCATCGCAGTTGTGTGTGTCTGATGGTGTATGGATTAACACAGTGACGCTGAATTCTAAAACCTGATTGGTCAGAAGGTGTTGATTATGTTTCTCTAACAATAGTGCTGCTGTTATAGGAAAATAATCAACACCTTCTGACCAATCAGATTTTAGACTTTTTAGATTTTAGGAGTCTCCAGTGTCAACTCTTTGTATCAATCAGAGGTAACTTTCTCGGCATTTTTGTGCGTGCCCTGGAACCTGTTGATGTTTATTATTTATTATTTTTCTAAATAAATTTTTTTATTCATTACAAATGCTTTACTGTTTTGCTCTGATGTCGGAAATTTGGATAAAACGCCGTTTGAGTTTAACAAATCCGCTTTATTAAAAAGTTTCTTTTTAAATATTATTATTAATATTATAAACATCTTTTATCTGAATATTTAGCTGAGTGAGTATGGAGTATACTATTTTTCCTGTTCTTTTTTCAGTATAGGGAAATATGATGAAATTCTTGTTCGCCTTAATCACACGTATACTCTTAGAAAAAAAGCCTAAATTTAGATCTCTTAAGGGTTTTAAGGTTTCCTAAGAAGCAGAGGTTCAGTTAAACATTTTGGGTGTACACTATAGACTGAAAAATACACTGAAAAATGCTTGGCTGTTTCTTTAACCATTCCATATGAATGAACCAACCCTAAGCACCACCATAACTATTTAAAAAGATAACACATGGCGGTTACCTGCTTTCCAGGTTCTCCCTGAGCTCCTGTCGCCCCACCAATGCCAAGATCACCCTGTACAAAAGACAAAAAGGAATATGTGAGACAATATAATTAACTTGTTAAAATGAAGGTTTATATTTATCTTGTTTACAGATAAGAAAGACGGAAAAATAGATTCAAGAAGTGATTAGATACCTTTGGCCCTGGTGGTCCATCTTGACCTGGAGATCCTCTGAATCCTATCAGACCCTGTGAATGAACACAAATAAATGACACTAATGTGTACAATACAAACCATGACACCATATTTCTATCCAAATAATCCATAATTCTAAGAAGATATTCAAAAATAGGCATTGAAAACACTAATTATTTTATGCCTTGTTTAATATTCTGAAAACACAGAGATCTTGTACTGCATACTGCAGTCTCATGAATATACAGACAGGTGATAAACTACAGGAACAAAAAAGAAAACAGTGGCTCTGTTGTGTTATGGGGCATTTATATGTACACATGTACAAAAAATTTTGACTCCACTTCTGCCTCAATGCACCTCTAATCCTAACAGTCCTGCTGGTCCAGTTTTCCCCATCAGTCCACTCTGACCCTGGAAAACACATCAGCACAAATGACATCAAAATCAGAAGATGCAAAGGAAAAAAAATCACAAGGCCACACTAAGGTGAGAACTCACAAGAAATCCAGCATAGCCTTTTTCACCCTTTCGCCCTCTTTCTCCTGGGAGACCAAAGAATCCTGGAGGTCCGGCGTCCCCTGTGACACCCCGCAACCCAGGGTCACCCTAAAAATAGTGAAAAAAACAAATATATACTTTGTCTAACCTGTAAATTATACAAACTAAGGTAATGATAATATCCTTCTTAGAACGCAGTTCACCTTCTGTCCTTTACGGCCTGGATCTCCTGGACTGCCCATGGGTCCTGCAGTTCCCTATAGTACAAATTGTTAAAAATGATTTTCCTTATACAATATAAATGACCCTGATATACACATTTTAATATATTCATGAGGAAATAGTAATTAATGGAGGAAATGGACCTCTTTGCCTCTTGGTCCTCTCTCTCCCTGCATCCCTTGAGGGCCTTGTTGCCCCGGCTCTCCTGGAACACCCAGCGGTCCGGGCTTCCCAACAGGCCCGGCCGAGCCCTATAATACAAATTCATGTAGCTGAATACAAAAAAGGCCAGTGTAAACAGCCCCAAACCCCCACAGGTTAAAAAGGTTTATCTCATATATGCGTTATTATAAAGTGTAACAGATATATGAAGCAGAAATGGAAGCACATGTGATAGTGATAGTTTTCTCAGGCTCACTCACATGTTCCCCCTTTCTCCCTGATGCCCCTTCGAACCCCCGAGGACCAGGAAATCCCTGCAGAGACACAAACACACACTTTATTAGAGATTACCATCTAGCGTCTACGTGTAGTAATATAAAAATGGATGCCCATAAGATAAAGATGAAAGACGGAGATGTGCACCGTTCCACAAAACATACTGAACCACACAATATTACACAATACTGATAATCTAAGAAGATAGTCGGTTTATTATTTAGTAGCGCTCCAATGCAGGAAAGTCTCTCATACACTCCCTAAACTCTAATCTGCTGAAAAGGATGAACTTTACTGACCTGCTGTCCAGACAGACCAGTAGATCCAAGATCACCTGGAGAGCCTGGAGCTCCCTTTATAAGAAAAATCATATTGTCCACTTACATGCTATATCACATTCAACAAGCATTCATATTTATTATTAGATTTGCCTAGTAGCCATTTTTTTTTCCTACTACGTAGGCATTCACAGTAATCTGGAATAATTGATTGACACAATCAGGTTACATTGCCCATAGTAGGTTCATGATAATAATATTTCATGCAGCTAGGGTCTATTAAGAATAAAACACTTGGTGTTCTGTTATACGAAAATATCATTTTAATAGCATCAGCAATAATCAATCATTCACTGTTACCATCCTTAAGTTGATTATTTTACTCTAACAGCATGTCCCAGAGTGGTTTATTCTTTACTCTTATACTCCAGCAGCTATCCAACATTTACAATTTTTTTTAAAATGAAAGTTACATCTTCATCTCTGACTTTTACATAATGCTGACACTGGAGACTCCTTCCAGTAAACATCTCATCATGCACCAAATTTAATCTGTTTACGTGGAATGTCTGAGTTCATGTTGTGACTATGGAAATGAAAACGTGTTACATAAACGTCAGTGCTCCTTTACACTACCTGAGCTATGAGGTCATAAAACATTAACCGCTTCTGACCAATCAGATTCAAGAATTCAAGCGCACAGTGCGAGCAGAGCCAGTGAACACTGACAAAGGTGTATATGTTAACATAATTAAAGCATGATCAGTTGCTAGTGGAGCTCTACAACAACCCTTAATAAAGCTGATAGATCAGGTTAAGTATTTGTTAGCTTTATTTTTTTTTAATTTGTCAGCTTTTAATGTTGGAGTGTGGTGTGGGGTTAGCGGGGCTTGTACAGTCTTTTGTTGAGCTTTACTAATTGTGTTATATTATTGGGTTGTAAACGATCACTTATCTGTCTCACAATCTGTCTGACCTTCCCATAAAAACCCAACAGAGTTTCAGCCATGACTCTGTTTACATCTTAAACAGAAATACAGTATAGTCACCAACCAAAGCATTCTCACTTAAACTTTTGTCTTTTACCTGCTGTCCTTTCTCTCCTAATACTCCGACTCTTCCAGCAGCTCCTGGTGCTCCCTGAGAGTCAAGAAAAGATAAGTAATCAGTGTCGCTAAACATGTTCAGTGCAGTTCATTTCGTATTAGGTTGCAGTGGTATAATGAGTAAAATGAGGAGTACCCACTCACTGGCAATCCAACAGGCCCCATTTTTCCACTTGGCCCTTGAGGTCCCAGACTGCCAGGAGGACCAGGCTTCCCTGGTGCGCCCACAGTGCCAGGCGGGCCTGCCGAACCCTGAAAATGTGCACATATGTTAAGAAACCAGGAGCATCACAACAAGTCCCGCTCTGCGGACATGATGTTTATTGCTTAGTATGTTCATGTACTAATGTGGGTGCTTTGGGGTTCTTTGTGTTTGTGTACAATTTTTCCAGCAAAAGGCTATGTACAGTAATTACAAAAACATCTCCAAGAAATTTATGCAGGGTTATACATTATGTATTAAGTACTAAGTACATAATGTAATGTGACGCAATATATGAGTGATACATAAGGAATAAAACACTTTGAGGGCAAGCAGTTACTGTTCCCATCCTGAGGTTGATTATTTTCCCATAACAGCATGTTTTATTCCTCTCATACCACAGCCATTTGACAATGCTAACATTTAAAAATTTTTATTAAGGAACAAGACATTGTGGGTCCCATGTTAAACCGGGAGCAAATCAGTCCCAAGCGCAATGCAAGTGTCTTTGCTAGTTTGAGACCTACATAGTTTTTCTTTTCCCGTCCAGCGCCCACACTGTTTAAATAGCTAATGCGATTGTGCCCATCCGAGCACCTATAAGGCATGGTAGCCTTAAAAGTCAGGCACATTGTTGGCACGTTGCTATCCTGGAACAGTGGATTACACAATTGACTTGTCTGAATTCAGTGATGTAGTATTTCACTGTTATTTCAAGGATACATGATCAAGATGATCACGTGCACCTGCCTACATAGACAGGTGCACAACACACATACACTGCTTATTACACACACAGGGACATGCAGCAGCACACAACCATGCAAAAGGTTAAAAATAAAAAGATTACAATGTGAAAGATTATTCTTGTGTACATCAAGAGAGTGTATATGTCATAATGGTTATGCTGATGGTATAGTCAGATAAATCTGTTTCCTCGGCAGAGAAGAATTTTTTCCTGGTTTTCCGGCAAATCCACAATTATAATAGCAATCTGCCAAGGTGCAAGCACGGCTGGCTTTTAAAGGGAATGGGGATTGGTTTATTGCATGTTACGCTCAAAACACACCCATAATTAATTAAGAGACCAAGTACAACCCTTGTGAACCATGCCCCTGGTGCTGGTAGCAAAAGTGGATTTGGACATGCCCAGAATGCACTTGCACCATGCACTTCAGACCATGTGCTGTGATTGTTAAAATAGGGCCCTATATGTTTCACGTATAGCAACATTTAATGTTGTGGAAAGTCCATAAAACAAGTTAGTTCCTGTTTTCTCTCATACAGTATATAACAGCAATAAACAGTCATTGTCTCACCAGTCACTGTTTTTTTCCCAACTGTTTTGCAATTAATGACCCAAAAAAACACAGCTTGTCATGGTGCAAAGCGTAGCTTGTCATGGTACTAAAAAACAGAAACTCACAGACTACAAAACACTGACAACGGAGACTCCTTCCACTTGCACATGTTTTTAAAGCTGTTTAATTTCCACATTCCCATTGAAGCGCCTGTGCACACTGTTACTATAGAAACAATAAATTAGTACATTTGACTTGTAGCCAAACCTACAGCCGAGATACTCTATAGACAATTAATCAACACCTCCTGACAAGTCAGAGTCGAGAATTCAACAGCACTTTGTACAAGAAAGTTTGACAGAAGATACTCACAGGTGGACCTTCTGTACCACTTGGTCCTATCTCACCTTGGCGGCCCTACAAAATACAAGATAATATTTAACGACAAGCTTCTTGTCCTGAAGATTCTTCATTTTTCTTAAGCACAAAGTCAACACTACACCTGAGGTCCAGGTGGGGCCCTTACTCCAGGTGTACCAGGAGGACCCTAAGAAATCACAACAAAAACCAATAAGTATGATACAAACTTCAATGTTTTCTAAGGAACAAACCTTAAAGAAACAATCTGTAATGTTTGAAAGGCTTACTACACCTGAAAAACTGTCATACAATACAACTTTTGTATTTTTACAAAACTGGGATTCATAATGTTGCCACTGGCTTTTTCATTTCAAGCATTTTTTTTCTGGCCCAGAAATTGGCTCTGGCCAAGAAGCAATTGAGTCACACCAGAGGGAAAAGGAGTTTCGTTGTGGCACTGTAAAGGCTTGTCAAAATTTTAACTTCAATTGTAATTTATTTCACAGGCAGAAGTGGCTTCCAAACATTACAAAAACATTACAAACCGCTCCTTTAAGGGTCATATTGTATAATAAAAAGCAGTAGTTTAGCTTACAGGAAGTCCCCTCTGTCCAGGTTTCCCAGCAGTTCCTCTTATGCCGATCTCACCCTAAAAACAATAATTAACTATGAGAATATTTGCAGGAATATATCAAATCATTAAAATAATACTGAACATATTACGGATATACGGATTAAATTTAAACAGCCAAAAACATTCTCTCACCTGTTCTCCCATATGGCCAGGCCTTCCCTGTAGGCCTCTCGCCCCTGGATAACCCTGGGAGAACATCATAAATGGCATTTCATTACAGACACCCAAACATACTATCCATCCATCCATTATCTATAGCGCTTTATCCGTCTGGGTCGCGGGGAAGCTGGAGCCAATCCCAGCATCT
>JAQQZR010000014.1:12305340-12337796 GCA_030068235.1 Notoglanidium macrostoma
TGTCTTTGGACTGTGGGAGGAAACCGGAGCACCCGGAGGAAACCCACGCATGCACGTGGAGAACATGCAAACTCCACACAGAAAGGCACCCAGTGCTAACGACTGCACCATCGTGCCACCCCCAAACATACTAATACATTAAATTTTAGTTCAATGTGTATTCTTTAAACATGTTTCTAGAAATATAACAGTCATATAATTTTGTTGATACTTCAGAAAATTATGCAAACTTTTGTTAACTTTTTGTTCCATTTCAAGCCTATGCTTAATTTTTTTTCTGGCCTTGAATTGAGCTCCGCCTGTAACAGAGCTGTTTAGTCAACTCAAAAAACAAAAACAGTTCAATCAGAACTGATGGGGAATTTAGAGGAAAGACGAAGGCTTGTCTACGTTGTTATTGCACTTGAAATTCATCTCTGGGAATTACAGACGGCTCCTTTAAATGGCTGAGTGTGACATTTCAAACAGAAGTGTGTAACAGGTCACACTCTCATGGTCTCAAAATCAGATATGAACAGATATCTGACACATTACTGACTGACTGGAATAGGAGATGTTGAGGCAACAATATTTAACCTGGAAAGATGGGATTTCACTTACATACATTCCCACAGGCCCCTGTGGACCATCGGCTCCTGGCTTCCCTGATAAACCCTGGAGAACAGGAAGCGTATTCAGCAAGATCATACAGAAAACACTTATTTTGAATTAGTATAAGACTGAAGGATATTATATTAGTCATAAGATTCACAAACCACCATTACTCTAATGTATACAAAATGTAACAACAAGAGATACTATAAACTGCAGTGTTTTATATATATTTATGGTATTTTCATGTTTAACAGCACAGGTCATGTGGCACAGAACAAAACTGTAAAATGAAATGGGGTTAGGATAGAATACATCATTAAGAGGTGCAGTTAAGCAAGCTGCTGTGATATCCAGTCAAGAATTAAAGCCTTGTGCCAACGATCGTAGCTCTAACAGCAAAAAAAAAAAAAAAAAAAGGCTTAGGCCTGACCAAAACAGCAAAACACCTGATTTAACCAGCAAATTATGTGTGCACAGGCATAAAAAAGGGTTCCTTAGCAGCTAGGATGGTTCTAGCATTCTAAATTAGTTTTCCTTAGCCCTTTTTCCAAAAGTAATCACCCCCCTCCCTTCCGAGTTATAAGGTTCTACAGAAAACCTTTAGTGGTTCTTCCAGAAATGCACTAACTAACTAACTAACTAACTCACTAACTAACTAACTAACTAACTAACTAACTAACTAAAAGCTGCTTTATCCTGTTATATAATTAGTGTGACATTTTCAGAAATGTGTTTCTATAGGGTTTTATGGATGATTAATGGTTCTAGCTTTCTGTTTGAGATCTGTTTAGAGAATTCCTGTCTTAATAAATTCTATATTCAGGTTTTAAGGATCGCACCAGTAGAACAAAGTGCTGCAAGAGAAACTCACCCTCTCTCCTGGGGCTCCCGGGCTGCCATCTTGACCAGGCCGACCAGGTGGGCCCTAGATTCAAACGTTTTAATGAAAGTAAAAGAATATCGAATCACCAGATTTTTAAAACAGGAGAATTGGATTTTCTCTGAAGCCTTTTCTAAAACATTTATCAGCGTCAGTGCTTCTGAGAAATAGAACACCTGATTGTTAATCATATACATGCTCTCACGAAGACATTACAGAACTTTATACAGTAATATATACCTTAATGATTATGTTGTTCTAAATAAGTGTTCACCTTTAAACATGGCAAGTGTTTGCATCTTAAAACCCAGCTTCAATCTTAGTACAATTTTTCCTGACGCCGTGAATATGAAAAATCCAGTTTGGAGGCAGTTTAAAAACTGTACTAAAATTGTACTTCACGTATGGGTCAGAAGTTTGAAGAAGTAACTTTCATACATTTTACAGTACATTCAGTGTCAGTATTCAAGGAACGTCCTACCATGAGCAGCATTGTGGGAGAGTTAAAGGTGCTGTTTGTAATAAAAAAAAATGTTTCTAGACCTTTAATGACTATATAATTCACAAATACTTTAGAAAATGTGTCATTTACAGTTTTACATGTAGTCCAATAAGTTAGTTTCTTAGTTTTAAGCTTTTGTAGACCTTTTTCTGGACCATAAATGGTACACCAGATTGATCCTACTTCTAATGAAATTAATTAAAAGATTGTGAATCTTTACCGTTGAACCAGTGGGTCCACTTTTCCCAGGTTCTCCGTTTAATCCACGAAAACCCTACATTTGACATAAAGTACATATTACGTTTAACACCATGCCACATGTTCACAGATCAGCTAATCATGCACATGCATTCCTGTGCAATATAGTCTAACTCAGAAGCAACACCTAATATTGAGACATCCTTACATTTACAGGCTTTTCTAAAGTTTTACTCCTCTTCCTGTTAAAGCAAAGCCTGACTTTCCATGTGCACTGACCACACACATGACCCTCAGACTGACCAGAAGTTATAACCTCATGCATTCTTCTAACATTTTACTAGAGTTTAAGAGGTTAAAAGTCACGCGGGAAAATTTTTGTTCAAATCTGCTGAGCTGAACGTTTTATTAAAGCATGAATAATAACAGTACTCACGTTCAGCCCTTTATCTCCCGGGCTTCCAACCGAACCAGGAACACCCTGTAAGTGAAACAGATACAACATTATTTTTATTTTCTTTTAGGACTTCATTATTATAGAACAGCATAAGACATAAAAAAGAGTATTTTTATTCATATTGTCATATATGACCTTTGACATTTGTCCAACATACTTTTTACATAGGTTTTGCTTGTTTTATTCAGTAAGCATTCAAATTCAGCAACTTAAATTGCTGAATCCATGATTTGCAAGTTAAGCTCAGTGTATTCAGATTTGGCTTGGGTTGATTTTCCTGAATATTGTCTCATTTTAAGATATAATACTGTTATTCATTAAAGGGCATCATATTAATGTATTTAAAAAAAGGTTTTAAATGATATTAAATAGATCTGGGTGTTATTAGAACCCAAAACACGAATTTTTAGCATGACATATGACTTACGTTCAAGGGTAAATTTGCAATAGAGATGGCACAATGCCATTTTTGGTTTTCTGATACTTATACATTGTAAAAAAAATAATAATTATAAGAATAAAATATAAACAGAATAAATTAAATCAAATAACAAAAGAAAAACCAGTCAAGGCTCTCTGTTTCCAATTCCAAAAATCTATTTCTTTTCCAAATCCAATTCCAATCTTTGCCATTTGTTACAGGATCTGATATCCGATCCACCTTTTTTTCCCTGTTATCAGCCGCCATGTGTAGTGCTTATGCTTGTGTTTTTCGGCAAATTCCCACACAGCTGTTTGAGTAGCGCTTAAATCTATAGTTGTGTCTGAGGTCAGAATACCAATATGCCGTCTCACCAACTCCTCACTAAGGTCTGAAACATCCATTTTTCATTCCTTTGCTCCCCTGTTGTTTGTTACGTTCTCACATCTCCATCAGGTCGCAGTAAGGTCATACTTTACATTTTCTTTCACCAAAGATGGACAGTAATTAAGCAATTGCACTTTGCTGCTATAATTCATTTCATAATCTCATCATTTCAGCTGACATTTTATACTTTCTACTTATTTTCATTTACGCCTTCCAAGGGCACCTTTGGAATGTTTATCTCTACATCCTTTAATAGCTTCCTTTAGGAACCTTTATTTATGAGACATAAATAAAAAGCAAACTGTAATGTGTTAAGTTGATAAGTTATAAAATGGGAACCTGTGTACCAGGCTTTCCTTCTGCTCCCTCAGTCCCTGGTGGGCCTTTGAGACCCTGCCAACAGAGAATACACACACACAAACTGCATAAAAGCAAACACTTCAAACTATTCTGATCCATTTTAAACATCTGTTTATGGACCTACCGGAAGTCCAGACCCACCAGGTGGCCCATGTTGACCTGCTCGTCCCTGTAGACAGAAACGTTCCGTTTAATGTTTTTTATTTCTTTTTGTTTCATACTGAAATGAAAGTATTTCTTACCCGTTGTCCTCTGGACCCTGTTCTTCCATTACGTCCAGATTCACCCCTATTGCCCTATGTCCGTAATCAAGTGCAAAACCATAAACAGAAATAGTGATGACACCAGATCTGACATCAAATTGCATATAATGTACAGTACACAGTGAAATCAGAGGACCTTCTTCACAAATGGATCTTGTTACAACATTTTTTGTTTCATAAGAACTTTCTGAGTGAGTCAATGTGGGAGCAATGTCAAATGCTAAGCTCTTTTCCAGATGATATTTGTCTCTTATTGCTCCACCTGAAAGTCATAACCTGTTATAAACTGCTCTGACCTTTGGGCCCTCCTTTCCAATCATTCCCTGGAGACCCACTTCACCATCTTCACCCTGGCAAAGAAACGACAGGAGGCAAGGAAAAGGGGAGTGAATGAGAAAGAAAGAAACAGATCTTATCGAACTATCCTATTTAATTACATTCTAATCAATGGTTCATCAAACTCCTAATTAGGAAACAGTGCAAGTGTAGTGCAAGCACATTTTTTTTTAAGGTAGACAGAATTCAAACAAGATATTTGTACTAGGGTTGTTTCTGTTGTTGAATATGGCTCATACTACTGTGTTACTGTTGCTGAGTGCGATTCGAGCCTCGTATCATACTTTGACTATGGTTTAAGGATTTCCCACAGTGCATCCTTTGGAAGCATCCAGTGGAATGCTTTTATTTTAAAAGTTAACAAACCTGTCCAAATCCTAGCAAATTATAAAATGCTGCCGGGTTTTCATTTTTTTCTTATATGTCCAAAGCTTTCTTTGCTTTTTTCCCATGTTAGTGAACAACAAACGGAGAAAAAAACATACTGTTCATTTTATTTATTTTAAGCATTCTTTATTGTTTTAATCAATTCAAAAAAATTTTATCACATTTTACCACTGATTATTATTATGTCGCATGATTTTTTTTTGGGAAAGGAAAGGTTAATACTTTCTCCAATTATTTGAGAAAAAAAATTGTATCCTTTTGTGTGATTATTTATATCATTAACTGCAATTCTCTTGAAGGGTGCCAATAATTCTGAAGTGGACACTGTATAGGTATAATGGCGGTAGACCTATATGTATAATTACAATCAGCCATAATCATATATGTAACACATAATACCCTACAGATAATATGCTTTTTTATCTGATATTATATAATCAATCATTTATATCATAAACATAAATCATATATCATACATTAATATATGAAAAGCATCAATTATTTTAGCATTAAGGCTTGACAAAATAGAGTAATATGCCATAACAATATATTCATTATGCATTAAACAATGATGCCATTACAGTGAAAATGGTGGCAGTTTGATTAAACACTTTGTGACTGAGTGGGGAAAAAAATCCTGCAAATAGTGTTGATGGACTCTAAGGATTAAAATCCCTGAACTCAAACAAGTGCTATCTGTGGCAGGATCATCATATCCTCCTGCAACAGGTCAAGTTCACTATAACCATACCTGGGTACCTGGAGACCCTGGTTGACCTTTGACCCCAGGTAAGCCAGTAAGGCCAGCTTGACCTCTCATCCCCTGAGGACCCATAATGCCCAGTGCTCCAGGTGCACCCTGATAGCAATAGAACAGAATGATCAAACTAAATACAGTGATTGACTATGACACTAGTGCATCAGTATTAACATTTGCCACTATTGGTTAGAGGATCGTTACTCTTTCTCCTTTTGGTCCAGGATCACCTCTCTCTCCATCCGGACCTCTGCTGCCCTAGATAATTCACACGGATTAAAAAAGACAGCAAAACACCTAAATAGAAAATTCCCATAATGTTTTTTTCAGTCATAGGTGTCTTACTGTGCTGCCCAGAAAACCTTTCGGACCTGGATCTCCAATTGTGCCCTATTAAAGAAGAAAACCGAGTAGTGAATTCATCCACTGGGCCACAAAGCATCTGATATCTTCTGAAAGCATCTTATATTGAGAGCATCTGAGAACATCTTATATTCTACAGTTTTCTGAAGCCTCATATCATAAATTATGCAGTGTGACTGGCACGCTACACTTCTGTTTCCTTGTGCTGGTTTCCAAACAGGGAAAAAAACCTTTTGGAAACTGTGACACAATGAGCTTTTCTTTCAATTAACGGTGACTAAATGAGACAATTAACAGATTATAGGAAAAGATCTGTGGTTGGTCATTGGTCATTACAGCATAGTGGCCATTTATGATCTTGTGACACTGAAAGTTTGACTCACAAAATGGCTTTTGTATTTGTTAGGGAAAGAAACAACTCACCATTGGCCCTTCAAGCCCATGTAGTCCTCTGTTTCCCACTGGACCTTCCTGTCCCTAAACAGACAGATCACAGATCCAAAACTGAACATGTGTATTTAGATTATGATACATTTATTTTCACTTAGACATTTCAGACAATCTTGATTTCCAATTTATTCATTGAAGGCACACTCGAAATGGTATCAAAACTTACAATGTGACCTTTAAGCCCGCGAGGTCCATCATTTCCTGGTGGTCCCTGGCATAAAATATGAGTGGCAACACCATTCCTTAAACATGGTATTATACACATATACCATGCATGATTTGTATCTTATATATAGAATTGTGTTCAAAACAATTTTACTATTCAAATATAAGGGGTATAAAATATGCACGCAATACTAATGTGCAATATGGACTCATCTCATTTACTTCACGTAATGCACATGACAACTGACAGGCACGGAGGCCACACCTCCTTTAATGAGACTGACAGGTACATAAGGAACACCTTCTTCACTGCTATTTACCTGTGGACCTGGCAGACCAGGGAGACCTCTGATTCCTTCTGAACCAGCAGGACCCTGGAGGAAGCAGGCAGACAAGTAGACAGACAGATCGACAGACATATATACAGATGAAACAGTATTTCAGCTAGAAATTCCAACAGTGGAAAAGAAAACAGTACATACCTGAGGGCCTTTTCGACCCACTGGGCCTGTTGGTCCAAAATCTCCCTATAAAAACCAACAGTAATAAAATCTAGTCCACACACTGTATATATACAGGAATAAAACTTTTATTTGAACTCAAGTCTCTTAAATACTCACTTCAGAGCCATTAACTCCCTGTGCCCCAACCATCCCTGTAGCCCCTGGAGCTCCCTGTGATCACATACACACACACATAGAGAGAGAGAGAGAAGAGAAAGAGAGAGAGAGAGAGAGAGAGAGAGAGAGAGAGAGAGAGTTCAGCAGGTGTACAGGTGTGATTCATATTACTGTTTTAAACTAACTCACCATTACTCCTGGAGGACCACGTTTCCCATCATGCCCAAGATCCCCCTGTGGAAGAAATCATATTCTCATATGCCCATCATAATGTTAAATAAGAGAGGATATTCAGTTTTCTCTCTGCATCAGTTAAATTTATAGCACACCTCTGGCCCAGGTGGTCCAGGAAGCCCCTCAATGCCTCTGATCCCTATAGGGCCCTAATGAGAGAAAGCCAAGACAGACAAAGTACACATCAGTAAGATACACCACATGGCCAAACCTATGTGGACACCTGACCATCACACCCTTCCCTAAATATCTTGAAGCACACAATTGTCTAGAGAATGTCTGTGTATGCTGTCTGCATTAAGAATTCCTTTTTAATGGAACTAAGTGTCCCAAATCTCTTCCAGCATGACAATGTCCCTGTACACTAATTGAAACATAGTATAATAGATGATAATAGATAATAATAGATGAATTAATGGTTTCATGACTGGATGGATAGTCGGAAGGATGGATGGATGGATAGATGGTTAGTAGATAGAGATCTGGGTTGATTGTTGGATGTATAATTGAAAATGAATGGATGGATGGATGAATTGATGGGTTGGTGGATGGATGGATGTAAGGACAGATGGATAAATGGATGAGTGACTGAATGGATCAAAAAATGGATGGATGAACAAATAAAAAAAAGGATGGATAGCTGGCAGAAGAGATGGAAGGGATGAATGGGTGCACACATGGAGAATTGGATGGATGAATGGTTGCATATATAGATGGCTGGACAGACAGACAGAGGGATGAGTGGATGGATGGATGGATGGATGGATGGAGTAACAGAAGGATGATATTTGGAAAAATAAACCCATTGGGAGTACCAACAACAATTTGACAGAGGTTCCTCTGAGACGAGTATTTAAATTCAGTTTAAGTAACTATTTATAAATAAGTAACATTTTCCATTTGTAATATTTTCTATATTATGTGATTAAATAAAACAATTATTAACAATAATCTTAGGTGTACTTACTGGAGGACCGACAGAGCCTGTCGATCCAACTTCTCCCTTTGAACCCTGAGAGACGACAAGAGTCACAAACACAAAGTTAAGTCATGTCATTATGTTATTTATTTGATATAGAAGTATCAGTGACCTTCTTTTAAATAGTTAATGGCTGTAAGGTCTGTAATGATCTGTAATCTCTATTCATGGAGAATGTGCAGAGCTGGCACTCTTCTAGTCCACAAGGTGGCAGTAGGTGCTGATTCTGTCCTAAAAGACTGGTTAACTGTCCGACTGATCAAACTCTGGACATCTGTACTCTAGGTGGAAGAATACACTTAACATATGGACTAGCAGCGTATCAGTAAACTCAAGGGAAGAACTGCAAGAAGCTTCACCAAGGACAGAATAAAAAAAACAAAGTGAAAAGTACTACAGATCCAGTCTACGTAGAGAGAATGAGATCTGCTTCTTTCTTGCCAACCCTACATCACATGGCATGTTACCTAAGTTCTGTCAGCTGGGTGAAATGGAGTTATCTAACGATATCTTAGGATCTACGTAATAACATCTTAGCGATTTGTAACGAATGAGGCTAGTTTACTTAAAGGGGGAACGCATCCTCGCACCCTTTTGCCCAACCCACATCACACATTCCAGGAAGTTTATTCAATTTGGCAGCCTTCATCTTTCTAACCCACCATATATTGCTGCATTACTTTGCCCACATTAAGACTGAAAAGAGTATTCTTGCCTACTGTGATTGGATTAATTTTTCTCACAAACAATCCACTGATTAGACAACACAGAAAACAGATTCTGGAAATAAATACAAAACAAAATATGTGCGTCAGATGGTTTTGGAAAATGGCTGTAGTGATATAAAACTTCTTGAATGTCTATTGGCAAAAATTTCAGGAATCCTGTAAAGAAAAAATGATCAGACATTTGTTTTAAAATGTTCAATCTATTCGCATGTTCTGAGATGCTTTTAAAGAGTGGTTGTTTGGGTTTCTGTACCCTTCCTATCAGTTCAAACCAATTTGACCATTCTTTCATTCCACCTTTAAAATTCTTCCATCAACAAGCCATTTCCAATCTCCATTTCCAGCCGCTCTCTGGATGCTTTTGTTCTTTTCACACGACTCTGTGTAAATTTTGCCATGTAGCTTATAGCCTAGTTAGCTAGATTTAACTAACTGCATTGTTAAATATTTCTCATTAATTATTATTTCAGTTAATGATATGCAAAATTTAACTACACAGTAGCATATTTATCTAGCAAAGTTTAAGCCAATAAACTGTAATGACTGCCTGTTTTCTTATTTTTATCAGTAAAATGCCAAAAATCCATCAACATCTATGATCCTGTCAAAATGTTAACAGGAAGAGAATCTCATTTCCAATATAATTTGCATTTGCATTAAAAACTCCTTTGCATTGTGCAAAATTAAACTTGCTTACTGTAGTAAATGCATAGTGTGCCATAATCCCACCTTTAATCCAGTCTCTCCTCTGGCCCCCCTGGGCCCTGGAGCTCCTGGGAAACCCTAAAGCTCACACAACACAAGACATATTACAAAGAAATTTGGCAAGAGAACGCAACATGTAATACAGCATATGCCTAAATGTGTACCTGCTCTCCTTTGTCTCCAGGGAGTGCTGATTCTCCTTTATACCCCCGAAGCCCCTTATGTCAGAATCAGACAGGAAACATGTTACTGGAATGATTCGGTATTCAGATTGGGTTCAGCAGTTTAATATGGAATTTTATAGGTATGGTGTGAGTTTGGTTCTCCTCACCTGCAGACCAGGTGTTCCTGGAGGACCTGGTTTACCATCCAGCCCATCCTCTCCATCTCTTCCTGAGTTCCCTGCCCGGCCACGCACACCCTTCGGCCCCAAGTCGCCCTATCAGATAGGGGCGGGGCAAAAAAAAAGACATGGAAAAAGAATACCACAGCTATTATTCATGACTACTAACTGAATTAACCGAATTAAAATAACTTACATACAAATCAGTTGATGGGTATGTGTAACATTCTGAATAGTTCTTATAAAGAATATGATCATTATTCACCACACAAACAGTACTATTCAAAAGTCTACATTTTTATCTACATCCATTTTTATCTACTATCTACAACAGTAATAGGAATAGATGTTACTCTACATTACTTACACACTAATCACACATGACCATGATGTATCCCAGAATAATTTGTTGCAATAATTTTGCATTGCAGAATCACCGCTATCATGATACCATTGTAATAATAATAATAATAATAATAATAATAATAACATTTACTCATGTTAATAGAATACAGTCAGTTTATTTGACCTCCCCTTGAACGTGTGCATATCCCATGAGGAAAGGGTTCTTTTTATTTTAGCGACGCTATGCACTGTAAGCCTGATAAACACATGCAATACGTTTCTCGTTTGTATAATACCATCGTTCAGCAGATAATCCTTTTATCCCATTTCAGTAGCTGTAACTGATTAACAAACATAATGGCAGTTTAATCAAAGCAAGATAAGGCAACCAGAAATTTAAAAAGAAAGCACATGTCCAAATACAGCTTGGTTCAGTCCTAAGAAATGCAAAAATAATTTTAGCATGAACATATGAAGATAAGAGAACGCGATTGGTTACCATGTCACCTTGTTGACCTGGAGGTCCCCTCTCTCCTGGCTCTCCTGGCATCCCCTTCAGGACAGATCGATGCAGATGCAGAATAATTCATTAAATTTGATTTACATTGTGCTTTTAATAATTGACCTTATCACACAGCAGCTTGGATGTAGACTTCAGAGCAAGCCAGAGGTGACACTGGATAGTGGAATTAGTGTAAACATTTATATGAAGAAATGCATCAGGTGTTAGGATGGCAAACAAAGAGGATACAGTGAGAGGAAGTTGGTTACTCCATGTTAAAAACAGCATTCGAATGCAGGGTTTGTGCTATCAAGTTGTCTCAGTGCAGGCAATTTGTGTGATCAACATGCTTTACACTGTTGACGGTGTATTTCATGGTGTGTGTGTGTGTGTGCGCACTCACAGGTGGTCCAGGACTTCCCATTTCCCCCATTGGTCCAGGAGGCCCAGTCTCCCTCTGTAGAGGATGATTATTTAAATTAAAAAAGCACACAAGGACTGAATTACCAAAAGAGACATAAATGACAGATTCAGTGCTTGTGGTTACTTACAGGCCATCCTGCCATTAGCAAATGGTAATATGACGTTTTCTGCAAAACAGGCAAAACTGATGTAAGGAAGTGTTTTGGAGAATAGTTTTAATATCTTGTTAAATTCACATGCTGTGCACCGGATGTTCCAGTCACACTAAGGTACCTCAGCCGTACCAACATCTGTAATTAAGTCTCGAGTGTACAAGATCTCCATGCCAGGTTAAATATGAGACAGCAGACAGTGGAGGCACATCCAGTGAGACACACACAGTCCACACAGAGACACATTAAACTCATTAAACCACCCAGGCTGCCTCCGCTCTCTACAACGTTTGTCTTGGCTCGGGTTCAGCTCGACCTGGTGAAGGTGAGCTTTAGAGCTGCCAGAAGAGCTGGACGCTGCTGTTAGCTCACCCAGAGGGGCTAAGAGATGATCTACACGTCTGTCAAAATCTTTTCGGGTTGCAACACTGTGGCCTTTCAGAAAGGGAACTCTTGGTAAACTGCACACTCTAGCCTCCAGACTTCTGGGTGGACTACGCTCCAGTGACAGATCAGCCTTAACTGCTTATAACTGAGCATTCAGTGCGCAGATCTGCCACAATACCGGTGAACCATGGCCATATTAAGGCAACAAACATACACGCATGCACAAAAACATTCAAGGTGCCAGAAATACATCCCAAAGAATAAAATACGTGTTCTTCACAAATCTGAATGTGAGCCACAGAGGCTATTAATAATGTTTTTTTTTTTTTTTTAAATCTTCACAATATGATGTCTGACTGTCAAGGCAAAAGTCTGCATGATACAAAGATGACTTCATGCAGGAAAGAGGCAATCCACAAGCAATTACGCAGATCATCTTTGCCAAAAGCATGTTAAAAAAAAAGCAGACATATCATTACCATTACCATAACCATCCTGACTTTTTATTTTCTATATAACTGCATGAATACACAGTATTTCACATTTGCCCCGGTGCTGCATATTGAAGCCTTTAAAATTCTTCAGCAATCAACTCTTCACATAAATAATCAAATCAAAAGTGACCACTGGGAAAAGCAAGATGCAAAAGTGAGTGTATAGAGTAACAGAAATGTCATGGTCTATTCACACGAGTACAAATCATGTTCACCTCTATAGACATTTTTTTTCCACATAACCGCTTAAAGGTTACCAGGGTGGGTCCATGACTGGGGTATAATCTGTTTCTCCCTGATATTTACTTTTACAAATAAGGTAAAAGACATTTTAAATGCACGTAAAGTGTTATATAGAACAACCTAGTGCATGCGCAGGCTTTAGATAAATAACTTAAAACATTAATCGAATGTGTACACAGAACTATATCCAGGCTATACTTTACCTTCTAATCTAATTTTTAAAATATACAATATGGCCGAAAGTTTGTGGACATCAGACCAATATGTGGACATCAAAACAATATGTGGTTCTTCCTCAAACTGTTGGAAACGCACAGAATGCCTTTGCATGCTATGTTTTTCCTTTCACTGGAACTAATAGGACTAGACCTGTTCCAGCATGACAATGTCCCTGTGCACAAAGCAAGCTCCATGAAGACATGATTTGCCGTGGTTGAAGAGGAAGAAAAGTCCTGACCTCAAACCCAGTGAACACTTTTGGGATGCCGACTGCTTCTCAGGCTTCCTCACCCAACATCAGTGCCTGAGCGCACTAATGCTCCTGTAGCTGAATGAATCACAATACCCACAGCTACGCTCCAAAATCTAGTGGAAAGCCTTCAAAGAAGAGTAGAGCTTTTTATAACAGCATATTAATGCCCATGGTTTTGGCATGGGATGTTCAATGGTCAGGTGTTCACATACTTTTGGCCATATAGTGTATTTCATTTTTGTCTCAATGAGCCATGTTACCTGAACAAATAATTTTATAAAATTAATTACTTGAAATAAATTATTAGAATGTCCTTATTGTCTTCAAATACTATTATTAATTTATGAACAAAATGCTGCCATTGTCAGCAGAGAGACCTTGTGAAAAGTGAGATGGGTTAATCTTTTTTTGAATGATTTAATGCATGGTTTCTTAGATTCAACGTGGAACACGAAAGTTAGTTCAGCTCCTGATCCACCAAGAATCAACAAGACCCGACACAAGCACACAAGACGAAAACAATCAAAAAACTGCCCAACTGTTTCCAATTACAGGCATCTATCTGGAAGGCTGACTTGCGGTCTGGGCAAAAGTTCAGATTTGCAGTCAGAAATAGAGTCCAGCAGGGATGCAGCCATGACTCGGTCACTCTGTCGTAGCGCGCAGAGGGCGGTGCCTTTATGGCTATAGTGGGACTGGGAAACTGTTTGGAGTTGGTGTCACTTTCTAACACTGGCCCTGGCTTGCAGCCATCACTCTCCAGTGCTATCATGTTTCACAAGTTACAGAGAGACAATGAGGGAATGAAAGAATAGAACTGTACCATGAATGCAGTCCATTCCTCCTGAGTGTTGCGCCATAGGTAGAGCGAGGGTAATCCCGCCGGTCCTGGAGGACCTGGGTTACCTCTTGGACCATCTCGCCCTCTTTCTCCTCGAGATCCCTTTGGAAAAGTAACATTCAGAATTAACATGCAAACTTGCATAATTTGACGTTTTCAAAAAGGCTTATTGGTCATTTGTATATAGTGGGTCTGAATTCGCTGTGTTCTTCAAAAACTTAATAATTCCGTACTTTATGATCATTCATATTGAATTTTTCTGGATTATCAGTCAGTATTATATGATAATTCATGATGTAGAAATTCTGGGTGCGTTAACGTGGGATTCTCAGAAAGAGCAAATAAGACTACGTAATTGACTCTGTATGCAATTTGAGTCTTATGGAGCTGAATTTTTCTAAAAAAAAAAATTCTAAAAGCTTTCTACTGCTCAATTTATTGCATATTTATAATATAGAATTTTCAGACTTGGATCTAAAGAGGTGAATTTAGACCCGATACAAACAATAAAACACTTGGTGATATGCTATTATAGGAAAATGATCAATAGCAGGGTGGTGTTACTACCCTGGACATAATTTTTATTGTCTTGAAGTGTTGCAAGCTATTTACTAATGATCACAATGCTTTAGTAATTAAAGTATCACATTTTTTTTCTGTTTATGATTATGTCAGTTATTGTGGTATGCCTATTAAACCACTTAGCTCCTATGATCACTTACATTATAACAGCTATAAACAGTCCCTCACTGGCGTCTCTTTCTTTTACCCTCTTCCAAAAAAAAAGCTTTTGTCCTAACAACCGCCATGTTTGAAAACTTAATAACTTTCAAAGTGCTGACACTAGAGACTCCATTCTTAAATGTTAAAAAAGAATGTCTTGTATATGACTGCACCTCATAGATGTTCCTTCTCACCTTGTCTCCATTAAATCCAACATATCCTCTGGTCCCGGCACAACCCTAAAACAATGACATAAATGATAACCATTAGCCCACTATACGGTTCTATAAGAGAGTTTTTCCTGATGGTTAAAAGATCTTCATGTTATAATCATGTTATGTGATTCTACATAGAAACTTGATGGGTTCTTCAAAGGGACAAACAAATAAAAAGGTGCAAGATTGGAGGTGCAAGATTGAACCTTTCGTTCGAAAAGTGAAATGAAAGCCATAGCTGAATACGGCAAATTCACCAACAGTCAAATATAAAACTCTAAGAAAAAAGAAAATAACTGCATGCTTATTACACAATCTCAGAAATGAGTGTTAGTAATGTTTTTAAAGTTGTAAAGCTAAAAAAGTTTCTCTTTTTTGGACTAAACGCAAGATAAGATGAGTCACATCTTTAAGGAATATTCTAAGGTCTGTAATTTGCTAAATCGAAGATGTAATCATCTGTGGCTGAAATTATTGGCCAGTGCCCCAGCATTGGCGCTGAACGTTTTTCCCCATTTAAAATATAAAAAATGAAAACTTGGGATGAAAAGAGGAAAAAACCCCAAAACACTGGCGTCTACAGAAAATACTACAGAAAAAACAAAAGGCTTGAACGAGTCAAAACATGTTAAATCGGGTCAAAACATGCTAAAAAATAATGTCAGTGTACACTCTGTACTTTTGGGAAACCCTAAGTGGAACCCAACAATAGAACATTTTCTTATCATAGAGTGTTGCAAGCAGAACTTCTATAGCAAGCTTTTAATCTGGCTGTACTGTTCAGAGCAGCCAAAGCAGTAACCCAAGACAGTAAGTTGTACCATTATTAAAGGTCCACTATGTAGGATTCAACCACCTGAATGCCCCTTCCTTACTCCTCCCTTTCCAAGCAGGTATTAGAACAAATGGTGGCCGCCATGTGCCCATAATGTACTTCCAACTACTTATATTCACACTAAATAATAAGTAAGATCCTCCATTTTTCAAAATTTGGCCTCTCAAACTTGTTAGCCAGCACCAGCAAAGACTGATTCCTCTTATTTCTTCTTCCTTGTCTTCCTTTCTTCTTGTTTATCTTTTTTTCCGGTCCCTCTTTCCTGATTCATGAATCCACTTGTAAAAACACAAAACGCAGAAAGCGCTCTATAAAGGTTTGCCTGTTTTGGGCTACTGTGCACAACATGGCGGCTCCATAGAAGTGGACCTGCTCCCTATGTAGATATAAAGAGCTCATTCAATGTTTACGAAAACACAATGATTCATCGTTACAGGTAATTATACACTAATGAAAGCATACTTTTATTATATTTCTGCTAATCGATCCTCTAAATCCTAC
Source organism: Notoglanidium macrostoma (assembly GCA_030068235.1). Classification (NCBI taxonomy): domain Eukaryota; kingdom Metazoa; phylum Chordata; class Actinopteri; order Siluriformes; family Auchenoglanididae; genus Notoglanidium; species Notoglanidium macrostoma. The sequence continues at coordinate 12,321,603 of JAQQZR010000014.1, forward strand.
ATAGTGGACCTTTAACTCAATCTTTTACCTGTAGCTTGCAGAGGCGTCCCCCTTGAGTTTTCTCACAAAAGAACCACAAAAAAATGAGCAACTCCAGTGTGGTTCTTGTCATTTATCATCAGTTCTGTACGATTTGGATGCTGTGGCATGACTCACTCTTTTTCCTGGACGCCCAGAAGGTCCCGGAGGTCCTCGCAACATTCGATACTTCTTACCATCAGATCCTGTGATCAGATCCCCATGTTTAGGGGAACTCCTTGTTGTGCTTTGGTGTGTCAATCTGCCATGATGAGTCCCAGGTTTTTCCTGGCCTTTCTGGCTGAGGAAGCTCATGGAACCTTGACGTTGAGTGCCAGTTCCAGAAGTGATGTATGTCTGTGAAGGTAACAGGTCCTCTTCTGTCAGGTTGAGGTCAAGGAACTGTGGATGCACATGGTTCTTATTTGCATGCCTGGGATCGGTTGAGGAATCCAGGTCGATGATGCCCTGTGAGGGTTTTGAAGGAACGAGATCCACCCGATCTGTTGGTCGTTTTTGTGAGAGCAGATCCTCAACTGTGTTTTTAGAAGTGGTGGACTGGGCCTGGTTCACAGTGTTGCCCTTATTCCTGTTGTATGATGTGACGTGAGGGGATTTGTGCCTTGTGGATTCCTCCAGCACTCTGAAACCATCAGTCGATTTGAAATCGCTCCTCTGAGATGGAGGCTTCAGCTCATTAATGGGGATAAAATTGAGAGGATCCTGTAAACAAACACAAAAGGTTAACAAATCCCTCTCTGCACCATGGTCCTTCAAGCCTCTTGCATGGCTTGACTTGACTCACCATCCCTTAAGGTACAAGGAGGAGACTTCTCTGTATTGGTACATAGGTGGTGAAATGAACTTCACTTTCAGAAATAAAGATATCAAACTGTCACTGGGTTGATCCTTTCAAAGGTTGGGGCATCTTCTGTTGAGTATGTATCTACAGTGGGTATAAAAACTGTATACACCTCTGTTAAAATACCAGGTTTTTGTGATGTAAAAAAATGAGACCACAATAAATCATTTACTATTTCCACCTGTAATGTGATCTATGAGCTGTACAATTCAACTGAAAAACAAACAAATCTGTTAGGGGGAAAAATACAGAAAATTAAAAATGTACAATAAGCTGGTTGCATAAGTGTGCACACCCTTATACTAATACTTTGTTGAAGCACCTTTTGGTTCAGTTACAGCATTCAGTCTTCTTGGGTACACACCTGCCATTAATTAAAGAGACAGTTGTTCAGATGTCCTAGTAGGATTTTCCTGACATTTACTCAGTTGCCTTCTACAGCAAAAGCCATGGTTCGCAGAGAGCTTACACAGCATCAAAGGGATCTCATTGTTGAAAGGTATCAGTCAGGAGAAGGGTACAAAAAAATTTCCACAGCATTGGATATACCATGGAATAAAGTGAAGACAATCATCAAAAAGTGGAGAAAATATTGGACAACTGTGACGTTGGCAAGAACTAAATGTCCCTCCAAAACTGATGAAAAGAGACCTGCAGCAACACTGATGGACCTGCAGGAATTTCTGGGAAGTACTGGTTGTGTACTACATGTGATAATCTCCTGTATTCTCCATATGTCTGGACTACGGGGTAGGATTACAAACCAGAAGCCTTTTCTTACAAAGAAAAACATCCAGGCCTGGCAAAAATTAGCAAAAAAATACATCAAGTCTCCCAAAAGCATGTGGGAAAATTCCAAAAAGGTAAATTTGCTGCAAAAACAATACTTCGCATCACCAAAAGAACATCATACCCACGGTGAAGCATGATGGTGGCAGCATCACACTTTGGGGGTGCTTTTCTTCAGCTGGAACTGGGGCTTTAGTCAAGGTGGAGGGAATTATGAACAGTTCCAAATACTAGTCACATTTGGACCAAAGACTTCAACCGTCTGCCAGAAAGCTGAAGATGAAAAGGAATTTCACCTTTCAACACAACAATGACCCCAAGCATACATCCAAAACGACAAAAGAACGGCTTCACCAGAAGAAAATGAAAGTTTTGGAATGGCCCAGCCAGAGCCCAGCCCTAAATCCAATAGAAAATCCGTGGGGTGACCTGAAGAGGGCTGTGCACAAGAGATACCCTCGCTACAGTATCTGACAGATTTGGAGCACTTTTGCAAGGAAGCGTGGGCAAATATTGCAACGTCAATATGTGCCATGCTGATAGACATGCATGAATCAAAAGGTGCTTCAACAAAGTATTAGTTTAAGGGTGTGCAAACTTATGCAACCAGCTTATTGTACATTTTTTATTTTTTGTATTTTTCCCCCTAACAGATTTGTTTGATTTTTAATTGAATTGTACAGGTCATAGGTCACATTCAAGGTGGGAAAAGTTTTGAAATAATTTATTGTGGTCTCATTTTTTAACATCACAAAAACCTGGCATTTGAACAGGGGTGTGTGTACACTTTTTATTTCCACTGTATTACCTGAGTAGGTGTATGTGGTGTACCTTTAATTAGCTTATAGAATAGAACTTTAAAGTTGCATCAGTGGTCAATATGTACCCTTGATTACACTACCCCAACAACAAGGAAAAGTGCAGTTTGATACCTTTATTTCTGAGACCGCAGGGGAAGTTCCACTGTGTTCGTTCCAGCTGAGTCACTGAATCCTTTCCAACATGGTTTTAGATTGATATTACTCAGACACTGGCCTATTTGTCCTAGAATGAGGATATTTTAGTGGAGAGTACAAAGCACTTCTGTAAGTCCTTCTGGATAAGCACATCTAGCCATATTGTAAATGTTAACATAAAGAGAAACCTATAATAAACTAGAGATCGTTTTCGATGCAGGCAAATCTACCAAGTAAAAACTGTGACCATTTTATTCATCTATAAACTGTAAAAAATATTTTTTATTATAATGCAGTGGAAACCTTTGCACAGAACCTGCTTTTATAAAATATGGAAAATATCTGATATAATGTGTAATAACGACGTAAACAAATACTATAAATTAATTGTTTGTCAACTCAAACGTGTTTAAATTTCAAATGATCAGTCATGTCCTTTCATTCGCCATTGTAACTTTTTGCTAGTTAGTGAGGTAGATCCTAACTAGCAGGTGGAATGATCTTGTAGCTATGTTAATATCTTGCTTGCAGGTTAGAGTTATGGTGCAGTCATATTTAGGTAACCAAAACAGAAGGTATAATTGATTTTCCCTTTTCTTTTTAAAGGATACCTAGCATTAGCGTTTACCATCGTCCACCCGGACTTTACCCTTGAGAGATGAAGTAGCACTGCTGAGATTGTTTTAAATCCAAAAAAAAAGGAAATATTTTTTTAAATGATATATTTTTTTTTATTAAAGTACTTTTGGATTGCTTCTCTCTTTTTTTATTACTGTTTACCAACTACTTGCAATGAAATAAGGAAATATTAAGCAAATGTTCCACCAAATCCCTAAATCATTGTATTTAAGGACTTCTTCATCTTCCACTCTCGGATGCTAACAAGACTCTATATGTGTGCTTTATTGAAGACGAGTGCACATGTTTGATGAAGCTGTTACTGTAAGATTTTAAGTTACTATAATTCTAGACCGTGTTAGTATCAACTGTAATACAATGGACTAATTGGTGTGATTAAGGTCAGTCTTTTTCCAATACAATAAAGTCACAAATATTGCTCAGTTTACTTACAATTATTTCTTTCTTGTACAAATTCCCAACCCAAGACATTACAACTGTTTGGTGGATATTAATCAAAAGGTTATTAAAAAACCCTCAGCAATTTAATATACAAAAATAAAAAGGTGAAGAACCTTTTTATAATTGCTGAAGAACCAAAAGTCTAGGAGATGGAGCCAACTCATGTGTTTCTGGATGTGTGCTAGTTGTTGCATATTGCATTGTCGCATGCCTGTCTCTGTGATTAGGGGTTAGATTTAGAGTTAGGTTTATATGAGGAGTTGCATCAGGACCAGCTCCACCCCCCTGGATTTTTGGTTCTGCAGCAAGACGATCTCCAACACTCTGGTAGGTGGCATATGCATGACTCCTGGCTTCATTAACCCAGGTCTCTGTCCTCCATTAGACAACAGGCCTCAGATTGAAAGCAATCAAGCGCATCACTCTACAAAGCGGCAAAACATCAGATGAACACTCTTCTCAGAGGTGACATGGTTAGTCCAATTTACTGCCTCACCTCCTTTGAGCTATGAGTCACATTTTTGGCTGCTGATGCAAGAAAGTTGAAATTGTAGTTGGCTCATGGAGAAGTATAGCAGAACTAACACTTTTTAATAAAAAATCAGCTGATCAGATCTTAGTGGGACATTTGGATGTGAACCAGAATTTAGTGAGAAGGAGATGCCTTTGTGGATTAAACAATAATCGTATTTTCTCAAGCACACAATAGACTGGGATTGGATGACAGGGTCAGGATTCTCAGGTGTCTGATCTGATCTGGATCAAAAGACGTATTGTAAGAGAAAAATGCTGATACAAAGGAAATACATTGTTCTAGCAGAAGGTCACCTGAATGACCAGGTCCTTCCTTACTCATGGACATTAGTACATCCCAGTCATGGCGTAATTGAACTGACCAATGATAGATGACCACACGAAGAGCCCAGTGCTCATATCCTAGGGCCGGATATTATTTGCATTCTGCATGGCTGACCTGACAGCGAGGAAGGACCCACTTGATTAATTCTTACCAAGACAGAGGTATGTAGATCTTCAATAGTCATCTTTTTAAGGAGGCAGCTGAACAAATATGTTTTGATTCTGGTAATATCTGACCCTGAATACCAGATAGCAAGAGTGACAGGACTGTAAGAAAAAAGCTGTAAATTGGATAAATGTGGTTCATAGTTGGATTAGAAGAATAACCTAACACTTAGGTCACAACCCGCTGCTGAATCATGGATTTAGGTTCATGCCCACTCTATGAAAGATCAGGTCTTACATATTGTTTAATAATTTATCATTTGGAGAATTACTTTGAAGTGCATTTAGTCAAGATCTGAGGTTTTACAGGAAAATAATCAGCTTCATTATTTAGCTATAAAAGCGTGTGGGGTTTTGTTGTTGCTGTTGTTATTTTATTTAGAGTATAAACCAGCATTCTGTAAAGATTTTGCATTTTTATTTATGCATGGATCGATGTTAAAGGTAGAAGCTAGTTAAAATAAATGATTGACACAGAGCTTTCAAACTTGTCTTTTTAACCAATCATACATTATGTATTTCAGTCCCAAGACCAAACATAAGTTTGGACACTCATCAACAGGTGAAAAAAAACATATAAAAACACTGCCACTATTTGAAATAGAGAGCTTTTTTATGGACTGTTTTACCTAATGGGCAAAAACTGTCATCTGAAATACATTTCTGTGGGTTTATAGCTGTCCAAATGCATTTAGGTAGGATTATTTTTGACAGCAATAACTCCATACGACCAGTCATTCTGCCATTCTATTTAGAAAAATGCATTGAGTAATGGCATAAAAGAAGATGTCGGCTGTAGCCCTGTAGGCTACTGACCACATGTTCCAGGGGCCCAGAGTATATTTGTGTAGCCATTTAATATACATTAAGTAGTAAGGTACACAAACATGAACTTGTGGTTTCGAGCACTAGAAATCCTGGACTGCACTCAAAAACAACAAACTCTCAAAATGATCAGCACAGAACAGGTAAATCATACAGATTCAGAGGACCAACATAAAGTGTCCACCAAATCACCAATCACACATGCTTACAGCTTCGAAATGATTGACCATTTTTTAAAAGGCCTACCGCAGCTTTCCATTGTCCATTCACGTGCTGTCCCTTTTCAAATATTCCCAGAATAAGGAAGAATCCAACCCAAACATGGTAACACATGGTGACAGTGGACCCACGCGGCATCAGTTCATTAAGGAGTGCCGTGCTCTCTCCTGCTCTCGTACTGTCTCACAGGGCTGGAACCTCCCATATACACCCACACCAGGACTCGGCAAAAACCCAACACACCCAGACAGCCAGGCTTCAGGAAATCAAGGCTTAACCCACAGCACCCCCATACAGGTGGGTCACATTCTGCAAGGAGACTAGTTATGAAGGAAGGATCAGTGAGATGCAGGGAAGTAAAGCTCACCATTGTGTATGGTCAGCACACATACTGGGTCAGAATCAGTTGGTAAATGCTAAATGTTGGTCTTGAAGTGGAGTATGAAATAAAATATTCATTAGACTGAACATGATAAAAATAACAAGCTAATAATTGTTAAAAACCATTCCTTTTCTCCTCCTGCATTTCGTCAGGTGTCACCACGACATCTCGGAGCTCTGAGAGTGCAGCTAGGTGGCTAGCAGCTTTCAAACAGAAATTGGAAAAATGTGTGATCCTGATTGGTTAATCCAGTTTTTAACTATATTAGCTGGTAGCCAATAAAATGCCAATGACCCCAATGATATATCGACATCAAAAGTGTTCACCATATCATTGTAATGAGTTTGAATCCTGATATTGCCATATGCTATATGTGGCTGGGAGCACAGGGTGCAAAATTTTCCGTGCTCTTTGGGTGGGACAAAATGCGTAATGTCTCCCCTGTCAATCATAGAAACACTAGCCAATCATGGACGTTTGTGAGCTCATGCGTGCAAAGAGTGCAGATAGTATTTTCCTCTAAGTGTGATAGGCTGCCCTGTGATGCAGCATGAGCAGCAGTTCGGAAAGATATGGCTGACAGGGAAGAGCTGACCAAATTGAGGTGAGGAATGAGGAAAAAGAAAAATATATGTGATGATGTTTCGATGGAGTGTCTGTCTGGTACAGAAACATAGAAAAAAGAAATCATCAGAAATCATCACAGCAACATACTACAAATAAGTGGTTTCATTCAAGTCCTCACAAATTCTCCTGCATTCAGAAACAAAAATCTGTGACACATCATGACCATGAGGTTGTTAAAACAGGCCCGATTAGCAGTGAGGCTGCTTCAGTAACAGAGCCAACTCTGGAGATGTATTACAGAGGAAGGTTTTGTTGCCTGAGAGCTCTGTGGAGCTCTGTCTCTGAGGTTTCACAGCTCTTTTTGGTGGGCAGGAAGGGCAAAAAAAAAAAAAAAAAATGAAACACTTCCAAGTTTATTAAGAGCTCTACTTTCCACACACTCTTCTCTTAAACGGGAAGCCACAATGCTTCAGGGCTGCCTTTGGAACCATTACAGCAGTGACTGAGTACTGAACAGTGCATGTGTACATGTGTTTATTGGTTGAAGTGTGGGAAAAGACTGGTTCCTAAAAAAAATGCACACTTTTTCTTCTTTCAATTCCACATTTATGATATCTGGTTTATTTTCGAGCATTAAATTACAGCTGACAGATCATAATTACAGGACTGCAGTCTGTTAAAGCAGAATACACTGATGATAGACAAGCACTGCCAAGGCACATTGACTTGGAAAAGTCTGATATGAAACCAGAGCAGGGCAAAACTCTCAGAGTTCATTTCATTCTGTTATAGTTATCCTGCCTGAGAAAACTAGGAGTCACACTTCATCTTTTTTAAAGGTGGAATTTAAAAACATTAGAATAGGAAAGAGCTGGACCTGAGACGTAGAGCGCTCAGACTACCTTTACAGCATTGCTAAGCTTACTATAATTTCCATGATAATATACACAACATGATGCCCAAATGTAGAACTGCTCTCCTTGGACCTGGGGTCTTTATTACAACATGTTTTTATAAAAGGTATATATGATAAGTTATGCTAGGTGAGTGCACACAAAGAGAGGATTCTAGCTTGGCCCGTACAAACTTAATTTGGGTACCAGCAAGTAGTGTAATCACTCACAGCTCCGGGCTCCCCAGTTCGATCTTGAGCTTGGGTTACTGTGGAGTTTTGCATGTTCTCTCCTTGTCTGTGTGGGTTTCCTTGTTTTCCCCCAAAAACATGCTTGTTGGTATATTAGTGATCATAGATTACCCCATGGTATGAATGATTATGTGAGTGTTGTGCATGGTGATGGACTAGCATCCAATCCAGAGTGTATTCCCACAACGCACCCACTGTTTCCTGCTCAACCGTGACCCTGACCAGGATAAAGCACTCACCAAAGATTAATGAAAAACGGCTCTTGGCCAAACATAGAACTGCTTGCCATATCATCATTTAACTGCAGATATCTTTCCAGGAAGTTCAGACACTGTCAAGAAATTCATCAGAGGATCCAGGGGTCTTAATACAAGGTTTGTATGATAAGATAAGGAATAAACTGAGATTTATGAATCTTGAAATTGACAATGAAATGCTCTTATACATACACCAGACTTTCTGCTATGACCTGAGTAAGTGGCAGGGTCACTGAATAATTTAATTAAAGCATGAAGCTAACATTGGTTATAAGAACATTACACTAAAACCAGAACTAAACTCCAACAAACTAGACCATGGACAATGTGAACATTCAGTTGAGAGTAAAAACAAATGGTCTGTACTAAATATTAAATTATTAAATAACTAATAATGAATGAATGGCTGAGCAGTGCATAGATGTCAGAAAATGATGAATACATAGAGCTACATAGAGGCATTTTAAAATGATTTTAAGCAAATTTGCCATAACTCATTTCATAACCAGCTGTAAGCATTGCTTGCCTAAACTTTACACGGCTTTGGCATAACTTTATTTTGAAATGCTGGGGACAACAATGATCCAGAATATTTCTAATAGTCTTAAATAAAGATGATCTTCAATTTAATCAGTGTCGAAAATCCACACCAGCTTTCTAAACACCACCAATCACAGAACAAGGGATGTTGTGAAAGGTTGAGAAGGAAACAGAAAGCAAACCAATAGTCTCAATGAGTGATTAAATTATCCTATTAATCACTATATAAATCATCTGTAATAAGAATCATTATCATTTACAATTATATCCATTACAAGACAATAAAATTCTCACACTGCAGATTCATACGTGGCAGAAATATGCACATTTTTTTCATTCATAATGTACATCACAGGTTAAATGATATTTTTAGAAAGGGTCTAAATCATACCGAGTCCCTGCATTTCAGAGACAAAATGGCTAAATATTTTGTTTAGTTTTTCTCCATCAACCAAAACAGCTCCTTAAGAAAGCACAGCTGAGTAGAAGGTTGCATGTTGCCATGGCAACATAAAGACTGACTGACAGCCCGTAGTAAGTGTTTGAACAGTTTTAATCTAGTGAATTATTGCTAGAATTGGGATTTTATGTAGAAACACAGGCAAGAGGGATACAAACTGAGTAACAGTGAAGTTCTACTAAATATCAGCACTCTTGGAGCACCACTTTTCTAATCAAATTAGTGGACGGGAACTAATCATTGAATAATATAGAAACAATAGATTTGATGAGCACATTATTATAAGCATTGGAGCTATTGTATAGTTCTTGTAGTTATTGTATTCCCGTCATGGAAATTTAATCAACACCTTCTGGCCAATCAGAATCAAGAATACAACACCACTATGGTGTAAAACCACTAACACACAGAGCCTCTCAGCTCTTCTCTGCTAGTTCCTAACTCACTAATGTATGTAACCTATTAAGCACCACTTTCAGCATCATAAGTGCAGGCTGGACTGTAACCATGGCTTGCAGATTTGGATTGGTTTCAAACACCTGACTGTAATGAACATATAACTGTATAGATCTTTTTTTTCATGATGTCAACAACGCTCTGCAAAATTAGTTGGAAATTCCTAAATGTTCAGAGGACTGTTTCCAATCTGATAATGTTGTTTAAACTGGGAACAGCTGTATAACAGTTTAAAAAAAAACAACTTTATGACAAGTGCTTCAGGCTATAATTCTACTGAATCTGACACAAACTTGCTCCAACACAGTTTTATACCATTCAATAAACACATATGTGGACTATAAAGAGGTTAGAAAAGCAAACATTTATAACTCCACTCCTACAGAGAGCAACGGCACTCCACATAATGAGGCCTTTTTGTGGAAAACTACAAAGCCATAACTGTAAAACTTCCTTCACCCCAGAGTTCTACCACACACACACACACACACACACACACAGACACACACACACACACACGTTTTATTTTTATGTCTTTATGGGGACCTCCCATTAATTTCTATGGTTATAACCATAACCCTAACTATGACAACCCTAACCCTTGCCCAGCCCTAACCTTAACCATAAGTAACCAAACAAAATACAAGGCTTTTGGCTGTTTTAGTTTTTTTATTGTATTCACAGATTTTTGTAAAATTGAGTTTTCCATCTGTGGGCACTGGAAAAATAACAGGTTTTTATCACATTGTCTGATCATCTGGTCCCCCCCGAATGTCCTTCCATTCACACACACACACACACACACAGGCACACACATATACATGTTGGTTTTACTTTCTTTGTGAGGACTGCACACTGACATAATGATAAAGCTAATTAATGCTACACCTGTACCTAAACCTAACCCTAACCTTAACCTCAGAAATGATAAGGAATACACTATAAGGAATAGCTGTTTTTTTGCTTTTTCTAATGTTTGTTTACAAAACACTTAAAAGGACCACCCAATTGTGAGGACCATCCAAAATGGTCCTCACAAGGATAGTAAAGTCTGATATTTGGTCCCCACAAGGGGACAAAACCCCAAACACACACACACACACACAGCTTTCACTTACACAGACCAGAGGAAACAGTACAACTATGACTCCAATAAAGTAACTGTCAGTTCATCACAATATTTTTTCAGCTTAGAGGAAAATATAATATGTTAAGTAAAGATACTTCCTAAAATGTTTCAACCAAAAGACCGAAGTCACAAGAATCACACAGGAAGCAGTTAAAAGGCAACTGAACTAACTTTATCTACTTTTCAGTATTTATGGCCTTTCTCTTAAAGGAAACCTTTAGCGCAGACATTTAATTTGGAGCTGCTACGACGTCTAAATTAGAAAGCGACTCGTGCAGGTTTGTTAACTCCTTAAGCACCCTGGCTTATTATTCAGATAGTTATTTTACAGCATATTAAGCTATAAGTACTATAAATTATTCAGTGATAGTAAACGGTAAAACTAAAAGTAACATATATAGCGGTTTAATGATCAGACAATTTGGAATGTTGCAAAGATTTAAAAGAATTGAGGCAACAATCATATCAATTATTGATGAATTATGAAATTTTACCGTTTATAACGGATTAATCGAGAATAAATGGAAGGCCTAACTGAGATTCTGGACAAAGTTGTTGGCGTATCACAATATACTGAATCAAATCACATCGTAGCAGATTCAGAGGTATTGTCAAATATTAAATCGTTGCCTTAAGAATGGAAATCGTATCGTATCATATAATGGGATACGCTTTACACCACTGGTAATTACAGAAGTGAATGTAAATCTCAATTAGCTAACTTTAAATCTCACTGACTAGCTAATCAGCTTACATTTAGTATTGTTCATAATTGTATATGCAAGGAAGAAAATATGTAATAAGTAATATGCATATGTAAGGGATGTGCTGTTATATGAAAATACTCAGTAATAGGACGTATGATGTGGCCAGATGTGAAGCATCTATAAATATTCATTTCCGCACTTGATCTTGAAATCGAAAAAACAATGCAGCTTGTCATGTTACTGAGAAACTGGAAAGTCCTCCATCCTGAAATCTTCTGTAGCAGATAACTCACGGTTCCAACACTGGAAACTGCTTCCATAAATGTTAAATAAACATTCCTTTACAGAAAGCTTTAACGTATTAATGATATTTAGGTTTTTCTTGGTTAAGTAACAATAATGTTTTTAATCTGTACATTATTATCACTCTTATCTTATATTAGTCATGGATTATGTGAAGCCAGCATTATTGTCCGAGTTGCCGTTGTAGAAAATTAATCAACACCTTCTGACCGATCAGAAAAGCGATATGTGGTATAAATGACAATAATGTAACACATAAATGAAAAGGCTGTTTGTTGTTGATTGTCATTGTGAATAATCATCATTTGACCCATTTCTGTTCTACAGTAATTAACCATTAACACAAATGTTGTTCTAATGAGTATTTCTTAGGTTCAAACTACAAAAAGCCAGAGGAAGCTAAATGACTTTCCAGGCCATTTACTAACTCTGGAGTAGTTCCTGCACAGCGGCTCTAAGCGAGTGCCCTCTTGTCCTCCCAGATGGACCGTTTAGCACAAGAGCGCTCTCATGACCATCATCAATCACAGCTCTTTCCACCCAGAGAGCAGAGTTACAGTTTAATGGGGACAAATTGGAAGTCAGGGTCATCACACTGTCTCCATCTATAATAATTCCAGACTTCCAAAGTCATCCATCCTGAAGCTCATTCACACATACTGACTGCATAAGGGCTGCGTCTGTTTGTACCAGTAGAAGAAGCCTATGAAATGCTCGAGCAAGCGTGTTAATGTATCTGGAGGTGCTATAATTCAGAAACTGACTTACCAGCATGTCTGCTTCCTCCGTTTGTGGCCTGGGATTTTGTATCGAGGTTGTAATAAAAGGATCTGTTCTGCCGCTGAAGGATTCTGCAGAGCTTACTGGGTCTTCTGTCAGGCTGGTTGAGGACAGCGATCGAGTCTAGAGGGGAATTAGTGAAATTAATTTAAATATGGTGTTCCATGGAACCGCCATACATAACCTCTTCATAACCACATGTAATTTATTACATTAACAGAGTCATGAGACATGAGAGTCTAATGTGGCGCTATTCCTTTGTACCTGTGTGTTGTGAGATGTTTTGGAAGACCACGAGTCCCCCGAGGCTCCACACACCGGCTGATGGAGTCTGCAGTGATTTTTAGCAGCTCTGCCGTCACCCATGACGAACATCATCTGCCTGATATCCCCCTGTGAAAACAAAATCAGCAACATTTGGGAAAGCTGTAGCCATCTATCTCCACTGTCCACTAGAATCAAGCTCATCTGGACAAAAGAGAAGCTTGGTCATGTTACTGAGAAACTTACATAAAATGACCAATGAATTGCATAAACATTACATTTTCACAGCGTTCAGTGCTTAAAACTACCTCAAAAGGCGTCTCAAAGCCCCGCAGGATGCCCCCGACCATCAGCAGACCGTCTGTTGGGATGCCCAAGTATGGGAAAGTCCATCTGACTTTCTCCACCAGCACGCAGTTCACATAGACAGCCAGATGCTCCAAAGAGGCTCCCACTGAGACCCAGTGCCACTGCGAATCAGACAGGCCTGACACTAAAAACCTGCAGAAACAAAAACCCACACTGGACAAACGAGCAGTGACAAGCTCTCCGTCTATTTTAAGTAAAAATGTAAAGAAAATAAGGCTCGATTTTCTACATCCACATCATCTGTTAGCAAACGGCTTAAAATGTTTGACTTTCATGTTTAGGTTATGTTTTACCACAGCATTACCAACAGTCATAAATAAAAATTCACAGAATGGTATGACAACGTTGCCTCGTTTCACTATACACTGTATCACATGTATATGGTTGAAATGACCATAAAGCCACTTGAAATAGAAGCTTGGGCTGATATTTTTCTAGCCCAGTCTGTGTATCCACATAGCCTATTGTTGTTATGTGATTACATGGAATGAAACATGCATTAGGGGTAATTTTTTAAAGCCTGCTTCACTGACAAAATGTCATCAGCAATAATAAGTCGTTGTTTGCTTAGTACATAGTAATATTTGTGCGATGTAGATCTTGTTAGTTATTCGCCTTCCATGTTTTTTTCAGGTGTTATCATATTAATTTGCATGATTTTACACCAGCATACGTTTATAAAACGATGGCTTTAATTTGACTGTCAATAATGAATTCATAATGCTGAGTGCAAACGAAGTGCCGACTCTCAGACTCACTCGTAGTCTTGCTGATGGGCAGTGATGAAGGTGAAACCCGTGGAACTGAGGCGAATCTGAAGTGTCACCTGATTGTAGAAGTCCAGAATGGTGAGGACGCTGCGGTCCACATCCTGAGAGCTGCGCAGCTGAAGGAGTACACTAAACTCATCTAGAAAGCTGTGCGCACACGCATACACACACACACACACACACACACACACACACACACACCAGAGCTGTAGGATGATTGGTCGAATGATACATATGATTATTCTGCTCCGTATTGAAATCATTCTACCTGCTCCATCTTCATGGGGGTGCCAATAATTTCCTTGGGCAATATTCATATAATGCATATGTAGTGTAAATAAAAAAATATAATAAAAACATGGATCTAAGATAAGCTAAGCTCACTAATATCATAGTCGTCTATGTTTATTATTTGATATAATAATAACCAGCATATTAACTAGTAATCAGCAGTGCTGCAGAGTTCAGGATATATGGACAGACCTCGGGCCAAAAGCTTGCCTCGTCGGCAGAGTCAGGGTTGAGTAGAGTCCGATGTTCAGTACCGAGCATCCTTCGTTATCCTTGAACAGAGACACGTTGTTTCTCTGTGGCACGAGACTGTACAGGAGCTTCAGTAAGTCCACCTTCTGGGTGAAAGGATTCAAATGCTGTTCCACTTCCTCTGTGAAAAATGTAACCAAACCATTCATCAGCAACACTATAAAACTACAGAGTTCTACAGGTTGGATAGCTAAGCGTTCTTAGATTCCTGAAGGAGTTCTGCTTGGAACCCTCTCTGATATGGAAAAGCTCAGTTATAGAGTTCTATAAGGAAATCTCAGAGGGGTGGCAGGTAGAGGCCGTTAGGATTCTCCTCTTGTCATGTAAGCAGGTGAAGACGGATGCAGGTGCGGATTTTTTTAAGGAAATAAAGTAAAACTTAAACAAAACCAAACTTTCAGCATGAACATGGAATCAAAGCATACAACAAACGTAAACTGGGAAACGTATCACTAATGACAGCTAAATAATGCTAAACAAAGACACACTAGAGTGTTTAACTAGACACACCGAGACTGGTGCTCAGTGAGACATGTGACTAAGTGCAGGGGCTGATGGGTAACACAGTCCTGACTTCACTAACGTTTGGTCCAATTACACTGTTTAGCTTTATTTGAACCTTTCTAACAGCCCAGCACCATGACAAAATATTAAGAACGGCTTTTAATTTTAAACCTCAAAGCAGAGTCCAAAGTGAAGAGAGAGGAAAGGGTATAAATTGGACAAGGCAAAGCTCAAACAATTAGACACGGTTCTTTACATCAGATCCTTCAGATCCATCGGGTACCTTGTAACGCTCCTTAACAAGGAACTTTGGGACATGGTACTTCCAATGGACCTACTAATACCTGACCAGGAGCCCATTGTGTCAAAGTTCTGCCACTGCATTAACCCCAAAAGCTATGCTTCAACAAAGAGTTCAACCCAACATAAGTAAAGTATAACCCAGTGAACACAGTAACACCTTTGGTCATTCATATGAGGAGTATTAATCACACAGGACATGACAGCAAAGAACAGTGGAGAAAAGCAGGGAACAGCAGAGAACAGCGGTGTCCATAAGGAACACAGGAAGAGTGCTGATGTAGGATCTGCTCCCAGCGCACATGTAATAGTATTTTTAAACATGAAAGGCAAACCCTGATCCTACATCAACATTCTTACTTTGAGACGTCTGATAAAAGCGGTAGGTTGGAAAGCATGTCTTCTATGATTTATCACACAAAGAACCCATAAAAGGAAAAACCACGACTAAACAGAGATCTTCATATGTGGGTCATGGAAACACCAAACATCTCTGATTTCTTTCAAGGGCACACGCAATGGTCATAGGATGCGAACAAGTAAAGAGAGATGCATTCCTACACTTAAGTGCAAAACTTTGCACACCCCATATGTCCTGAATAGAGAATAATGCATTTTGTTCACTGTTTTATCTGGAAATACCAGTAGTTCAGGTGCAAGGTAAATTACAGATATACACTACCAGTCAAAAGCTTGGACACAGCTACTCTTTTCTTTATTTATTTTGCTTTCTTGCTTTGTAAAACATTACTGAATACATCAAAACTATGAAGCAACACGTATGGCATTATGTTAGGTGGTAAACAAAAATTTGTAAAAAAAAAACCAAAAAAACAAAATATGCTTCATATTTTAGATTCTTCAAAGTACCCACCATTTACCGTGATGGTACAATCGGCATTATCTTACCCAGTTTCATGAAGTCGTCACCTGGAACGCTTTTCAGT
>JAQQZR010000014.1:12348276-12375390 GCA_030068235.1 Notoglanidium macrostoma
CAGAAAGGCACCCTGGGTGACCCAGGGATCGAACCCAGGACCTTCTTGCTGTGAGGCGACAGTGCTAACCACCACACTACCATGCCGAATAGTGTAAATATAAGTTTAAAATAAAAACGGCTTATAATTTTTTTTTTTCCTAAATCAGAAATCAGCCTAGTGGAACGTGTTACTTACAAAAGCGTCTTCATTTTGAAAACTTAAAAAAATACCAAATTCCAGTCTGACCTGCTTCAGAACATCATGTTTCCATACTGATGGATTTGTATAGCAGACACTGCCAAATACAAACACACTAAACCTCCACTAAAAAAAAATCTCAATGTAGCCATTATGGGCTTATCTCTGTATTCTGTGGGTATAGATTACAGCCCCAAAGTGGTCGTTATGCTATGCTCTAATGTGCATGTCGTAAAATAAGTCCGGTGGGTACCTATAGAAATCTTAAAACCTGCAATGGTTTCACAAGGGTGCGTTTTTAGGGTGAAGATGTAAGCGGCTATATGTTCCTTAAATAGTGGGGGAAAAAATCAAATGCTCAAACAGGAAACTATAGTTAATTTATATTGCAAAAAATATTTTCATGAATGTTTGGCAAACTGTAGTTAAACTGTTACAGTGCTAAAAAAACAAAAAAAAACCCTCCAGTGATAAATCCAGATCAAGTGTGACTAGAACAGCATCCGTCTAAGAGCAAAGCTACAAGCTTGTAAAGCTCTTTTATACAACCTGACTCACAATGTTGACACACCGTTAAGAACACCTGAATACACCTTCCGCATTGTGGCATTCCTCCTTAGGGATGCATGCATTTTACAGGTCCTAACAACCAAGCCAGACTGTTCCAACATTACGGCATGTCTATCACAAATCCCCAGGGATCGGATTTTTATTCTAACCATTCCATTCATACTTACAGCAGGGTTTGGCCTGGGGAGCTGTTCCTATATACCTTGTACAATTTCTTCCAATATCACAAGCAATTACTCTCCATTATCCGAGCAAGTACGAGCTTCAGCGATTCAGAGCTGAGATTAAGGTCTGAAAATGTCATTTCCTTTGCAGAAGGTTTTCCTTTGCATGAACTTTAGTACCTACTAATGGCTGTGCTCTTTAAATGTCTTTTAAGAAGCAGCCAGGTCAGGCCCTCAAACCACTGGCTGTGTATATATGACAGAGCTGCTTTTTTTTTCAAGTAATTAAACATTTCTTATAAAAGGTTATTCAGAAAGTGATTCTTATCTTGCTTCTTTCCTTTGCTGTACCTTTATGGTGAACTAGCATAAAGGTAGAGACATTAGAAGAGATCCTTGATTACAAGAGAGTGCCAAGAGAAGTTTGAGGGGGCTTTGCCCCCTCAGGGTCTCTTTTCAGTACTAACAGGAGTGCTCTTGTCTCTTAACCGCAGACTAAAGCACTGCCAAGAGTTGTTCTTGGAGCCTGGACACAAGCTCAATTGGGAGGACACTAGCGCTTTAAGAGGAGATTCCTGTCACCAGTCAGAGCAGCGTTTTCAGAGCCGAGTGACTGGCGTCAGGGCCACGACTTCAAGACAGGAGAGATGGAAATGAAGGGTTCAGTTAATAGAACCAGAAGTCATACAAAGGCAAGAGATATCCCAAATGATCTCGTCATGTAAATTATAGGCTGAGGTTGTAAATAATGTTGCCGTAGTATCTAAACCAGTCATGGAGTTAAGCTATAGACAAAATTGATACATTTTGTAATTACGAAACAATTTTAAATATGCAAAAAAACCAGCACCTTACACTTTAAACATCTGTGATCTTTCATGTCCATGCCATGAAAGATTATGTCTTATGTCCTAAGTTTTGTCTTGTCAATTGAAGTTAATTAAATGTATTTAATGAACATCCACTAGTTTCATTGTTTAGCATTAAAGAAAAGAATTCGGTTTGAGTAATAAACCACATTTCCACAAAGATTTTGTATTTTTATGCGTTTGATTTTTAAGGCAGAAGTTATTTGTACTAAAAACAGCAGGCCCATCGCTGTCAAACAAGACCATTCATAGGTTCCGTGATCATCGTTTGTGGATAAAATTATATATAAAATTTTATTTGAAATAAATAAGTACCAAAAAACACCGTATAACAAAAATCCATATAAAAAAAGGCCCTAAACTGGTGCTTTGAGGCACACCTGTCAGTTTTGTTAAACATAATTATAAAGAAACGTTATACGTTTACTGTTTACATGGTCCATTCAGCCTTATTCGCTGGCACTGGATCAAACCTTTCATTCAATTTAGGTCACCCGTGTGTTTTACAGACAATTTGAAATGGCTGGAACTCCCCATGCCTTGGCTACTAGTGTGATAAGAAACAATACAAGGCCTGGAGATAACTCTTAACAGATTAGCTCCAGTCTCCATGTCTGTATCTGAGACAGCCTGTGCCTGTCCAATCATACTGTAATGATCTCCAGACGCACAATCAGCAGGGTCTGGCCCAAACGCTCTACCCTGGCAGCACACCAGAATTATGGTTATCAATCAGGGATAACATTAATTATGCTTGCTGTCATATAACTGCCTCGTGTCTGGATCTGGATGATGGGGGTGCCACTTAGCCACAGACAAGGCGGTTCTTTCATTCAGAGTCCAAATTAAAAGATTAGCAGACTAGAAGCTGAACAAATAGACCTTGACCTTACTCTCTGGAGCATGCAATTTGGGGGTCGCCAATTACTGTACATCATATAGGCTACTCAGGCGGTGGTTTATGCTTTAAAGTCAGTGAGATATGATCCAGCAGGAAAATGGATATGAAATATCAAGGCTGGCTTGCTGATCTACTACATGACTGAAATCATATAAAGCTTTTGTGTGTGTGTGTGTGTGTGTGTTGTAGGAACATAATATATGTGTTACTCATATATGGCCCAACGTTTGTGGACAACTGACGTCACATTTTGTCCCATAAAGTTTGGAGCACACAATTTCCTTTCACTGGAACTAAGAGGGACAAACCGGTTCCTGCTGACAATCCCCTGTGCACAAAGTGAGCTCTATGAAGACATGGTTTGCCATGGTTGGGGTGGAAAGACTCAAGATCTGACCTCAACCCCACTGAACACCCTGACACCACACCTACTGAATCTAGTGGAAAGCCTATCCAGAAGAGTAGAGGTTATTATAACGGCAAACAAGAACTAAATCTGGAAAAGGATGTTCAACAATTACATATGGATCTGATGGTCAGGTGTCCACATATAGTGTATGTTATGCAAGCAATAAAACACAATAGCGCATACCCATACCCATATTATCGGAAAGTAACCAGTGATGGTGGTGGTGTGATTTGGCCACAAAATTGATTTTCTAATAACAGAAAGTCCTAAACTGTTTTATTCCTCTTGACCCACAGCAGTTTGCCAACGAATAATTTTTTTAACAAACAAAACCCACTATACGTTATCCATTTGTAGTTATGTTTAATGTTGTGGAAGTCACTGTTCCCTCACAGTCATTCCCTCACCAGCCTCTCTTTACTCTCTCTCTTGAAGTTAATAAGTTGAAAAAAAAAATGCAGCTTGTCACATTACAAGAAACCAGA
The DNA here is from genome assembly GCA_030068235.1 of Notoglanidium macrostoma. Classification (NCBI taxonomy): domain Eukaryota; kingdom Metazoa; phylum Chordata; class Actinopteri; order Siluriformes; family Auchenoglanididae; genus Notoglanidium; species Notoglanidium macrostoma. The sequence goes on from JAQQZR010000014.1 coordinate 12,351,855, forward strand.
AACCACAAAGCCTTCTGTGCTGAAGACTTTCCTGTTTCAGAAAACTAAAAGGAACAGCTTTAACCTCTAACGGTTCCAAAGAGCTGACATTGGAGACTCCTTACAAATAATGCTAAATAAACATCATCTAATAGAAAACCTCACTGTATTTAACTTCACTACATTTATATGTGTCTATGTGGAGCCCTGTGTAAGATACTGTAGAAACAATAAGATATTAGAACGAGCACATTAATGCAAACCTTACAGACTCTAATTTCATACGAAATTGCAATAGTGAATTCTATAAATACTGACTCCCACTAATGTCCCTGAGAAACTCACTGGTATGCATCTGAAGTAATTCAGGGACGGCTAGGAAAACAGTGACCTCGACTGGACAGTTCATGTGACACTTCATGAAAACATTTCTGAATGGAAAAAAATATATACACCATCATCTTCTGATGATCCAATCCATGACTTAACACAATGGGTTTTTTTTTACTCTTACCTCAGCTGGTTGGTTATATTTTTAGCATAGCTGCAAGTTCAACAATACAGATTCATCCACTAAGCATGTTGTGAAGTGTTAGCCAAATTTCCCAATGGAGGGAAACTAATAGACTGACTGATTACAGACAAGTTGCACAGCCAATCCACTGGCGAAGAAAATACTTTAAGCATTCCATCCTATGGAATGATACACCAATTTTCCACCCATTCTTCGATAAAGTCTAGCATTGACTTCAGCAGATTCATGAGATTAATCCACAATGTTCTCCATTTCACCTGCTGTTCTCAATCTGGAGCCGTACTTGTCCCATTTCAGCGGGGCAGCTGGCTGAAATGGAGCTCTTGGGAACTTCTTGTAACATAAGCTCTGTTATGGAATTAAAGTTGGGTTTTTTTTTTCCTCTACACATGCATGTTATTTAAAGACAACCCAGATTATGTCATTCTGAAATTGTGGGAAACCTCAGCGCATGAGTGTGAACATCATGCCTGTGGTTTGCTCTTGGCTGAAGCTACTTACAATGTATCAGTTAACATGGCTGGTAATTAAATCACTTTCCCTGCTAGTTCTGGTGATTTTGGCACTTAAGTTTGTAGTGGTATGTAACTCAGTGGTTAGTATTCTGAGCTAATCATCAGATGACTGTTCAAATCCCAAAACTGGGAACCACCTATGGGCCCTTAGACATGAGCTTCTCACTTATATGTCTGGATTATAATCCTGTAAAGAAAATCAGACATGTTTAGCAAGGCTATGTGTTGGTTCCTCAAATCGATTCCTTAAACTGTAAAGCATATCGTCCAAGTTCTCTAAATAAACATACAAAAGGCGTAACCTTGAGGTATGACTAGCGTATTTGTTCTGGAAGGTACAGATTGGTGACTTTCCTGTATATAAAATGGCTTTGAATCCTGTAACTGTCTGCCAAATTATTTTTGGAAATACATTTAAACACAACAGGATATTAGGATAACAGGAATTGCAATTACTTTACATTTATGTTCATAAAGATGAGTGCTTGCAGAATTATAGAGAGCAAAACTTGTACCCTTTAGAAAAATGAATGATACCTTAATTACTGTTAGTAAACCATGAGATGGCACATGTATTTAAGATCCATGTCGTACTGATTAGGATTATAAACGAGTGTATGGCGGCGCCCTGCGGCGCCCTGCGGTACTGCAGCTCAGCCCAACCTTCAACACGGTTTAATACAATTTACAACTAAAACCAAGAGCTACATTAGTGGATTATTGTCCAGTGAGGAGATCAATGCGATGACAAAATAACATTGAACTCTAAAGTGCTTCGGAAAACATCCAAATGTATGCAATGGAAAAAAAAATCAGCAATAACCAAGACAAAAACCGCTCAAAATAATAATATAATAATAGAATAATAGCATAAATAATTCTTACCTGACTCCTGAATCCCAGATCCCATTTCTGTCCAATCCGCATGAAATGCATGGATGCCAGTGGTGAAGATTGCAAAAGCCAAAAATCCTCTTAAACACATGTTTATAAGAGACAGCAATCCCACCTGATTCTGGCTTTACATCGAATAACAAAAAATTTATAAAAACTTTATTTCAACTAATTTCAAACTGATCTGCTTACTGATCAGCATTTGCATTCAAACAATATCCACTTTGGCTTGTTGGGAAAAAGCTAAAGGAACAGTGCATGTGTGTGTGTGTGTGTGTGTGTGTGTGTGTGTGTGTGTGTGTGTGTGTGTGTGTGTGTGTGCCATCTGTACTGTTGGTCTGCTCCGCTTTACAACTCTTGCTTGGCAAGTGCACAGTTTACTATCAGACCAATAAAGCCACGCCCACTACTCAGGCATCAACCAATCAGATTTCTTCAAAAACTATACAGCGCACTTAGGAGTTACAAATCCCAATTTACCAAAACACTGCTATTAATATCTGCATGTAGCTATTAGACATAGCCTACCTGCTAAACACTACTTAGCGCTGTATACTATAGGCTAGTATTTAAAAATAATGAAAATAAACTTTGAATTGGACTATATTTGACTTTATATTCAGTAAAAAAATCAAAATCAAAACAATATTTGATGTTATCAACTGCAAAAGTTTTCTTCGGTGTAATTTAGATAGATAGATATTTAGAAAAGATGGTTTTAATTATTCTAAAACCTTGTGTTGGATAGTTCTGCATATGTCTACTGTACTACATCTATATAATTTTTTAAAATATATTTTCTTCTCTGTACAAAAAAGGCTTTCAGGAACATTCTTTGCATAATTAAGGCTTCCTAAACAGGTTGTTCTTGGGTCCTTTTCTAAAAGAGATATCCTCTGATCTAGGATTCTTCACACTGCACCCACGTACCCGTTTTCCACCAACAGGGAACGGGTCCCTTTCTGGTTCTCGCACCAAATTTGTGAATGTTCAGCGCATTTGATTGAGCGTGATTCTGCTGGTGGAAACACAGGCTGGCAGCCAGGTTCAAAGAGATCCTGAACAGAACCGATTCGAGAACCCGTTCTCACTAGGTGGAAAAGGAGCGACAGGGGAAAAAAAGGTTTAGAAATTAAGGTTTCTAAATTCACACGTCTTTTTTTTTTTGTTTGTTTACATTGTTGTTGTACATTTCAATTGAATTTCTTTTAGAGAAATGTTTTACTCACAATCTGGCTGAAATCGCAGAAAGTCGAAATACAGAACGATATTTTTATAAACACACTATAAAAAAAAACAACAATTACTATTCCACGTAGAACTGCAAAAAAAAAAAAAAAAAAAATGCAAAACAGTCTGGTTTCCTTTTTTTTTTATTCAAGGACTTTGCTTCATACAAAATATTAAGGTAGAAACAACTGCAGAATTCAAAGTCTGGCCATTTGAACAGAAATCAGGCAACAAACAAGTGAGACACAGAATCCGAATAAAGGGCGTTTGTTCCAGCTCTGTCTCGCTGGAGAAGCTGTGCACAATTTTCAATACTGAGTTTATGAAGAAACTTCTTTTTTATTTCTTTTTTTTGCCTCAACAAACCCCTTAATTTATATCAAATGCCATTTAAAAATCAGAACCGAGAAAGAATACATCGTATCAAAAAAGTATGAAGATAAACAATGCGTAGTTCAACATGCACGTACATCATCAGACCATGCAAACATTACTTTATTCCCCAAAAGAGAACAGCCACATTAAACTAGATGTGCAGGAAGGACGGGTGCAATTTCAGGTTTGGCAACAAACGGTGAAAGACTTCGGAGTCGGGTGTAAAGTTTGTTTTTAATAGTGATGAAACTGCAGGTATGGATGAAGTGGATTATATACGGACTACGGTTTCAAGCCACGGTGTGCAGCGTGCTGAAGGACAACAGACGCATCAGGAGTGCAAAGAGGTGTTTCACACTTCAGCATGAAAACAGTGACAACTTCATCTGAACAGTTTCATCACAGCTATTACATGAAAGAGTGGCCATATAAAAATATGCACTATTCAAAACACCCACTCTGCTTTTACACTTTCAAAGTGAGTAACTCTGATGCATGCAGATACATTGCAGATTATTTTTTTTTTAAAGACGTGTTAGTGACATCTGCTTCATTAATCATTGTGCCTTTATGCATTCTAAAATATATATTTTTTAATACATTTTAGTCCTTTTTTAAATTTTTTTATAGAAAAGATTTGGTCACGATCATGCGGAAGGCTGAATCTGGACATCCCAGCAGGTAAAGCTACAGAATGAATGACGTTTCTTTTTCAAAAGTGTCTTCTTGTTGCATAGCCCTACTTTAAACAAAAGTACTTGTTTTCAATCAAAAGCCTGTCATTTCATTGGCTGAGGCATTAAAGACCTTAGCCCCTGTTACTTACTGCATGCTAAGCAGCTAAATGGACACCGAGTTGTGCGTGCAGTGCTACAAAGGAAAGTGGTGCTCAAGCACTCACGGGACAACGGCTTTCCCTCACGAACTTCATCAGCTAGATTTGCTCTCCAAAATCCCTGTGAATTTACATCTTTTTTTATTTCCAGCCACCAAAACAATGCATTATTCCATTACTGGGTGTTGGCTTTTGTGCAGCTTCTCTGTTTGGTTCTCAGCCATCATGGCTGCAGCAGCTGGATATACAGCTGAACATCTGGCGGCAGGTCAGTTAGAGCCAGGAGTGTACCATGTGGAAGGCCAAGGGGTGGACAAATCACTAACTCTGGTCCTGGGACAAACAGATTTAATGTCCTGGCTAGTTTTTTTTTTATTCGTAGTAGGCTCAACAACCAGAAAGCGAATAGAAACCCTACTCATTATTGACTTTCGGAAAACAAAAACTTGGCTTTGTCGCAATGTTTAAACATGTCGTGACACACATCGGTGGTGTAACTATAGCATAAGCTAGGTATTTTGAATCCCACCACCTGCCGCACTACATACATCAGCTGAGGTGCTAGCTATACGATGGCAGAATGATTTCTACTAGTCAGATTAATTAGCATGTTTAGATGGCCGGCTATCTTTCTTTCCGAATCAGGATCTTGTGGAAACACTTACACAAGCAGGCAATTTCACTCTGGACTCAACTATGACGTCAACTAAACATGTTTTGCTAGCCAGGCTGGAATAATATCTTAATAACATGTGCGATGCGAGGAGGAACACTGGCCAGTGACTCGCTGAAAAGGGCGCATGCACAATGTGTTACCGTAGAAACGTTGGTGGACGATAACGCGCACGAACACGTTCATTTCTCTTAGTCTGTATTAACGCACATAAAGGTGCAGACATCGATTCTGGAGAAAGACTGTTGATGTTTGAACTTAACAGCCAAACAAACACACCTCCCACACCTCCTTCAGAAGCTCCGCCCCCCAGATTCATGTACGCGCATTGCCACTAATACCCCCCCCATGCGCCCCGCCCTTCCCCCAGTTGCTGATTGGCTGGAAGAGTGTTGTGTGGCTCATTCCAAGCCACTTTCTTTGTTTTTCCCGTTTACAGAGCCAGGACGGTGTACAAGCACTGGATTTTTTTCAGCACAGATTTCAGCAATAACTGTACCTTTAACTAGATAACTATCTCATCGTATGCTATTATAGCATGTTAGCAACCACCTTTTAGCCTAGTCAGTTTCCAGGCATCCAAAACATGAGCGTGGGCAGCACACTGGAGCTTTTACTTGCCCACTGGGATAAGTAATGAATTTAATATTTGTCCACCCCTGAAGGATATGAGGGGTATTATATGTTGGAGTGGAACAACAAGTTTAATATCAACCTGGGTATGTGATTCTCAAGCTATACATCCTAAAGCCGGCTTTTTGCTGCCGTTTCTGTCTCTCCAGCTTTACACGTCCTCACCTAAAGTTGAAAAGTGAAGCCAATAGCTAGCAATGACGTCCCTGTTGAGCGTCTTCGCTGAAAAGAAATTACACATACATCACCGTCATCAACCTGATCATTCTGCAAGACATGCAATTGTGGTTATGTTGTGTAAAGTAGTAATATATGACTACTGTCATTTCTACACTTCATCCTAAGTAATATTTTGCATTTGTTTTCGAAAAGTCCCACCCTCCCCATTACAAAGTACTACAAATGTAAGAAGAAGAAAAAAAGGAAGGTCTTACAAGAAAACAAACAAAACATAATCATACTGTCATTTCCATAAAAAAAAAAAAAAAAAAAAAAAAAAATATATATATATATATATATATATATATAATAAATAAGAGAAAAACTGAACGTACAGTTTCTTTTGCTTCCTGATTAAGGCCTGCAGTCGTAACACCTTGTAGTTCCACAAAACCCCCGAGCTTCTTCACTCCTCCTTTCTGTCACGTCCTGATACACTATAAAAAGTCTGAGGTCGCTTCATTACTACAATATATTCAAAAGGTCAAAAGGTTAGGCACTTTGTAAGAATGTCTGGAGCAGTCTGTAAGAAATGGTCGACCTGACAGGATGATGAAACTGTAAGCAATTCACGTAAAACACCATCATATCTTTACAATATAATACAAAAAGATGCACCTAATGAATAGAGAAAATATCGAGTTTATACAACAGAAATGACGTTTTTACCAGTTCCAACATCTCACCTCAGAGTGACGTATGCTGGGAATGGTCATCAGCAGCAAAATAATAATTACAACCTTCATGGAGAGTGTTAAATAAATCTGTGCGTAACATATATATGTGTGTGTGTGCGTACATAGCCCACAGGAATGATTCAGCTTTCCACAGATGGAAAACACACAAAATGTGATGTAACATTTCAGCATTCCTCGTCACAAATATATATATATATATATGTATAAAGGGCAGACGGATTTTTTCATGGGAATATTTGTGTGTGGAGACGCTGGACAGCTGAACAGTGTAACGCTGCATTCGAAGCAGTGGAGCTCCATAGGTCACTGTTTTCCCAGCCTTTTTTTTTTCGTGTTGTTGTGGTTGTCCATCATTCAGACTGTGACCTCTCTCACAAAGGCAGGGAATGAAGAGCAGAAACATATATACACATTCAGATCTCTCATGTCTTCATCATAAAGGCAGAATTGGAGCCCTGTCGGATAGTAACAAAATACATCAAAAAGCAGTCCGGGGCTCTCTTTTCATGTACATTTTCCCTCTCTGCAAAAATGAAAGAACGTCCACGTACACAAGTTCCCGCGAAAGAGATGATAAAACTCATCATAATTTTACAAGAGAAAGAAAAACACACGGAGACTCGTCAGCAGATCTGTGTGTGTGCGCGCATCTGAGTGTGTGTATGTGTTTCTGTTAAAGCCGTACTAGCACCATTCTTCCTCCTCTGCTTCAGGGTAGTAGCGTCGGACGTTGTCGCTGCTGCCGCCAGGCCCCGCGGTCATGCCCATGATGTAGTGGTACCCGTTGGGAATCCCGAGCAGGGAATGCTGAGACAGTGGCGGGACGGTCACGATCTGCTGTGGGCTCAGCAGCGTGGTCTGGGGCCGCAGGTACGGCTCGGAGCTGATGCGCATTACGGGACTCGGGGGAGGGAGGGAGGTCCGGGCGCCCACAGAGGACACGGGGGAGGAGTTGGCAGTCCTGTAGGTCACCGCTGGGCGAGGGGTCAGGGGCGTCTGGGGCAGCTGCCTGCGCCCGCGGCTGGGTGTGCTCGAGCCTGAACTCAACAACACCGGGCTGCCTTTAGCCCAACCACTGCCCTAGATGAAAATTTAACAAGCAAATCAAAACAATAAAACGATGAGGGTAATGCGTAAAAAATGGATCAAACAGGCAAAGGGGCCATGGCGAGGAAAGGAAAGGAAAGAAACAGTTACACGCATGACAGAGAACAGAAATAACAAAGGATACGCAAAGCACAAAGACAAAGAAGACAGCCCCAAGAGGACAGAAAGTAAGAAGAACAGAAAGACAGACAAGACGCACAGATAAATGGTGAAGAAGGAAAGAGCAGAACAAGAAGTGAAAGGCCATGAGTGGTTGCACTAAGGGAAAAGAGAAGAGAAGAGTTTCATTTGGTATATAGGATAAGGAAAAACAGAGCCACACAGACTAATAAAACACTGTTTACATACATAATAAACTCCAGCGCATTCCTGAAAGGACCTAAAAAAAGCCAAATCACACTGAAGTGCATGTGCAACAGCTCACAGGGACTCGCCTGGCCGTTTCGAAGCAGCAGCGTGTGTTCAGAATCATGAGAATCATAAATCATGCAACGCCGCTTTGCAGGAATCTCGCTGCACTGGAAGCCTGACCCCGTCTTCACATTTAAAAAAATACCAATGCCTTATGATGGGAGGAAAATTTTCTTTGTTTTTATCTGAACTCTTTAAATAGAAATAGAGCAAATAAAGTGCAAGTTTTAAGGGAAGATTGAGAGCTTCAGATCTCAGACTCAGCACCACAAGACGAGGTCATATATATTGGATATCAGGCTCCACTCTTCTGTCTAGCCAGTTTTCAGCCCCACCTGCTTGGAGAAGGTGGTCTCCTGAGCCTCCCCGGGCGAGGTGGCACAGCTGGCCGGCGCAGGTTTAGCGGGACAGTGCTCGCGGCTGCCGTAGCGATCGCACGAGTAGTAACGCTGCTTCTCTGCCGTTGACGCATGGTGCTTCCTTTCGTGGGAACGGCCTCGGTCGTGCCCTCTCTCCCGAAACGAGGAGTTCCCCACAGAGTCAGGTGCCGTGCCTTAAAACGAGACCAAATGTGAGAAGATGGACGAAAGGTAAAGAAAATCTCCAATATGATAAATCTTTAATATGACAGGGTCAGGCGTAATTTTATTTTAGCCTTAAGGATCTCAGACACAGGATCTCGAAAGCATAATTTCCAGAGAGAGTGTTTGAAGTGATAAACTCTACCGTTTATCACTGACCGTTACGATTCGATGCTTTTGGGAAACTTTTAGTAAAAACATTAGGCCCTGAGCGCTTTGCAGTAATACACAGGAAATTTCCTGGATTTAAAATAAACGATGAATTAAAGATGAAACCTCGTTCCCACGTTCAAAATAGCTACGAGTATGGTTAACTTACTGCCAAATGATTTCACTTCTGTGGAAAGTGCTTGATTGGTGTATTTTGTATGTAGAGCAACAAAATAAAATTCCTATAACGTTTCTGGAACTTTTATTTCTCTTCTGAGAATAAGGCCCCAAGACTCACGACACCACTATATGCACAGTACAGTACCATCTGTACATGAAATCCACTCACAGTTTAATCAATCTTAATTATAACACTGAGAGCCCCTTAAAGTCTTCAACCATAAAACAAATTGGACTTGTCAAATCGTCCTGAACTCCACTTCTGATCGATCACATTCCCAACAGATCAAAAGGCAGCTTGAAGACGCCGTTCCTCGTCTCCAGAACTCCACATTCCTCACACACCAGTCTCGTGGCTCAGTTTTTCTCAGTGCGTTCTGACATTTTTACCCACGGCTGGCCTGCTGTGATGTGGCGATAAATTAGCAGGTCACTGGGTGTGCGGCGTGCCTGTCAGGGCCTTTTATCTGGCTAATGGATGCCAGGTGCATGCTAAAGCTCCTGCAGAGGATCCAGCACACATCGTCTCAGGTCTGGACAAGTGCACGCTGGAATTATAGCCTTTCTCTTCAAGATAATCCTCGATTCATGTATTCTGAGTGCAAATTCTGAAACTCATACCTGACAACTTAACAACACCTTAACAACAAGAAGTCTTTTGGTTTTTGAGTAACTGAGCACTGTAGCCGAGCTTTCAGTAACCCGGCTGATGTCTCAATAAAACATACTTTAAACAGAATTAGGTATCCTGGTTCTTGGTCCAATCAGAACAGAACACAACAACTTCAAGGTGTAACTTCACAATAACAAAATAATACCCATGTAACGAACATCTAATAGAATATTACATAAGATATTACGTATTAAACGTATATGTCACTGACCGCCCGTGCTATTAGGTGGTCCGCCAGGTGACCTATCCAGTGACCTCTGCTTCTTCTCTTTGTCTCGCCGGTGATGGCAGCGGTGATGATGATGATGGTGATGCGGTCGCTCTTGCGCAGGTTTCTCCAAAACGTAGTTGTTCGCGATAACCTCCGGAGGACGCTGTGGGGCAAACGTGGACACCGAGCGCCTCAGGGGGGAGTCAGGAATCGGCTAAGGAAGGAAAAAGAAATGTCGAAAAACATGGATTTATAACGTTGGAAACAAATATAAGTGCTGAAGAAGTGTCATCAAGCAGACAGAGACTCGAGAGTGCCCCCTGGTGATTCTACAACGAATAGAGCAAAACTCAGACAATATTAATCAGAGTAAATCCCATGGCAAGCCACAAGGTCAAAGTATTACATATAAAGAGTGTTACATCTGGGACAGCTGCTTAAGCTTGATATAAATCTCTTTCAATTTAGTCCTGACTAGCAGTTCAGGGTTTAGTGTTTAACAACATACTGCAATCAGCAACAGAGCCTAAGGTGTAGCGTCAGTCTGCGATGATTAAAGGTGAGATGTCCTGTCTGAGACACCTTATCTGTCAGGTCTCTTTGATTTCATGCTTTAAAACAGACAATCTGTCTGTATCACCTAATCCTAAAATCCTGCTTAACGACAGGGTCAACATTCTGCTTGTAATTCAAGCCTTTGTGTTTAACAGCAACCTAGTAATAAATACCATGAAGGTATTAGTGCGTTCATAATATAGTGGAGGAAGAAGGATTTGAAACAATACATACTGCAAGTAAGGTTCCTGGAGAGTGACGCGAATAACTTCTCTGTCAAAGTGCCATGTAGGAGAGAGCAGAGGAAATGGTTCATTTGTTAGAGGAAAAGAAAGAAAAGCTTTAATGTCATTAGCAAGTTTCACGGCAGGTTCGTGACACCGAACGCAAAATCTATAATTCAGCAGTGCACTTCCTGGTTCCTGGTGGCTTTGTAATGGATTATAATGGTTAGTAATGGTCTTCTGTGGTTTTATATTGTAATGTAACGAGTGCAGATGGTTTACCATGTGACCTGTGACTGATTCGAAATGGAGCTGATTATTTTCTAACGGGATTTAAAGGTCCTACAGGCGTCTGCTGGTCTCACCTTACGGCAATACTCTGTCGTTCAATGCACAATTTAATAGATATATTCACAACTGTTATTGGCACTTACGGCTTTATCACTTTGTAATCCTGTTTGTCTTGGTTTCAATCTGGGTTTATGTCGCAATGTAGAAGGTCCTATTTATTTAAAGGTGACCTTTGACCACTTCGAGATGTGTTTCCATGGTTCTTGTAATCTTTGGTGGTGCGCTGTGGTGCAGTAAAATAATTAGCTACGCGAGGGTCTATATTAAAGTGATTATATCATCAATAAGGGTCTTCTTAAAATCCCTTATCCGTGACAAAAATCACCGTGTTACATGGACTCCAGCAACTTATTACTGCGGCAGAAAATACGATTATAAAAAAAATTTAATCAGGTGTACAATTTATTATTAATAATATTCACAAAAACTAATTCTTCCTCCGTGCAATGTAGCCTGTTGCTAAGCAACATAACAGACAAAGACACTGGCATTGTATGGAAAAAAAAAAACAATGGATTACGTGTGACATGTCGTGATGCGGTCACGGGTGTTTTATGACTTTAAACGCAGCTTAGCCAATCAGATTTCAGAACCAAAACCATGAAGATTTATTGCGCCTAATAGAGCAATTCAACCAATTATTGATTGAAACAATGGATTTTAATCGTTAGATCGTAATGGGGATATTGTTTAATTTGAGAAATTAGGTCATTTGCCGTTAGGAACTTAAACAATATGACCAATGTTTTATTCTTGGTCAGTTGTCAGCTACAGGGCCTGTGCTTTTTGGCCCAGAGTGAATGTATCCGTGCTGTGTAGCCTTTCTTGAGGTAAGCCAAGCCGAAGGCCTGGAACAGAGCCAGGGTCAGCTAGTGGAGATGGGGTGGGTGGGAAGGGTCTCAGGATCAAAAAAGAAGGATTTGAGCCATATGAGCAGGTGCTGAAACCTCACAGTCAACCACTATTACCTGCTGAGCACTTTCTCTCACTCTTTCCCAGGATGGAAATCCAGTATACCAGGGAAATGTGAGAAATCTGAACCATTTTTGAAGCAGCTCATTACGCCTGAGACCTCCTAATCGTCTTCTAGGTTACAGGGAGAATTACCTGTGCAGAAGTGCTATGATTCTGATCTAATATGTCACGTCAGACTCTGTGTAGCCGAGCTGAACCGCAGGAGTTTCCTCAAAACTGTACTAATGAGGGGCTCAAACTGGTAATCACTTTACCATCGCAAGGGCTTTGAGATTCCAGGGTTGGAAAAGGTTAAAACCCGCAGCCAGCAAATAGCAAGAACAATAAAAACAAAAGGCTCCGGAGAGGCTGGATGGTCTAAGCACTCACAGGAAATCAAGAGTTCAAATCCCAAAGAATCCCAGCCATCCATAGCCGGGAGATTGAGAGCGTAATTGACCTTGGTCTCTGGGTGGGGAAAATGGCTTTCCTCTCTCTGTTTTCATTTTGTTGACGGCTAGCACATCTGTTAGCCCATGAAAACAAAACTATAACAGTTTACAGTCACCTCAAAGGGTGTTACACGAGCAGCAGTTTTCTTCGCTCACAATTCCTTATTGGGATCCATCATGCCGTACGAACAACTTATAGTTGGTTAAAGATTGCCGCAACTAAATAGTGTAAACAAATAAATGAAAAAAAAAAAAAAAAGTTGTGCGCCTAAAAATATGTGCTGAAGAAAGAACAGGATTTATTCCTTGACCTTGGGTAACCGGTCTCATTAAAAGCCGCTATGCAGTGTCTGTTAGCTTGAGCAGAAAACCAATACAGACCTCAGAGTTGGCAGTTTTCCCCAAAACAAACTGCAATATAATTGCTCCGGCTCTCCAAAGCGTGAATACACCACATTCATTACAGCTGGTGTGTTAAACCAATGTGCAGCAATGCGACTACATTATCTTGTACTTGATGGTAATGATAGTGAGATCATGGTGAGTTTTTTCATTTGTGGCAATTCAATGCACATGCACATGGGCCGTGTGAGCTTATAACACCCCTGCACTCCAAACTCTCAGTTTTAAATGGTTAATTTTGAGTTATATTATCATACAGATGGGCACAGCTTCAATGCAACCTTGCCATAGATTCTAAGACTTTTATGCACAACAGTCTGCACAAAACACATCAGTAACTACATAGCAGTTTATATATACATATATACATGTTACCTGCATCTCGGTGTTGAGTTTGGGCATGGATACTGCTCGTCCTTGACCCTCTAAACCAACAGGAGCTACTGTGTTGGAAGTGTTCTCCATGTTCCTCATCTCTACTGACACCTAGCAGAGAAAGCCACACATTTAGAGAAGTGAAATAAAACAATTGAGGAAAGTGTAAGGTGTGAGAAGACTTGTTAACACCTGGGCAGTGTTCGTGTTCGACATGTCTTCTGACTGGCCTCTCAGGATGGGTCGTTTCTTTGACCTCTGGACCTCTTTGGTTTTCTCTGAAGCCCAAGACGAGGAGCCTTTAATGGCGTTGTCATGGCTGGGTTTATAGCAGGAAATAACATTGTGAAATTATAATGGCATGAATAGACAAAAAACACAGGAAATCAGAATTAAGAAATCAGGCTTGTGGCTTTGTATAAAGTATGTCAGTCATACTGCATTGTGTGTGTGTGTGTGTGTGTGTGTGTGTGTGTGTGTGTGTTTGTGATTAGGGCCTACGATGTGTGTCCGTTGTTCAGTGTGGCAGAGCTGGGTCTGATAGGAGGCTGGATAACTGATGGGCAGTCCATCATGCTCCTGCTCTTCTCCTGCATAGGGCTCAGTATAGGCTCCAGGAGAGCACCCACATTGTTCTACGCAGTAGACACACAGCGGAGACAAACTCCAAACAGTCAACACACTGGTGTCCTCTCGTCCTCTAGACATGTGCGACCCATCACATCAAATCAGGTGTTGAGTCACATTTTGTGTTCTGCATATTTTCCGATTCCTGGTTCATTAAGCTCCATTTTGATACCAAGTTCATAAGCGTATCATGTCACCATGGCAACAGTGTGAGTTTACTTACGAGAGCCTCGGAAAACTCGGTCGGAATCTGATTTTTAGAATATTTAAATGAGGATTCCGTGACGTGATAAGAAAGAGGGAATCCTCAGGCTCATTTTGACACCGGGATTTCCCTTAAAAACAACTTCACCGGCAGCGCAGATTTATAGCGAAATAACATTTCTGGACTTGGACAGTGTTCATTAAAGTGCTTTAAAACAATGTTTAGGATTATTTCCCGAATCTGTTGAAGACTCAGGAAAATCAACCGAATTTTGCCAGAACTGAAGATTTCAATTTACACTTTATTTAGGATATTAATAAATTTACAATAACACTTTATTGGCCAGAGCGCAAAACTACCCTGTTCGACTTAATACCTGACTTGATAGGGTGTGATAGAGTCACATATTATGCTGAAGTAATAGTTTGATTTTATCCTTATCATAAATGTACTCTATCCACTAAGACATGCTTAATGTTCAAACATAATTTGCCTCAGTTTATAAAAATGGCACAATATAAATTAAACTGGAGCAATATTATCGTTGCATTAGGCCACACCTTCTACTCGAGTCTGAAGATGAAAGTGATTCAGCTTTTGTTAGCAATTTTGCTTGTTAGCAATGTTAGCTTTGCAGCTCCATCAAAAACTGAGAAACTTCTGACAGAGAACATGTTGGCACGAAATAATACTTTTTATATTTGATCAAATAAGCATTATAGACAAATAGACCATACGACAACACACAGCATATGGAGACACACACGCGCATGTGTGTGTGTGTGTGTGTGTGTGTGTGTGTGTGTGCTCTCTGACCTGTGGTCCTGGCTGATCTTTCGACTGCTGCAGTTGCATCTGCAGTTTCTTGGCTCTGTTCTGTTTGTAGTAGTCGAAGATCATGAGAGCAGCGTACACCTTGCCAACCGTCAGCTCGTTAGCTGTAAAGGAGAGAAATATATCATCACAAAGATATATATATATATATAGTATGTCAGATTTACACCTTATCCTCAGGCCTTTTGTCATAAAGAGACTCCTACATGCTTTACAGAGAACGTTTTACAATTCAATACCAGGAACCTCTTTATTTTATCATTTATTACAAGATTTTTTTTCCCTACGTGTCATGCAGTCTAACGTGAAGCAGACTTACTGTTACTACCCTGTAGTTGCTCATTTAAAAAAAACAAAACCAGCACATCCCATGTCCTGTCACTATGAAACCAGAAAGTACTGAACTCTCTCCTGTGTTATAGCTTCACCTCTGACTGTTACAAAGCATCAACACTGGAGTCTCCTTGCAGTAAACGTCACCATATCACATTTTAACCTCTTTACCATAGACGTCCCTGTGTAAACTGTTTCTATAGAAGCGTACAGAAAGAGCACATTTATATAAACCTTGCTGTCAGCACTACCGTCCGGGCCGCTGTTATAGAAAATTAATCAACACCTTCTAAACAATCGGACTCAAGCATTAAGAGATTTAATTAAAAGTATATCGTTTCAAAAAGTAGCCTTTGCTAAATGTGATGAAATGGTGAATACTCAGTACATTGTAAACTTTTTGACTTATACTAAGCGAATGAGCAATTCTGTTTAATTGATTTGCCAAAAATAGATTTACATTTGTAACTGTGGTCATGGAACAGGTCGGATTAGTGGATAGAGAACCGCTGGGTGATTCAGATGCGCTCAGTGTGAGCAATCTGCTTCTCACCACTAGATGGCAGTTAAGGAACATCTTATTGGAGTAAGCTCAAGTTGATTAACAGTGTTAATTATTAAGACCAGCAGAGGGTGTGTGTACTTGTACTCGCTACGTATTGAGGACCGAAAAACGTATTTAACCAACAGAGTGAGGACATTTCTGGAAAGTGAGGACATTTTGGCTGGTCCTCACTTTTCCAAAGGGCTGTTTGAGGTTTAAGACTTGTTTTTAGTGTTTAGATTAAGGTTAGGGTTGAGGGTAGGCATTTGTTGGCGATGATTAAGGTTATGTGTGTGTGTGTGTGTGTGTGTGTGTGTGTGTGTGTGTTGGATGATGCTAACGTTTGTGAGGAGTCACCAGCAGATCCATGGACTTCTGAGACAGGTTTGGCCAGACGGTTGCCAGCTCCTTCTTTAGCTCAGCATCACGCAGACGCTGGGCCACCATCCCTGCAAACACACACCAATAGTTCAGTATCCATTAAACTAACATGTCATCAACAGCTCATCATTTCATTAACAGTGGGAATTGGCAAAGATTTCAAGTAATTTGATAAAACATCTTTTTTGGATCCTCGAAGGGTCTCCATTCATTTCTCGCAGAATTGCTTGATTATTTTATTTAATATTTCAACTCCATCATAATGACTGTGGCCATTGTTGCAATTTGTGGTACGGAATTTACAAAAACCAAAAAAAACCAAAGCCAACAGTTTTTTCATGTTATACCTGGTGCTCCATTTGAAGACAGATGTTCCTAATTTCACTTTAATAATTTAAAGATGTCGGATTATCAGAATCATCCTCTCAAGAAAAGAAAAAAACAAGAATAAAAGCACAGATAAAGAGAGCAGACAGATATATGACAAGACTGTTGATTAGGAACAGAGCCGTCAGAAGCGAACAGACTCGGAGACTCTACATGACACTCTTGAGGCTGAACGACTGACCTGAGGCCAGTTTGATCTCCAGCGCGGTGCGGATTAGAGCCATGAGCGTGGAGGTGAAGTGGACGGTGTTGTCATCGGCGATGGGCATGTTCATCTTCACCAGACGCTGAGGGGAGTCAGGAGGGCGTTAGAGGAGAAGAGCACTCGAAAAAAAAACAACAACAACAACAAAAGTCACTATGAAACAAAACAAACAAATACAACCCAAGCCTGTGAGACGCCTCAGGGCCAAAACCATCTGCGTGCTTGTGACAGGCTTTTGGTGATTTGACACTTAAAAACACTGAGATGTTCCAATTTTCACACACTCTCAGTGGACATATTGGGATAAAGATCATGCGTGTAGCCTGAAGCACACAAAACGTTTGGTCCTAAATGATAAGAGTACAGAGAAGTACAGAGACGTAACAGTATTCAGACAGTCACATTCACTTCTATAGGCTACGTCTGCAAGAAAAGTGCATCAGTGACAGAAAAGTAGAGAGAAGCATGAAGGCATAACCATGAGGGTGACTCAGATCACAGGAGCTCATCACCGCACACAGCTAAAAGTGCACTTTCTCTCAGGGTGCTTTAACGTCTGTTATGAATCGGGATCAGAGCGACGTTGACGGTCTGGTTCGTTTGGTTTGGTTTCAGGCTGCGCAAAATTGAACGGACCAAAAACAAATCGAATAAACAAACACGGGTTGAAATAAGTTAAACAAACTTTTACCAAGCGTGTGCAGAAATCAGGTCCATGGGGGCGGAGCTAACTCAAATGACCAGGTAATTATACACACTCGCTGGCCACTTTAACACGTGCTCATTCATGCAGATATCTAATTAAGCCAATCAGGTTGAAAATTCGGTCATGTTAGAAAAATAACATTTGATTTCGTTTTCGCGTGGCCTCAAATTCCTGCTCTTGACTGACAGGAGCAGAACCAGATGTGGTCTCCTGCTGTTGTAGCTTACGGCCTGATGTTTGTTCTGAAATGCTTTTCTGCTCACCGTGGTCGTAAAGAGTGTGCAGCCTTGATTAACAAAGCACTTCCGGATGCAGAACCACCGATCGATGGACGTTTTATCTTTATTAGTTTTTTCGTACCATTCTGTGTAAACCCTAGACACTGGAGTGAGTGTAAATCCCAGGAGATTAACAATTTCTAAAATACTCAAACCAGCCCATCTGGCACCAACAACCATGCCAGAGTCAAAGCGTGAATGAATGAGCAGGTGTACAGCTGTTTTTCATCAAGTGGCTGGCGGGTGTAAAAACTTTTTAAAATAGCATGCATCTATTTTCTCGTTTTTGTGCTTCAGTCCAAATATCCCGACTACATCGCCTTGCTGCGGCACTACAGCTCCATCCTTTGTCTCAGTTTACGCCTCATGCTTCATTTAAGCAGCTATTAAAATACTGCCACCCAAAACCCATATCATATTCGACTAAACGCTGCATATCTAAAAGCACCCTGAAATTACTCTAAAACACTATGGATAGAATTTTGTACCAGAAGTGCAAATATCTTAAATCGGTAATCTCTTGTGCTGTGAAGAGTTGAGCGTCTGTGAACTGAAAGATCATGAAATCAGTTGCAGTCACGGTGTGGAGGATTTAAAATAAAGGAAAAGAGGGACTACGTGTCATACTTGCACACTCAGCAGGTAGCAAAGGAGTGCCGAACAAATGAGAGAGCGAGCGCAGAGGATATCGCGGATGAGAGCCCAAGCGAAAGAAGTAGAGAGCTAGATAGAAACATAGACACAGACAGACAGACAGATAGATAGATAGATAGAGCGATAGATAGAGTGGGTATAGTTCTGGTGGTTTTAAACCACACACACGCATACGCACATATGAACTGCTCCACTGCAAAGAGTGGTTCTCAGGGGAACTTTCTACGCTAAGGTATAAGAGGTTAATCATAAGTTTGCTAGGAATTTTTGCAGCCATTAAACAAAAGGACCACAACTGCAACGTCTAGAGGAATGACTGCACCAGCATGTGTATAAAGCTTATAAATCATCCCTACAGAGCATCTGATTGAGAAGTGGTGCATCTGAGCTGTGCGCAAACAATGCAGAATAAAGGCGTACGTGACTCAGTGTGAAATGGGACATCTCTGAAAGTAAACCAGACCGGGACTCAGTTTACACTTCATCGTTTCACGAATCTTAATAAGTACCAGGATTATATCCAGATAGCGATTATTGGGAACGGCCTCGCACAGATTTAAACTTCCAACAAAAAAAAAAAAAAGAAGAAAAAAAAAGAGTAGTCTCATCCGGGCTTCACTGGTTGACTATAGATTTGTACCCATAAGATGCTGCTATAACGAGAAACACTACAATTCTCATACTGAACATCATTTCAACACATCAAGTACTGTTTGTCTTTACAATATGCAGTTATACACACTATCTGGTGTTACCCAGAAGCGCATCCATTTCAAATCTGGTTCCACTTAAGGTTTCTTCCTCCCAATTGTCTGAGTTTCATCTCGCACTGTCTTGCTC
Organism: Notoglanidium macrostoma; assembly: GCA_030068235.1. Taxonomy (NCBI): domain Eukaryota; kingdom Metazoa; phylum Chordata; class Actinopteri; order Siluriformes; family Auchenoglanididae; genus Notoglanidium; species Notoglanidium macrostoma. The sequence goes on from JAQQZR010000014.1 coordinate 12,371,061, forward strand.
ATTAGGGATCTGAATTGCTGTAAAGCACCTGCGGGTTCATTTCTATTGCGAAAAGCACCCGTTAAACTGAATTTACCAAAAAAAATCCAAGTGTGAATGCACCAGAGGTGTGACGTCAGGTTTGAGTCAGACTTTAAGTTTAACAAAGTGATTAGCTTCAGTTACAAACAACTTTGCTATTAGGCAAAATAAAAGAAAATGTAATATTCAAGATCACAGATAAAAGGTTCGGTTAATCTCGGCCTCAGATATGTTACGGAGTGTTTAATATCTTTTGTACACTGTTATCCTCAATCCTGAGTGTCAATTCTAAACGAATGCTGCTCTAAATGAAACCTATACGTTGGTAAACAGTAAAGTAGTTTAGGTACATTTCCCAGTGTTGATGTGCTAGAGTTTTAATAAAGTAGTTTTCCGATCCATGACGTTTGGATTTCTCTTCGTCTTAGTAATAAAAAGCATTCATTATTTACGTCAAATAAATAGTCGGAATTTACTTGTTACCTGCAAAGCAAATAATCTTGAAATGCACTCGGGGTCCATGTCAGGAGGTCTTGCATGCATTTTTATGCAGACGTACTACAAAGCACGCTTAACAACCGAAACCTGTTCCTGATACCTAGTTTCATAAGACATATGGTCCATGGCCTATAATTCTTTCCTCTGAGTTTAAAAAAGTAAAAAATGCTGTTCATTTGTTATCTTCAATGGGTGGTGGATCACATCGCGTGCTGGTCAGGTGGAACGAGAACACTAACAGATGGTGTAATTGGTGTAACAGATCACCGAGGACACAAATCTGGATATAATCCAGAAGAAATGCATAAAATGACCAAGTGTAAACCAAGTCTGGGAATGGGACCACTAAGCTAGCACATATTTGACCCTTCATTGCATAAAGAACATGCTAGAATCAGCTAACCTTTCTACAAGTCCTAGTCTGGTATATTATCATACTAGTATCTTGGTATGACAGAGGGAGTGGAGAAAGGGCACAATGATCCGAGAAAAGGAGGGAAAAGAGAAAGACGGGCCACACCAGGAAGAGCGGGCACAAAGGGGAAAAAAACAAGGAAAGGAAGGGGCGGGAGACACTGCAGAGCAGAGAGGTTGGCTGAAGGATAAGCCAATGGGAAGACAGGGTGAGCGGAGCAGGGTCGGGGTGCGGCAGGAGAAGTCAGGCTACCTTGTAGGCGATTCGCGGCGGACATTTCTTTCCCAAACCTAAAGGTGGGCACATGTGGAGCAGCATCTCATACATATCGCGGTACTTGATACGGCCACTTCACAGAGTCGAGAACGCAACAGAACCCAAAATCAAAAGACAAGGATGGGGAGTTAGAGAGACGGGAAGAGGAGAGGGGAGGAAATGAAATGAAACAAAGCAGAACAGAAATGAAAAATAATACAAATTAAAAAAAGAAAAAAAAGAAAAAAGAAACAGAAATCTGTGTTATTTAGATTTCCACGAGTGTCATGAACAGGGATGCCATCCTTGCCTGGGTCAGGGTCAAAGATGGATCCTAAAAGGTTACAGGTTAGAGGAAGAGAGAAAGAGTTGATCCCTAAACGGGGAAGAAGAATGGAATGAAGCAGAGGTGCACACATGGTGTGGATAGTGACAGAATGGCTGCATTGTTTGTAAGATGTCTGCTTGTGCATGCTAAGAGACATCAGGTCAGGTTTCCTCTTTTAGTGCTTGCAAACAAAGATTTCAATGCCAGTCTTTTTTTTCTTTTTCTTTTTCTTTTAAATCAATGACCTTCCACTTGTATTTGATGCAACATCTGTGAGCCGAGCTGAAGCTTAGGTAACACTTAGCTTCAACTTAGCATATCAGAAGTCATTCCAAGTTAAGCTTCAGCCACGGTATTATACATATAGGACTATTATATTGTATACATTATGAGTATGATATAATACAGAGTCATAAAGCTGATCATGTTGGCTTTGAAAGCTTTGTTTCCCATTCAACATCATTAACCAAAGCCAGTCAAGTCTGAAAGGGCAAGTGCTCGTGTATAGGCAAGTCATTTAGTGCACAGCCATTCAGTTCAGGTCTCTGGGCGCTGGAGCACAGAGCCCACAAGAGTGGAGGAAGTTTTCTGGGGTTTGCAAACCTTGTATGCTACCCTATTAGGGCAGTTCTTCCCTAAGCCAAGAGGGGGTGAGATAATTCGCAACAAATTGTACATATCCTTATAGGAAATCCGTCCGCTGCAGAGAAAACAAGCAAGACATGACACAGGTGTAAGGCAAGCTCAGCTCGGAGAGTATATTAGTATAGGCATTGGACACGTATGGCCACGTCGAGCCCATATGTATCCATCAGGGTTGTGCATGAGTATAGCGGGGTATATAGATACTCCTTTACATATTATCTTATAGAAAAATGACAGGACAGGAAAGGCTTTTCAGACCCCTATACAGCTTCCAGACTGTGATACTACATAAGTCAGTGACTCAGATCTGTCTCCGTTTGCAGGGCATTGTGGGTGTCAGGACATACCATGCAGCCGGGTCGTACTCAGCCCACACGCGGATGAACTCGTCCAGGTGGTGGGGACCCAGGATGGAGGAGTCCCGGGTCAGGTACTCGAAATTATCCATGATCACAGCCACAAACAGATTGAGCATCTGGGAAAAGGAGATGGAGACGACATACTAGAGGTTGGAGGTTCTTTAATGCTGAAGCAGCACTTGGTAATCATATGGGAATTATAATGTCACTATTATATCATTATCATGTAACCAGCTGGAGATTCCTGTAATATAATCATTCTCAGTTAACAATTCTCACACAAAACATGCCACAAAAGTATTGGCACCCATACCCCAGTATATCACAATATTGTTTCATTATAATAGTTTTAATTAAAATTTTGATTTATTTATTTATTTATTTTTTTAAATGTCCCATGGAATTCCTGTTTTCCTAAAACATTTCCTGTTTCCCCGAGGTATAAACATGAGTTTGCGCAAATGTAAAATCTTTCCACACCAAAGATGTGAAATATTACTTAAGCTCCGGTATTACACACATGTTCATCACACATATATGAAAATTATAAACTGAACAATTAACTACAAGTATGTAGATCATGCAAGATTATGGAGATACATATGGTTTAGATTTAGCATGTACAAGTTAAAAATATAATGAACGCTGTACCAAAGCACCTAGACCTTTACACTGTTAGGACAAATGATGGAGTCATGAAACAAATATGTTAAGACTTGGCCAGAGTGGGTTCTCTATGGAGACCTCAACATAGAAATGCTTGCAGGAACCCAAAAATCAGGGTTCTGCAGTGACCTGACTGGACTTGAACCTTACTGCAGTCTATGTGCATAAGCTTGATAAGATAAAAAAAAAAGACTGACAGTTGATGTGGGGTATTAATAGTGGGGGTGCCAATAATTTTAAAACAAGCGCTATACAGAAAACAAAAAGTACACAAATTGTTATGTTAGAAAAAATATTTGCATTCAGATAAAATGATGCCCCGTATACAAGTTCCTATATATTACTAACTGTAAATATTAATCATTTCAGATAGACCTTTTTGTTCATTTTCATGAAAGGGTGCCAATAATTTTGAAGCTGATTGTGCGGCAGTTCTAACGTTACTAGAGTCGGTATATAAAACACATTTTTGAAAAGAAAGTCTTTTTTGGTTCAAGTCTTTAAAGGGATACATGTTCATTTCACTCCTCTCTAGAGGGTCACTGAAATGTTTCTCATGTTGTGAGAAAAGAATGTGCATCCCATCACGTTATGCTTCTTGGACAACCAAGTCAACCATTTTGTTCTGATATTTTTAGTTTAAATGGATCTGAGGAATCGGGGTATATTGGAGCAGTATAATTAGGCCCACAGCGCCTCAGTGAGCTGGACTACAGTAATGAACAGAGACAACCGAGGGCACTGACCAGGAAAGAGCAAAGGAAGATGAAGGAGACAAAGTAAAAGTAGGCAAAGTCGCTGCCGCACTCATTTCCCGGCGTGCCGGAGTTCACGTCACACGGACGATGGCGCAGACACGACAGCATGATCTCGTGCCAGGCCTCTCCTGTAGCACTCCTAAAGGGGCAAATAAACACACCGAAGTGTACACACATTAATCCTGCACATTCACTGAACAAAAAGACATTAAAGATATAGTCCAGCATTTTTTAACTTAATCTCTTTCTATATACACTATCAGTCAAAAGTTTGGACACACCGTCTAATTCAATTTTTGTCTTTATTATTATGACTTTAAAAGAGACTGGATAATGATGGACTGTTGTTTCTCTTTACTTAGTCGAGCGGTTGTTGACATAAAAG
>JAQQZR010000014.1:12397408-12414304 GCA_030068235.1 Notoglanidium macrostoma
TTTAGAGTAGCCAGTTGACCTAATCTGCATGTCTTTGGACTGTGGGAGGAAACCGGAACACCCAGAGGAAACCCACGGATACACGGGGAGAACATGCAAACTCCGCACAGAAAGGCACGCTGGGTGACCCGGGGATCGAACCCAGGACCTTCTCGCTGTGAGGCGACAGTGCTAACCACCACACCACCGTGCCGCCCTGATGAAGTTTCAATTCAAGAGAAAAAACGAAAAATATGAACTGAAAAATCAATTTCTATAAAACATTAAGGACCTAATTTAAAAACATCAAGACTAGTTATTTTGATCACAGTGACAGTGAGGTCTCACTTAAGTACTGAAATTTATACTAAAAAATATGACTTACGTGAATGCGAAGGCCACCAGAGCGCCACTGACCACAATGAAGTCCAGAATATTCCACAGGTCTCTGAAGTACGAGCCTGGATGCAGCAGCAAGCCCAAATCTACCATCTGGCAAAAGGAAAAAAAAGGGCAGAATAATACACTCACAGCATGTTAAAGACTGCAACACTGTCACCTTTTGTCTACAGGATTGCACGTGAATCACTGCCACCCTTTTTAAAGATATTATGGTAATTAATTCCCGGATCCAGATGTAGGCGACAGATGGCAACCTAAAACAAAGGCTCGCTGAGGGTAAACTGACATCTCATAGTCAGATCAGGGTCAAGCGAATATGGCGTAGCACATTGAGCAAACGCCTGCCTTTTACAGTCTAAAAAAGCGAAATGAAGTTTGTGCTCACCTTAATTACCATCTCAAATGTGAACACACCGGTGAAGACGTAGTCCAAATACTTCAGCACCTTTCAAAACAAATATTCTATTCACAAAGACAGCTTAAGACAAGCTGAGAACAGAAGAGTACTGTAATATAATTACATGAAATCAGGCAGTTATACCAAACACACTCACGTAGTTCCGCAGAGCGTTGGCATTAACCGGGTCTTCTGCAGCCAGTGCAATGCTGCTCATGGCTATAACCACCAGGATACACATCTCAAAGTAACGTAGGCTGACTACATAGTGGCACAAACGCCTGACCCTGCACACACACACACACACACACACACACACACACACACACAGAACATGAGGAGGGGATTTGATCCTTTATTCTGTCTAGCACATACCATTTACTACTACATGATGGTGATTAATTTTCTAAATTATAGAAAAATAATTCTTTCTATAATTCTATAATAAGGACTTGTATTGCAGGCGCTCTATATAAAGTGAGTGTTGAATTGTTTATGTACAGATTGAGTTTATTGAGTATTTTTGGAAGGAGTCTCCGGTGTCAGCCCTTTGCAACAGTCAGGTAAAGCCGTTTCTTTAACGCTCCACTATGTAGGATTCAACCTGGATTCACTCTGCCACTTGTAAATATGTGAACTGATGAAGGCGCAACATGGCGGCGCCGTAGAAGTGGACCCGCTCCCTGTGTAAATATAAAGAGCTCATTCTAAGCTTATGAAAATACAACGATTCGTAGTTATATTATATTATGGAATATATACTAATAGATGCCCTCAAAATCCTACATAGACCTTTAAGTTTTCCAGCGCAGTCTTCAGGACAGAGCACTTTGTGTTTTCTGGTTTCTCTTTAACGTCCGTCGTGCTTTCGGCTTATCAGTTAAAGAGACAAAAAAGCAGCTGGTGAGGGAATGAGCATTTATAGCTGCTATAATCTAAGTGTTAACAGGAATCACAGGACAAACATTAAACGCAAATACAGATAGATAAAAATGTGTCTTTTTTTAATTCATAAAAAAAAATCCAATTGTTAGAAAATTGCTGGGGTATAAAACGGATAAAACCACTTTCGGTATGTTTCAAAATGATTAACCGAAGATGTTTTTCAGAGAGATTTTTTCATATGAGTTAAAATCCACCTCATGAACTCCTTTGCCTTTTGTTTTCGGGACAGGAAGTCCTGCAACTGAGGATCTTAATCATTGATGTGGGGAATATTCTAGCTGGAAATTCTGTTACGCTTTAAACATATGCACACACACACACACACACACACTCACGGGTTAGTTGGGCTGAAGATAAACATGGAACTGTATGGAAGGATAGGGCGTGGACCGCACTGGTTCACCTCCTCCAGGTTCTTCTCAGTCATGGGCACTGTCTCGCTGTCTATACTGTTCACTTGAGTACAGAGATAGAGCACTTAGATAGAGTACAGAGATTAGAGACATCAATATTAATAGTAAATTTTTTTTCATCGATAATGCATTTTTGTTATGGCAAATGGAGTCTCACTATTATTTTGTAGCATTACGTATGAAGAGCGGTGCATACTGGCTATGAGAGTGGTCTCTCCAGGTGGAGAAGTGATGGTGACAGGGATGTGGACCCCCAGGCCTCCTGTACGGCTCACATTTCGCTGGTTGTCCGAGTCTTCTGGTTTCTCCAGACCCCACCGATTCCCCACTGGAAGCTGCTGAGAAGTTGCAGGCAGCACATCTCCACCCATTTCGTTTTGTCTAAACCAGGAAATTACCATCATGTTACACTGTACACTCATTTCCTGAATAAAATCCTAGCCAGCTAGTTCATATAAGCTAACCTGATGGGCAAGATAAATGCTTGCCATCTTCATTCCTAACACTAGCCTGAGACGATTTTAAGTCATAGTTTCTGAGAGGATTTTAAGTCATAGTAAAAACGGCTTGAAAGTGCCGTCGCTTGCTAACATAGGCTAAACTGACAGGGTTTCTGAGAGGATTTTATAAACGCCTGCAATCTTTATTGCTAACACAGCCTGCTTGCTAACATAAACAAAACTCGCAGGATCTCGGAGAGGATTTTGAAGTCATATTTGTAAACATTAGCAGTCTTCACTGCTAAATGTAGCCAGCTAGCCAACACAAGTTAAATGAACAGGACATGTTCAAAAAAGTCCAGGACTGCTAATGCTATACATCTAGCTACCATGACAAAAATCTGACAGGATTGTTTTAGGGTTCTTAAGTAATATTCATGAACATAAGGAAAAACACTTCACTGCTAATGCTAGCTATTTGGAGAGCATGCGATGTCTGAGAAACCAAGACCTTTCAGTCATTGCAAATCAGTGTGCTCACTTTCTCCTCTCAGATGATAAGAACCGAGAAACTAGCTGGCCTTATTGATAGTTAGTAACTGTAGGAGATATTCTATTACCAAGGACAAGAATTATAATACATGTTCCTGCACTGAAACTTATAATGTAAATATAAAGTCCTAATGGAATGATTGCAGGGTGTTACCTGTGTCCTGGAGGCTTGTCCTCTTCTTGCGCTCCATTCTCCCTCTCCTCCCCGCCCTCTAGTGCAGACTGCGTCTTGCCAGCCCGTTGCCGGTGCCTCTTCCTGCCCCCGTTGCCCCCTTCCTCCCCTCTTGAGCTCCTCTCTCCGTCCCCCCTGGCCGAGCGTGAGCCTTCTCTGTGGTGTGAGCGTCTCTCGCTCTTGGCGCTGACAACACCGTTGCCCTCGCGTCCTGCCCTATGCGAACGGTGGTGTCTGTGTTCTCCTCTAGCATCACGGCTGTGGCTGCGTTCACTCTTGCCATCTTTTGCCTGTGTGCCCTCAGTCTCCTTGCTGCGACTGTGATGCACGTGGTGATGTGAGGCTCCAGTTTCTCCATTTTCCTGGGCATCATTGGAAGTTCGCTCGCGTCTCCGATGATGGTGTTTACGTGGGGGCTGGGATTGAGGAGGCTCCATGGCAAGAGGGTCAGAGGGTACCTGTGGGTTGGGGTCCTCAGGTGTGCCTGCTTCGACTCTCAAGTCCCTGGACTTGTCCCAGTCACATCTTGGCTCCACCACCAGTGGCCGGTCTAGGTGGGTGGTGATGTCAGGCCGTAGGTGCTGGGTGGAGGCCAGGTGAGGGTTGAGTTCCTCGTGGTACAGGGCCTCACTGCTGGCTAGCATGTGTTTACGGATCTGTGTGGTGCGCTGCTCCCATACGGACATCATCTTCAGCGAGCGCCGCTGCTCTTGGCTGGAGAAGAGAGGAATCGATGGAAAGAGGGGTTCATTTCCAATAAGAGATTTTCAGTCAACAAAGACAAGGGACCAGAAACGAACTTTGCCCATCCATGTCAAGACCACCTTTTACTGTCAGTGAATATGAAACAATTCTTTACTACCATCTAGGTCGTTCTGCATTACATTTCAAATGAAAACATTATTGAGCCATTCTTTTATGCTAAAAGCAAGCAAAAAAAAGATACTCATTCTGGACTATTTTGGTTGCTGTGACGGGGAAAAGAGGGTCTTTATGGATGTCATATTACAATACTCAACATGCTGTTTCTTGCTCGCTAATGGCTGTCGATTATGGCTAACCAAAGTAGCCCCATGCATCCCAAACACAGATATTAGATGCTCAAGGAACATGACATTTAAAGGGTGGGTATAAAAGATTAAGCCTGGTCCGAAAAAACTCTGAGAGTAGCATAAATCTCCTTCCTCGAACTGCAGGATTGATTGCAGGCATCTTCTCAATGCCAGGTTTTTGGTAATCGTTTTGTTGCTGCCGTTCCTCCGAGACCTACTAATGTTTCGACATAGACTTGAATGTAATGGTGGAGCTTTTTTTTTTAATCCCTTCTCTCTGGTCTCTTCGGTCTGAGATTTTTTTGGATCTGAATCACTAATCCCAAAAGAACAACGATCGACCGCACAATGAACATTAGTTTACTCATGCTAGCGCGACACTGGAGAGCATTGTGCTTTCCAACAAGTTCTGCTCTATAATTAGCTAACATTTGCCCGTTTTACATTAAACAAGGCCTAAACATATTTTCTTTGATTGTAATTAAAGGAACGGCCTAATTTCTCAAGTGTGATATATGTAATTCATCTCGCCTTATACTCGGTGTGGCCTCATTTTCAAATCACTAAGCTGTAATCAAAAACTCAGGCGTAATCATAATTAGGAATGCTCTCCTGTTGAAAAGAAAGGGAGTGAGAGTACAAAAGGGCATGCAAGCTCCTCTTTTAACAAATCTATTCCAGGTACACCTTAGGCTCACTGGTTTCAGGACAGAAGACTTAAAGTATCGTATATAAGTATATAAGTCATATACAGTATAAGTATCAAATACTGCAGCAGGTAACCGGTTACTGTATAAACAAGACCTTTACAAAAGGCCAGCTTATCTACAGGCTTTCCAACCAAGCAGAAGCCTCACCTGAAGCTGCTGGATTTATGGTTTTGGTCAAACAGTATTTTCGCAAGCTACTATTGCAAGGAAAAATGTTGTAACATCGGTTGTGCTATCTATGTTCTTCTCCACAACAGCTCCAAGTACACACGTTCACAAGGTCCACTAACCTCTTTACAGAGTAAAGGACAAAACTATCATGTCCGCTCGCTTCTGGTTTGTGTATCTAACTTGCATTCCATTATTTTATTACTTAATCTGTGTATTTTACTCTCCAGCCTGTCAAACATGTCAGGCGCAAGTTACTGTCAGGTAACTGACTGTCAGGGTGACTCTGAGATCATTACCCAGCTTCATGGAAGGCTTTCCAATTAACTGCTGTGACTTGTCTATAGTTGATTAGTGAAATTCCTTGCCTTCTTAATGCATTTGAGATCACAAGTTGTGTTGTGTCGAGGTAGTGTCGGTATACGGGTTGGTATTATGACAAGAACCACTCGACTAAGCAAAGAGAAATGACAGTCCGTCATTACTTTGAACTACTTGAACTTGAACTTGAAGACTTTAAGTGTCTTTTAAGTAACAAAAATAAAGAAAAACCATTGAATTAGGTGTATCCAAACTATTGACTGGTACTGTACTTCTGCTCAGCTATGAAGAAGCTTTATCATGATAGAGACGATTGGTGCTCATTGGTAAACTTGAAAAAGCATCTCAACTTCAGTGTCTAGGGTTTCCGTATAAGCATACATGATTCATAGGATCATAATTCTCTCTATGCTGACTGAATAAACAGCAATCAAGGGAAATCTTACGCTATCTTACAACCCTTGGAAATCACGTGCAAAACCCATGAGTGTTTTTTATTGTTGTTGTTCTTATTTTTTTTAAGAATTAACCAAAGACAAAAGATTTGATCTCAGATGCAGAGAATGAAGGATGGGCAAAATACTGTCACGTGTCCAGTCTACACATATAACACCACAATGATGAGTGCACCAACCACAATGATGAGTGCAATGCTGGTGCATATGACTTAGATACATATACAATACAGGTTTGAGTATGTTAAGGTCTCAGCAGTGTCCTTTATGGTCCCATTACCTCAAGTAGTGATGGGCAGGGGAGCAGACATAATTCCTAAAACACACGAATATACAGTCAAATACACGCAGACACACACAGACACACAGACACACATACGCACGGAAATCCCACACTGACGCATACCAAAGTTCAGAGGACAGAGAGACAAGGAAAAGGACAGACGAAGAGACACAGGACAAGCATGAGCCAGTAATAAAGTTTAAAAAAGGAGGAGAAAGGAAATAAAATAAAAGTAGATTTAGTAACAGAAATGCAGTCGTCTTTTCTTGCTTTGTCGTGCCTCTGAAGATCAATAGATTTAAAAAAATAAATAAAATACAAATCGCTCCTCTGAAGTACAGAGAGAGAGAGATTTCATTCTAACTAAAAGCACAGGGAAGACATGGAATGTCAAATCATTTTCATGTTGTGTTGGGAATAAATCTAGTTTACAGAACAGAACAGAACAGCTCGCTTTCTGTGTGTGTGTGTGTGTGTGTGTGTGTGTGTGTGACCGCAGATGGCAGGCACTCCAGGCTTTGGTTGGCAGAAGTGCTGACTCACTCGACACCAGCTACAGCACTTGTGGTAGTAACACTTGTTCACATACACACAGCTGGCTCGGGAAATAAAGGACAAACTGCCATCTACACTGCTATGCTAACAGCTAACACTGAACACACAGTTCATCCGGCTAAAACAGAGCTACACTAGAACAACACAGCATTAAAGCTAACATTCATCCCAGCAGAAAACCTACTCTCCTAGAGCTCTAATTTAGCGTAGGCATGGGTATGCATAATTTAAAAGTAAATGCTGCTGTATTGCTAATTAGATTGGGTGTAAACCAATATTTTCCCATTTAGTGCTCGTGTGCTGCGGTCCAGCATGGTAAGAAATCAATGCGGCTGTGCTGGTGTGGGTGGAGCATTCATTTTGTTCATTTCTGACAAGAAACATCTGCTAAAATGCTGGTATTTTAACCAGTTTAGTTCAGAATCTCGCTCCCTCTCTAAGCGCAGACACAACGCCCTATAAATGCACTATTAATGTAAATGATTTAGCTGAAGGCAGCTCACTGAAAATGAGTTTTTAATTTTATTTACTTTCTTCTGTGATGCTCGTAAGCTGGGAATTTTATGCAGCCCGACCTTCACAAATTCTAGCCGAACACCCCGACTAAAGCATAAGGGTCAATAACCTAGCTGAGGAATATAATATGATGATCTAAAGTGTAGACCTAATGTTGTATCACGTGTCATACATGGACATGGATAAGAGAGTAGAGTGTACATTACAGGAGATGTTGCACATTCAGAGCTCTGATCGGTGTACATTTAAAGTGACTGAAGATGGAAAGATGGTCTTGAGACAGAGATTGACTGCCAAAAAAGGAGGATGAGAAATGCAGGAGCACAAGATAAGAGAGGAAAGAAACTCACGGGGAATCAGAGCTGGAGTTGGAGGAGCCGTGCGACAGCGCACCTCCATTGAGCCTTATAAAACGGCACAAATCAAAGAAAGAACAGAAGGAAAAAGATCGGAGGGGAAAGAAAGAGCGGAGCAGGGCCTGAGCCGGTGGAGGTGTCGGTCACAGACTCGGGCCCTACGCCACAAAAGTCAACTCAATCTCAACTGAAGCATGACAGACATTTCAACCGAATGAGAAAAGTAACATACCATTTAGCAACACATTTATCCTTCAGGTTTATCCAAACTGACCCTTTCAGGCATACATTAGAAAATAAATACATAAATCTTTACTTAAAATTGCATATCATCTGGATTTATAACCTGGACATTTTAAGACATTTTCTAAATAGTTTTTTTTATTTACTTATATTAAAAAAATAAACCGACGGCCCATGCGTAGGAATACCAGGAGTAAAAAAGATAAAACATTACACGTGAAATAAAAAATTAAAAATAAAAAATGTTAATTTGTTTACAAGATCTAAAATATAGCAACGCTCTTGACTTTTGCATGAATTTTGAAGGTTTCTTTTAAAAAAAAAAAAGAACAATACATTTCTATAGCGTTCATTAGAATTTTATTTAATTTTTAAATTTTGTGTAGAAACGTTATAAAGACAACGGATCAGGATAATGATTTCTTTTGAACTGCAGAATGATTATGCTTGATATTTAAGCGTGTTATATCCGTGTAAGTGTGGATACAATGCATGAAAGGGTTTAATATTATGATTCAGAAGAATCATTCAAATGATTCAGAAAGGAAGGAAAAATGTCTTGTAAATACAGTATAGAGATAATTCAGAACAGAAATCTAAACTCAGGGGTGGACAAATCAGCAGCCTGTGTTCAGTCTAGTCCTAGTTATTCGCAGTTGCCTCTTGGACAAGTAGATTCAACAACCAGAAAATCCCACTCTACTCCTTATTGACTTTCATTAAAATATTTTTGTAGCTATGTTTAAATGTAATATCTTTCAGACTTCTGGCACACCTCAATGCTGTAACTACAGCTCGCACACTCACCTGCTCCAAAGGACTGACGGTAGAACAGATTTTATAGATTAACGTGTTTACGGGGAACAGACGCAGGTCAGAAGTTAGAAGTTCAGCGTGAAGCTGTCGTACTGTATATCATATAAACATACGGTTAAAGATGCCAGCCAGACTCGAATAATACATTCTCATAGCCGAAACATCCGCCAATGACCTGCTGATATTTTGTCAAGGGCGCAAACGCATCGGCTACATGATCATATAGTCATTTAGTCTTCTTACTCTATTACATTACGACTTTTTACCTTATTCGTTTAGGTTTCCATGTAACCATGGTTACAGCGAACGGGTTTATGATTTGTCCACTCCTGTAAACTGATACGAAATCAAGCAAAGAACATTCAGAATGTAAATGTCACTATAATCCTCAAACAAACGAAAAAGGCTACTGGCTTGGGATGAATATCAGTCTAGGAAACCAAACTGGCCATAATGACACGGCAGTTATTTGAACGTTTTAAGGTTTTTCAACCTTAAAGCCCATTAGAGCAACCTTATTCGAGTTAGAGCCAAAAAAAAATGTGCAATGAAATGCAATTTATTGGTGTAACAACTATGCAAAGGCATGGATTTACAATAGATGTGTTAAGAGGTCGTATTAGCGATAACTAGAGGAAATGAATTCAATACTTGAATGTCCTTTACTAGCCTAATGTGCTTCATAATAGGCTCTTTTGCGTCATGGTTTATCAATCAGGTCAAACTCTCTGGGCTAGAGGTGTTGTAGTAAAGACATAAAAATGACAAAGACTTACACACACACACACAGAGTACATTGTATGTACACACACACACATTTAAACAGTCCAGACAGTAGACACTACAGTACTTAAGAAGTCAAGACACATGGATAACACTTAGAAAAACAACATACACACACATTTGTTTTCCTAACTGGTGTATTCCAGCATTTTACTTACGCTGCGAGAGAGATGCTAGCAGCAGACATGGGGCTGACTTCCTTCACCTCTTTAGCCTTCTGGAGGGCCAGCTTCTTACTGATGGCCTCCTCCTGTTCCTCCTCGTCCTGTGATGAATGAAGGTTTAATGACTTATTGTATGACCCGTGTTTAGGACTCAACTAATGAAATCACGTGACATCCCAAGGGACCGATAGTGTGCATGCTCCTTCCATGTCCTGTAGGTACTGTATTAACGTAAAGCCGTAAATCCTGCCAGAAACGTGAACCGCCGACACAGACGGCACTACTGGCAACAGTGTGTGGCGGGGTATGGAGATAGGATCTCTGAGTGTTTACCCCTGAAAAAATAAAATGATGCATGTCTGTGTGTGTGTGTGTGTGTGTGTGAATGGATAAACCACCTTAGTGAGTTCCTGTGCGTTGGCAAGGTTGTCGACAGCAATAGCCAGGAAGACGTTAAGAAGAGTGTCTGAACAGACGTGAGTTAAGGGAATAAAACACACACGGAGCTGATACCACAACGTGGTGCTTGTTCTTCCGCCAAGAAAAGGATACAGTTTCCAAACAGCGTGAGGACGATGAAATAGACGGAGGAGAACATGCCACTGCCCACTCCACCATGAGATTCGATCCCATGATACATCACTGCATTCCAGTCCTCTCCTGTCAAAATCTACAACAGAAAGCACGTCTCTGACCAGATCTGATCCGCCAGCGGAAACAAAACGTTGTGGATTCATTGTTTACCTGGAACACTGTCAGCAGTGCTGCTGGGAAGGTGTCAAAGTTCGTTGTCGGGGTCTCGTCTTCGAAATTAAACCTAAATTGCAGGAAAAAAAACCATCCTTCAGGTTACATGCAGAAAGTTTAAAGGGAGGAATACAAGCACAAGCTAGCATGACTTACTTTTCCATTTAAAGCTTAAGCTGGAAGGATTCCAAATAGTTATTCAAAAACATTTCATTTCTGTTCATTAAACCAGGAACCGCCACTTGCTCCAGACTTCCAGTCCTCCTTCTTCTACATTTCACTCCGGTTACCATTAAACCGTTGAAAATAATAACGAACAATAAACTGTTCTACATGTTTTCAATGGCCAGGATACTATTAAAATGGCCTTGATCATCTCCACACCTTTAGCGTCATAAATAATACAAGGAACTACAAACATACATGAATACGTAATGAATATGCATTATCACACTCCTTCCCCTCGTACAGCCCTGGGAACAGACCTACAGTACAGAATCGGTTAACTCGTACGGGTTCATGTGCTCATTGAGCTTTTCTACTGTACTAATCTTGACGTTACTGTAGATCAGCACATGGTTATCTAGCTAAATGAGTGCTAGTAAACGACATCATGTTTGTCCCAGGAACACTGGCAGTCAAACACTTTTAAACTTTAGAAGTTCACCTTCTTCTGATGAGCACCTAAACACAGTATAAGGATGCTGAGGGCTTTTTTTTTTTGGGAATGCTGTGGGTCATGGGATTCCCGTGGGATTCCCGTGGGATGGGAGTCAATTTCACAATTCATCACGTGACTGAGATGGAACGGGGGGAAAAAATGATCGGGCGGGACAGGAATCATAATAACAATAGGTCAGTTTTTCTATATAGAAATATGCAGATCTAATACGAATAACACAACACAGGAACTGGATGTGAGGTAGTCATTCTTCCGGGATGGGATATTTATTCTGTTAAAGAATTGGGATGAGACAGGAATATTGTTTCCTGATAAAGCACTTCCATGTCACCCTCTATTGAGGATATTAAAATTCTTTCTCATATATGATTCCTCCTCAAATAATGATTCTAAATCCCCAAAAACTCTACTGTTCATGGAACTCCTCTGTATTCCGAAGAAGAAAACTGACAAGAATATTGACACTGGCATTTTGATCACAGTCCTGTCTCATCTTACAGAAATATGTGCATGGATGACATTTGACACTCAGTTTATCAATTTCATGCTATTTTGAAAAGACAAAAAGCCTTTTCCTGAGTCTCTACTCTTTGAACAGGGATAATGATGAAAGGTCAGAATCGACTGTCCCGTGGCTTTCCTCTGCTTCGACTCAATAACATTTGCGGAAACTATTTGTTTATGCGAGTCGCCGATCGTTATGGCGGATCGTGTCACTGGATGTTTACACGTTTCAGCCGATATTTACCTTGTGGCAAAAGTGCACACAGACAGTTCCTCCCTTTACACAACTCTATCAATAATTCATAGCAGAGAGAAATGAAAACCTTGGCTAGTTTTTATTCAACCCGCTGGAATCCATTTCTATGCTTGTCACACACACACACACACACACACACACACACACACACACACACACACACACACACAAAACCCTGAAGCTAAAAGCACAAACTATCTACAAACAATTCACCCTGAGTGGAAAAGAGATGAACTTCCAAATGTGGCCGATCGACAGAGACGTGTCTGAGTATCGCTCCGTTAGTTTTGCACCCAAAACATGAGATAAATTTTTCTCAAATGTTGCCAGATAAACATAATCACAAACTATGTCCTGTGAACTCAAATAGACTCGTTTATGGTTTCTGTAACTGTATGAAATACGGTACATTCTATAGAAATGGACAAAAAGACATTGTAGAGAGACATTTTCATTTAAAAAGTAAATAAATAAATAAATAAATAAATAAATAATAATGACTTCATTTAAAAAAATTATCTTTACAGTATAAAGTAAAAATCATAAAGAAAGAAAGAACTGGTAGTCATAATAAACTTTTACATTAAATTAAGAAAATAGAAAGATAATAATATTGAAATAAATGATAGCAATGAGAGAAAAAAGAAAATAACAATAGGAAAGAAACATATTCAATTATTAAATATTAATAAATAATAATAAAAAAAAAATATATATATATATATACAATAATATTATATATATAATATTATATTAATTATATATATATATATATATAAGAACAATAATTAAAATAATATGTTAAAACTAAAAGAAGACAAATAATAAAAAAAAGATTTAGTTACTTCCTAATGTGAAAAAGATCTTATAAATACAAAGGAGTTTAGTGAGCCAATTTAAGTCATTTGGCGTGAGTGCATCATTATTTAGGCTTGCTGTTTGCACAATGCAATATTCAGACATTCAAACTGTCTTCATTTTGTTTACAGGATGGCTTTACTGTGATCGTATGGCTTTTTTTTTTTAGGTTTTTTGAGCGTGGTGGTGGTGTTGCTATGTAGAGATTATGTGGAGCTAGCCATGGCTCTGTTACTGTTTTGCTAGTTATCGAGTCATACACTGTGGTGATGATGATAAACACTATTATCATATTAAGATGTTGCTTCATCCAGGAGCATTGTGAAAGCGGTTACCAAGCCCAGAGAAGGATTCTCCGTCAGGACCGTGTAACACAGAAGGTTATGTATCATAAAGATATTATTCATATAAAAATATCACGAAGGACATTTACCTTGGCTGTGAAAATTCCCTTGAAAAGTAAGCTAGGTTGTCCGCCGAGCGTAGCCAGCTGTTTCATCTGGTCTTTACTCCAGAACAGAGTTTTCACCATGATCTTAGTTATCAAATATTTTTTCGTTTAGGTTGTTGTTACAATTTAGTCATGAAATAAAAGGTTGTCAACAAATACATATGGTTAAAATCTTTGTTGACGAAACTAACACTGCAGAAAACATATCAGTTAGTTAATTTGTGACTTCAAACGTCCTGTACGTGTGTGTGTGTGTGTGTGTGTGTGTGTGTGTGTGTGTGTGAGACTGGCATCTCATGCACTGACTTGAATGAATGACTGAATGAAGGAATTTCCAAAAATAAGTGAATACTCACTGTCCCCCAAATAGCTGCATTCCGAGCAGAGCGAACACCACGATGAAGAGAAACAGGAGGAACAACAGGCTGATGATAGACTTCATAGAGTTGAGCAAAGACACCACCAGGTTCCTCAAAGAATTCCAATACCTATACACACACACACACACACACACAGACAAATACATCACACCCAAAAAGCTTTCAGTGAATCAATACAGCTCGCGTGCATCCGAAATAACTTTGTTTCCGAAAGCGAATACGTCTGGGAAGGAGTCTCAGAAAACACAATAAATCAGCAGTGGATTAT
Organism: Notoglanidium macrostoma; assembly: GCA_030068235.1. Classification (NCBI taxonomy): domain Eukaryota; kingdom Metazoa; phylum Chordata; class Actinopteri; order Siluriformes; family Auchenoglanididae; genus Notoglanidium; species Notoglanidium macrostoma. Next base: position 12,411,277 of record JAQQZR010000014.1, read on the forward strand.
AACTCTGGAAATGGACATCCGCTCTGAAATATGATACCAGCATCAGGGATATTTCTCTTTTCTCACTTTGTAACCTTGAAGATCCTCAGCAGGCGCAGAGCTCGTAACACGCTGATGCCGAAAGATGCCCCGGGTTTAACTGCCGCCCATATCACCTCGAAAATGCTCCCAACAATCACCTGGACATAACAGAGACAGAAAGGACAAACATCCTAATTCACTCCTGAGATTTGTGCTCTGTCTTATTTCTCATACTCGGATACCGGTGCAACAGCAATTCCCCAAACGCACGTCTGAAATATACTGTGTGGTGCTTTATCACTACTCAAGGCAGTGTATGGTGTTTCAGAGGCAATTCATCACAGTCGTTTGTGGTGAGAAGACACTCACGCCAAAGTCGAAACAGTTGAAGGAAGAGTGGAAGTAGCTCCGGGGGCCGAGGCCGTATATCTTCAGGCTCATCTCGATCAAGAACAGGCCCAAGAATACAAACTCTGCCAGATCTGGAATAATGTAAGGATCAATACAGACATTTAAAATAAAACTGAAATACTTTGAGAGCAAAATAAGACAAAAATAGAGTGAAAGGGAAGAGAGAATGCCACCATCCCTGAGAGCACGGCCAATTTTGCTCTCTTGGACTCCCAGCCACGGATGGCTGCGACATCATCGGGATTCGAACTCACAAACTCCAGACGATGTTTTCTATTATGGCACTCGGGAGCGCAGACGGAATTATTTTCTTCATTATCGCACATTCAAAATCTCTTTTGAAAATGAGCACTCAGAGATGTTAACGGTAAAAGAAAACTCAAAAACGATACTAGCTCTGATGTACCTCTCTTCCTGGACATGATCTAAATATAATCTAAAAACTTGCCCATCTTTTGCCTTTGCTTTTGGATGCTCTCAGTTGTGATGCTCAGCTCTGCATAGTCCACCAGCCCACACATCTTTCCTGACATATCTGTTCGAACGCTGCCAGATTTCATACACCGCCTTCTTCAGATCAGGTTTAGAGACTGAGAGGGTTATGACAAAACTTCTTTTCAAACTATTTTTCTGTTGATTTTGGCTTATGTATTCGATCGCTGTCTTGTTACATCCAGGATACACCCACAATGCATTTTTAACTCGGTGAGATTCTATTTTGTGTAGATAAACTGTAAAACAGAGGTACCATTTTTTTTTTTTTTTTTTTTCCAGAACAAAATATTAAAAAAAAAAAAAAAAAAACATTTTCGCCTTTGCATTATATTCAGATTACACTAAGACTGGCAAGGACAAATGAACTTCACAGCAAGACACATGAGCTGGCTAGTGATGATATCTTTCTACACTGACTTTCCCACCGTAAGTGCTGATGTAGGTTTTCAACACACAATTCAACATTGAAAAGGGGGTCTCAGACTGAGAAGCGCTGCTTTTTAATCCACTGAGGGGTGTTTTGAAGGCAGAGGGTACTCACAGAGAGCATATGTGAGCCACTCGGGCTGGTCGTAGTGCACTATGGCCACACACAGCGTGTTCAGGCCAACCAGACACAGCACAGTCCAGTAGAAGCCCTGAGACTTCACCATGCGGCGGATGAAGAAGCGCACTCGCTTTTCTTTCCTGCGCAGATACGTGGAGCTCTCGTTTTTGCTGCTCTTCACGCTGGCCCGAGCAAACGGCGAGCCCTGGGGTGCTGAGTACAGAGAGGTGGACGGTTACACAAACCAAAGCGATTCAATTCACTGCTAGAGAGTAAGAGAATAATCTAAAGGGAAACTAACAACAAAAGAGACACTTTTCTGGTGGCGTATTAAGACAAATCATGTCGGAACATTTCTGTGATGGTATTCTATCTAGGTTAAGGCACAGAAGCAACTACACGTTTATGATCAACAAAAATGATTGTTTGTATTAATATGCAAATTGTACATGTGGCACAATTCCAGAACCTTGCCCCGGTGAACTGATTTGCATAATGGAACATGACGGGCTCTTATATTTTATGACGCAGTAACACTTGCTTCTGCCACTCTTCGTTAACATTTAAAAATAGACACATAGGAGACGATCTAGAAATGCAGCGAAATTCAATTAAATCTTATTCACATGTCTCTTTTAACATTGTCACAAAGCAGTTTTACGGGAATCCGAACACAGAACAACGCAAACAATACAAATTTCCCGATATATGACTAAACGACTGGAAATTAGGTTACAAAGATGCAACGCTAATAAATGCTTTAGAAATGCTGACTGATGAAGCAGCAGCATCGGCGCGGAGCTCCTGTCCCGACTCCGTGTCTGCCTCCCAGACCTCTGTGCTATATTAAACCCTCGGTAACTCAAATTAAACTCAAATGTCAAGGCCGGGTGTGAAAAAAGAGACAGAAGTGAAAAATTGGCCCATTAGCATCTCATAATTCGCCCTGGGAGAGACGAGGAATAATCATCTCAAAGGCTATTTTAATCTGGAAATCTGACACAGGAGAAGCCTCCGAGGCTGGCTAACCCCTCGATCTGGCAACCTACACACAGTTTTCCACCACCTCATCTTTGCTTACTATTCTCCCACACACTAAATATTAATCAAATGATAAAAAATGCTAACGGATGATCTTTGTTACGTGGTAAATCAGCTTTGCATGCAAAAGTTGACATTGGAGTAGTATAAATACTACATCTAGTACTATTTCCATTCTTCATGTGACTGTAGACTATAAACCCACTATCCGGCAGCACGCAGAAGAAGATAGGTTCCCTCTTGAGTCTAGTTCCTCTCAGGGTTTCTTCCTCATGTTGCCTCTAGAGGTTTTTCCTAGCAATTGTCTTCTCTGGGTTCCTGATCGCAGATCTAGATATTTATAGCCTTTCTTTTTTTGTTAAACAGCCTAGTGACAAGATCTAGTGCTAAAATAAAACTGAAAAGTCAAAAGTTTGGACACACCTTCTGATTCAATTTTTGTCTTTATTTTTATGACTTTAAAAGAGACTGGATAATGACGGACTGTTGTTTCTCTTTACTTAGTTGAGCGGT
>JAQQZR010000014.1:12414404-12429576 GCA_030068235.1 Notoglanidium macrostoma
CATCATCACGGTAAATGGTGGCTACTTTGAAGAATCTAAAATATGAAACATATTTTGTTTTTTTTTTTACACTTTTTAGTTTACCGCATAATTCAGTATATGCCGTCCGTGCTGCTTCATCGTTTTGATGTACTCAGTAATGTTTTACAACGTAGAAAGCAAAAAAATGAATAAAGAAAAACCTATGAAAAAGAGCAGGTGTGTCCAAACTTTGATATGATATGAAAAATATGATTGGAGCCAGTATAGCACCCTAGCCTAGCTGCATCTTCAACATAACACTTTACCATATATAAAGTTAAAAGTCACTTAAAAGTCAAAAAGTCACCACTATGCTGGAAATATCACAGTACCAAGCTTCCTATTATTGGAGATAAATTGCAAACTCAGTGAAGGACATTAGATCTTTCATGGCAATGATCATGCTTGGTAAAAGCCTTATAGATGTCACTAGAGATGTGGGCAAGACATTGGTTAGTTTGACCAATCCACATCTACCTCTGAGGTTTTTGTACCTGTCCGTGATATGACTTTTTTGTTGGGTCGTGCAAGATCCCAGCCCTGATGAAGATGAAGATGAAGATGCCATTTTGTAGATACGGTATGACGGATTCTAGGCCAGATTCTTACCGACTGATGAGATATCCGTGAAATGATCCTCCCCCTCTTCTGCATTAATGAGGTCGTTTTTGCTCTTCTTGGATCTTTTCAGAACTGAAAACGAGACGAACGTGTGAAAACTAGGAACGCCAGGATGAGAAATATCTTGGAATGGAAAGTGGATGAGTCAAAACATCTGTGATCGGCGTAACAGCAGCTACAAAAACACACCGAGTGGGAGAACCCAAATACAAAACATAAGCAACATTAAATCCCACTGAAACCAGACATTAAGATAAAAGTGCAGAGAAAAGCAGGTGGTCAGATTCATTCAGCAAGTGTTGAGTCATCAGGCTGAGGGTACTTCAGCAGGATGGTTCATTACTAACATAATAGTTTGAAAAACACAATTACAGAACCAGCTGTTCGAAAAATGCAGTATATTTGTGAGTGTATGATATTAAGGAAAGACGAGTTGCCAAAGGCGCTATAATTGAAATGGGGTAGTGCAGAAACAACACATCTGTAACTTGGACTTGGAGTTGTGGTCAGATTCAGAACAAAACTCTGGTTAGTTCCAAACCTGGGTTGTTGCATTTCCTCTTGTACCAGGCACCATCCAGTGGAGACTTCTCCTCTGCATTCTTGTCCTCCTCAGCAAGCATGACTTCCTCTGAACAGAGAGAACAGCGCACATTAACATTCAAGGAGGAGCATATGGGTTATGACAGGGATGTCATCGAGTGCAAATCCTTTCCACCTAGTTGAGCAGACCTGTAACTGTCAGGTGAGATCCTGAGATCTTGAAACATAGCATTACTATTAACGTCCTCCAGATCTGAGCCAAGAGCCTGCGCATGGGCTGCCATTTGAATCTGAAAACGTCAAGTGTTTAAGCACCAAGGCAAGGACATGTTTATTCTTTAAGATATGTCAGGCTGATAAATCTCCTGTGAAAATTTAAAGTGGCTCAATGGTAAGCAACCACATTTAATGGTTTTCAAAGCATCATATCCTTTAAAAAAGGGTTCCTCAAGGGTTCTTTACATATTTAAGCTTCTTAAATGGACCCCTCTCTGATAAGCAAACTCTGTGTTGAATGGATGTACATAAAACCTTTAATGGTTACAACTAACAAGGCCTGTAAGGGTGCTGGATGAACTTCTGTTTCTAGTCATGGGGAAAAAACTGAATAACATGTCCTAGAATTATTAGTTACAGGAAAAGTGGTTATGCCAGGGGTTCCCAAATTATGGGAACCGCCTAGTAAGGACCACTGTTCATTTTTGTCACTGGATTTATAAATTAGGCAGAAATGAATAGTAATTTTCATTTTGTTTCCATCAATGTTCTTACTCAGCTGTTCCAATGAGTAAGAGTCAAAGGATGTCGTCAAGGATCTAGCAGAGAAAGATATGGAGCAATATGGAAATCTGTCCATTGTCCAATTTTTCTGAACGTCTACATTGGTGCATCGTGTCACAATAACGAAAATTTCTTGATATAAATGTGGCTTGTTTGAGTTTACAGTTCAAAATAGTAGCACACAAAATCTGTCTTCATAGCGTTGTGATATTAATATGTGAAATAAAGGAGTGAATTAGTTTACTTTCTGATTAGAAACTGCTCTCTAAGAAAATCGGGGTTTTTTTTCTCAGAGTCGGTCTCACTAAATGTATTTAGATTTTCTTTTCTTTCACCAGGAAATTCTCAGGAAGAGAGAATCCTTTGTTTTTCTAACGTGGTCTGACCGAGAGATTTTCAACAGAGGTTCGGTTTAGAAGAGTAAACCGTCTAATAGAGAAAACCTTCTGTTGAATGGAACCTTTTAATGGCTCTCCAAGAGAATCAAACTGGAGAACTTGTAAGGGTGTCAAGTGCAAGCGCAACTTTGTTTTCTTAAAGGGTTCGAGCCAAAAATGTTCTAAAGAAACACAACCATCCATATATAATGCGTGTTTCAATTTTGAACAGAAAGTGGTCCAGCTGTAACTTCTGTTTCCATCATGCCTGAGATACCACCTCATCAAGTTTGAGCTGTGGCTGTGTTCTGGCAGCCAGAGATGGAATTCATCACCGTTATTTCACGGCAGTATACGGGCCAGAAGAAAGTGGTGAGCGTGGGACGGCACTGGGCCATCGCTCGCTTGCTGTCTGTTTGAATTTGGATTCTGAGCTTGGAAAAAATTACAGATTACAAAACCGCATCACCTTCACATGAAGCTATCGGCAATAATACGTTCGGTTACTCGAGTCTGCATGCAGTTTACTGGAAAGTGACTCGCTTCGTTCTTGAAAAGCCCTAAGCTCAGATACCATGACAAGAGCAGACTGGCAAATTACTCCTCCATGTCAATTAAATCTCCACAGAGCAGGACTGGTGGGCTGCACGACAACGACAAACTCCATGCCGAGAAATGGCTAATTATGCCAATACAGGAAAGATTTTTTTCATGAATGGTTTGTATACGTGGCCTTCACAACACAATGTGAACAAATTTGCTTCTTTCTCAGCGAAGACGTACAGCATTAACATGAATTGCTGTTTAAAGGATAAAGTCATTAAATAGATTAAATGATGCTTAGCTTGAACTTAATTAGACTGAGAAAAAAGATTCACCCAACGACGCAGAGACTTTAGTGTCTCGGAAACCCAGAGTAAATCACGCATCTCTGGAAAGAAAATAGACCTCTTAGAAAGATCTGCGCCGTTATAATGGGAAACTGCTCCCGTGTCAGCTTTTAGATTGTTTTTACTAACAGCTCTGTAGGAACTACATTGTTTCATTGTAAATTCTTGGTCCAGGACCTCGCTGCCAGCCCGTGACAAGACAAAAAAATAGTTTGGGCTGACCAGCTGCCATACACAGGCTAAGCTTCCTTACTGCTTGGCTGAATGTCTGAAATGACTGTTGTGCTGATTCATTCATTCATTCATACTTAATCTTCATCTTCAACCACTTTATCCTGCTCAGGAATCCACAAGGAAAACTGGAGACACGTTCTGATAACAACATCAGTCCATCACAGGGCACCACACATTCTCACACTTATTCACATCTAGGAACAATTTCAACTTGCCAATCCTTCTACTGGCATGTTTATGGGAGGTAGGAGGAAACTGGACAACCCAGAGGAAACCCACCCCAAGCTCAGGATCAGACATGTGAACTGGGAGGTGTCAACTCTACCCGTCACACCACCGTGCAACCCGTCAGCTTGATTATATTCTTAAAAACAACTTTTCTATGGTGTCAGGAGATTGGTGAGTCCTGATGACGCCCCAGTCATCATCAGCCATGGACAGAAGCCAGGGGAATACTATAGTCATGCTTTCTGGGTTGGGAGGGATGGGATTACTCTCAATGCCCTGTCAATCACAGTGACACTAGCTGCTCATGGGCATCTGTGCCCTGTGCATCTGGGCACAGATGCCCATGGCATCTGGGCATCTGTGATGTAGCATGTCTAGTAGTATGTGTTAGCCTTCACCTTCCTCGGTTGATAGCAACTTTATCCTTTTAACTATCAGGATGCTTTTAACTGTCAGGATTAATTCTGTGTTCTCTGTGGTGAGGACATTAGCATGAAGAGATAAGAGAATGAAGAATTAGAAACAAAGGGAAAATGCTGAACTGCAACTAAAGCAGTGAAACAGCACATTTCCCTCGTATAGCTAGAACATATGCTACTTTCAAACCAGGTTTACAAGAAATGGCATTTTTTACAGTCCGTGAGTTGTGATGCTTCAATATGGTGGAACCTAATTGGTGCTAGTAGTGTAATTAGCGTAGTTTTAGTCAGACTAATGGCGTCAGCGTCAGCTTTTTTTTACCAATTTACCAACAGCTGTGGAAAATGTCGACATGTTTGGAAGTTTTGCTTTGTTTCTGTAGTCTCTGAACCTTTACACAATCTATATCCTGTATAAATCTTCATGACTATACGCTAGCTAGCTAAATCATCCACTTCGGTCATTAGCTATAGCTTATGTTGTCCAGTTGCCCAGCAGCGATGTTATGCCACATTAACTGAGCTTTGTAGTGTTCAAGCATGAAGGCGAGCTTTGTCTATAAAATGTACCTCATACACACACACACACACCTGCTTTGCAGATCCACTCCAGGTAGCCAGTGAGCTCTCGCTCAATCTGCTGCTGTCTGCGCAGCTTTAGGAACTCCTGCCTCTTTTCCACACGCTCCCGCTCCTTAGCAAACTCCCTGCAGAGAAACACACACACACACACACACACGCTTAGAAACACAGAGGTATCAAGGGAAAACTATCACCATTACCATGTGTACGTGTGTGTACATAGTTCAGTCACCCTAAGCAAAAAACACAAAGGTAACTGCTGACAGGAAAACTTTAAATGTATTAAATGTAGAGAAAGAGTGACAGAGAGAGAGAGAGAGAGAGGCTCGTGCAAACTATGTTAAAAATTATTGCCACCCTTCATGAAAATAAATGCATAAAAAGCCTGTAAGGAGTAGTATCTTGCATTTAGACTGTGCAGTCATATTTACACAATAAAATGTAACCTAAAGCAGAACAAATGAGTGGTTTATATATATTAAAAATATATATTTCATTGTCGTACTTAATGGTACCACTTTTAACTAGCACTTCAGACTCTGAACAATGCCTGTATGCTTTGTTCCTTGGGTTTTAACAATATTGTCAGTTTGCGAATCGGAACGCAGACTGTAAATACAATAAAAAATCGATGAAAACTTTTCCCTTTCTGAATTACTGCCCCGTACGTAGTCTCTGGTCCATCGACCTCCCTTCAGCTAAACAATTTACACAGACGTATATGATTAGATAAACCACATGCTGGTTCATGCTTATAAAATAGAGTCACTGAACTATGGCCAGTTTTTTCATACGGCTCTGCTAGAGTATTTGGTTCAGTCTGTGCCTTTACTTTACTGGGTTTACATCCAGACACACGCTTCTATGAGAACCCCTACAATAAAGAGGTTAAGTAGAAAATAAAGTCAACAAACTCTTAAACTTTTTAAGAGTGTACCAACTTAGTACTTGTATTTACAGCGTCATCCCTTATTACGTAGAGAGATAGTGAAAGAGGAGAAAAACCTATTCTGCCATCTGTTATCATGCCAATTAATGCATGATGGCATATTGCTGCTGTCAGCCAGGTGTAGATATGAACCACTGTGGATCTGCGACTGATTAAAACACAAACGTGAAGCGGAGAAAGTCTGAAGGAGGCGATGCAGGCTGGAAGGAGAGAACGCCTGTGCAACCACCCTGATGGAGTTATCGAGCTGGAGAACATGTTATTTATCTTTCCCTCCACCCACGGAGAGAGCTTCCCCCAGTTTCCATTAGCTCTAACCACAAGCGTGGAGGAAAAAAAGAGAAGAGAAAGCAAGATAAGTAGGAGGAAGGGTGAAGGAGAGAGAGAGAGCTGAAGAGTGGGAGGATGAAGAATTGCAGAGAAAACATGGCACCGGGCAGAAGGACTTCCCCCTGCCTGAGCTGTGAGAAGTGTGTGTGATCTGTGTCTCTGTGTCTCAACGTCTCTGCCATGAGGTAACACCGGTGCTCCACTCCTCTCCTCCGCTCTCCTTCCATCCTTCCTGCAATGCAGCGGCAGTGGGAGTGTGACACGAAGAGTCCCTGTGTGTGTGTGTGTGTGTGTGTATGGGCTGCTGAGAAGGAATCCCTGTCATTGACATCTCTGCTGAATATAGAGTCTCTCTCTCTCTCACACACACACACACACACTAACAAGAAGACGTCGATCCGACACCCACAATGCCAATCAAAAGTTTTTCAACACATTCTATTTTATGTAACTAATTAAATCATTTGCCAATGATTACATTTCAGTTAATAAAGAACAAAACCTCCTACTTTTGATGCATTTCTAGTTACACGTCGCAGAACGTCCACAAAACCACACAGTTGCTGTTTTCACGTCTGTCGTTCTCTCACCAGCCTCTTTTTTCTCTCTCTTGGCGTTGATAGCACAAAAGAAAAATGAACGAAAAAAAAAAAAGAGCACTGGCATGCTATCAAGAAGTCAGAAAGCGCCAAGATCTCCTTGGTCCAAAATGAACCGCTACATATCGAGCTTACTCAAATACCGACGGCATGAAAGTGACTTAAATCAACATCATGAGCCCTCACAGAAAGTGCAATCCTTCGCACGTTTATTAAGAAAAAAAGAAAGAAAGAAAACAATCAAACAAAATCGATGTCTCTACCTGACAATTTAGCGTCTGCTCTGCTAATTAGGTAAATTTAACTTGATCGATCCCCTGATACTAACACACGTACATGATTATAAAAAATAATATACAAAGACATACAGTTTAGTGGCACAAGGCCAGATCAACATCATATTTCGTAGAGATAGCATGAGGGAGACAAATACAGCATCACAAAACTGATGTCGAAGGTGATTATGTGCAGTCCCTTTTCCCTCGTCTTCCTCAAATCCTCTTATCGTTCTTCACTTTGCATGTGGCTGTAAACTTGTCTTTAATCAAAAACAACACTGATCTCCTGGAGCGTGTATCTGTACAGCTGCCATCACATGCAGGTGTAAACACGCGCACACACACACATTCACACACAGGCATAAATAGAGACACACCCCAATCACCATGGCAACCAGAAGAGCCGGCTATTCGGAGTGTGTAACAGAAGATCAAAGAGAGAGGGAATGAACTAAGAGACAAAATAAAATACAAGAGACCAAATATAAGACTGCGCGTTATGTCTGTAATATCAGGCAAAATAAACATCCTAAAAAGACAACCCAAGAATGTTAAACCGACTAAAGTCGGTGTTACACTGTTCAAGTTCATCGCCCTTTTAAATTACACAGTGATCATCCAATTAAGGAAAAATGACTACATTCTGTTTACATCTTCAATCAGAGTGATCGAGGATCATTTGGAAAATGGTGTCACCCAAACAGCAACAGGCCCTGGGTATAATAGTAGCAATGACATTCCAGGAGAAAAGATGATTGAAAAGGTAAAGACAAGTTTAGGGTGGTAAAATAGAACAATCAAAAAATTCTTGAGATATTAAGGATTTTATTCCTGTCTGTTAGCATGCGTGATAGCTTTGCAACGCTCTCTAAGGGAGTCAGTCATGTAGTCTGGTAATGTTCTATTAGCCCTTTTTACACAGAGGTCCGGCAATATTGCCATAAAGAAAACCTTTCAATATGCCAGCCTGGGTTGTTTGCACTGAACCGAACAAAGCCGTCATAAAGCCGCACCGGTGTGTGTTTTATAGTGTGCATAGCGAGCCGGCATTCAGGAATGAGAGGCATGACGTATCACAATGGCGCATTGGCGACACATCAGAAATATGAATACACCGAGGACACCAGTGTTGCTTTCAAAACAATAACACCAGGTAAACTGAGAGTTGATGTGCTTTTGCTGGTCACTCTTTTTATACTCTGGTTAAACCACTCTTGCGATCGAAATTGAAGAGAAGTGGGAAGCGATTTGAGGCAGAAAGGGACGCAGAGCTTGGATACATTTCGAATTCGTGGACACAGACAGAGACGTTTGAAGTCACAGACGGAGGCAGAGATGTTTGAATTCGCGCTGCTGGTCTTGGAAAGAAGGATGTCAATGCCAAAAACGTCGCACCTGCCCAGCATTACCAACTGTACCGTTTACACAGACATCGATTCCGGGTCTGTTGCTACCAATCATTACAGCTCAGAAGCAGAACCAGTTGACCCCTCATTCCACATTCGGACCTTTTACACAGAAAAGCAAGGCGGAATAAAGGTGCAACATTCCCGCCTTGAAAGGGCTGTGTAAAACGGACAACAAATGAATGTAAGCAAGGCATGAGTGACGCAAATTGGAACACTAGCCAATCGTGGGGATCTGTGCGGTCATGTATGCAGAAGAGGGTAGATAGCGCTTTCCTCTATGCAGATTTTGTGCACTGGTTTTGAAGGAAACATGTGTTAGCCCTCACCCTCCCAGTTTGTAGCTGTTGTATGATAGGAGAAAGCTGGATGATGGGAGGGAGTTGACCAAATTGGGGAGAAAATGGGAAAAATAATACACATTTCATTTCAGGTTTCACGTCATGCTATTAGTGCCTCCTACTGGTGGCTTCTAGACGAGAATCACAGCACTGCTCACAGTCCGAGAATTGAAATTTAATTCACTGCCGCTGAATTAAAAAAAAAACACAAACTCATCACTGGGGCAGAAGCTTCTGGTACGTATTTCCATATAAAACCCAACATCAGCTGTGTGTGTCCCAACACGCTACATCAACACTTATTTAAAGGGTACATACATAGTCATTACAACATATTCACAAGCATGGCATAAAATACTGAGCCAAGTGATGACCCTGAATAAGGTCAAAGCTGATATAACTTTATTATACTTTGAATTAATGACAAACTGGTGACAAATTGAGTGTTGAAAGCTGCAAACAGGATGTTACACATGAGGAATATAAAACACAATACCACATGGCCAAATGAACACAGCTAGATTTTCATACAAACTCTTTCTCTCATCACACACATATGCACTCACACACACAAAGACTTTGCCCTCTTACTATTTCACTCACACGCAGGCAAACAAACGCACATACGCAGAACCGTGGTGCCACTATTGTAGACACTGTAATAAACACTGTGCTGTGAGAGCAGGTCTCATCAGCACCACAGCATGGAAACACCCTCTGTGGAGTTGTGTGTCTTCAAAAGCACCTCCGACACCTGGAGCTCGAAAAGCTGATCGGAATAAATGAATTTCACACCAAAAATCCAAAAGAAAGTTAATCTGGCATGAAGGACAAACAGAGAGACAGGAAGCGAGAGAAAGAGAGAGAGAGAGATAGAGAGATTCATGGGATTAATTTAGCAAGAAAGAGAGAGACCCAGTGAAGGGTTTGAGTGCTAGTGTGCAGCAAAAACACCAAAACAGATGGAGTGTGGGAAGAAAAAGAGAGTGATCAGGATCTCCCTGAAGACTCAACAACTCCTCTCTGCCCATCAGCCTGGGAGCTGCACACGTCCGCCTGAGAGAACGAGAGGGGGGACGAGGGACAGGCCAGCATAACATAACAATATCCAGGTATTGAATGAAAGAAAGAAAGAAAGAAAGAAAGAAAGAAAGAAAGAAAGAAAGAAAGAAAGAAAGAAAGAAAGAAATGTGAAGTAGAGAGATGTAAAGAAATAAATGCAAACAAAGAAACATATAAGCAAAGTAATGGAAGGAAGGAAGGCAGGAAGGAAGGCAGGAAGGAAGGCAGGAAGGAAGGAAGGCAGGAAGGAAGGAAGGAAGGAAGGAAGGAAGGAAGGAAGGAAGGCAGGAAGGAAGGAAGGCAGGAAGGAAGGAAGGAAGGAAGGAAGGAAGGCAGGAAGGAAGGCAGGAAGGAAGGCAGGAAGGAATAGGAAAGAAAGAAATGTGAAGCAGAGAGTTCTTTCTTGAAACAAAGAAACATATAAGCAATGTAACATAAAGAAAGAAAGAAGCCATAAACAAATAAAGTAAAATAAAACATAAACACAGGGCAAAGAGAGAACGAAACAAACAGACAAACACTCATACAAACAAAGAAATAACACTGATGCAAAAGACAGTTCTAAAGAAAAAAAGTAGAAAGAAAGAAAGGCAGGTTTACGATGCCACGGTGTTGCCGTGGTGCAGCGTGGATGAGCTGTTTGGTGATAGAGGGTTGAAAATGAGATTTGATTTCCGAGAAGTCATAAATTTAACTCTCTGGTAGCAGCAGTACCACAGAGCACTCATCGAGCGATCCTCCATTAAGCCAGTGTGTGTGTGTGTGTGTGTGTGTGTGTGTGTGTGTGTGTGTGTGTGTGTGTGTGTGTGAGAAACAGATTGAGAGATGGAACGAGTCACAAAGAGACAGAGAGAGAGAGAGAGAGAAGGAGAGGGGGAGGTATAGCATCTGTCTGGGCCTTTAGGCCACATCACGGCTGATGGAAGACAAATCTAATTGTGAGTAACATTGCCTTGGCATAACACCGCTGCCTAATCACATTGTCAAGCACACTGCACCCCATACAGCACCTAATACCACAAATGCACTGTACATGCACAGGCTACAGCTTAATAGCGTTCATTTTTACATTGCAATGTATGTTATGGCATTATGGCATTTCAGTGCTGTAACAGACAGCTAATATAGAGCATGCAATACAAATTACATGAGAAAGAAAACACCACTTTCTAGAAAACTGATCCACCACAGGGTGATGTGATGCGACCCGATACAAAGTCCCACTTCCTTTTCGCACCATGATTTACCCGTTATGAGTACCCCATCCAGGTATTCACAGACCCCTTTTACACTTGGTATTAATATGCGTCTTGGGCGATTATGATCACAATTGGACAGCGCTAAACACAAGTGTAAACGACCTCCAAGACACATTCAAGACGCATTCGTTCAAACCACTTGCCGAGATGGTCTGGGACGCATTTAACCACATACCTTCTGTAGTGTAAACGCTGATGCATACACAACACGGACGTAACAGGAAAATATGCCGTTAATGCTGAATGCGGTGGTTGTTTTGGTAACAGCGCTAGAAAAAGCTGGAGAGGATGTACTGATGTACGTGGTTGGAGTGCAAGAAAATAATGAAGGTATGTTACAGGTTTAACGTTTTAATATAATTTCGCGTATGACCTTTGACCTTCATGTGGAAATGACGTAGGCAGTAACAAAATTTGAACCAAAGTGGACACCTTGGAGACGCATGACAGACGCAGGTGTAAACGGCGATGTGTCTCGGCAGTCCATTTGTGACCTGAATGTGACCTCAAGATGCATTTTAAAACCAAGTGCAATCAGGGCCACAGAGCCATGCTTGTGAGCGTGACTGCATAAAGCACTCAAAATAGCAAGTGTAAATGCGGAGGTACGCGAATTGAGACACGGGGCATGTGGAGTCTAATAATGTATAAGAACAAGCGCATTACTATAAACTATCATCTGAGTTACAGGTGGAACTGTCAAAGCTGCTTTTATAATAAATGAATCAACACCATCTGACCAATTAGATTAGAGAATTCAGCAGTGCTGCTGTATTAAAAATAAATCTGATTAAACACCTTAGAGAAGAATTACAGAACCACTGGATCAGCCGTATACCATGACTACAAGAGCAACGCTGTTCACATCATCTGCATACCGTACGCGTATCTGCAAGATTAAAAGCTACATCCACTAGAGGGCAGGGTAGGGCCGAAACATCATCAGCTAGTAGTGGGATATCTTCGTTGACCACTTGTTCCGATTTCGCATGAACATTTTTGACAGTATGAGAAGCCACTACATTATTTATCTTGTGAAAATGGTCCTCCAAACAACCACACCATGGGCCAGATATAATAAGCAGGGCAAATTAACGTGTTTTTTAATAAAAAAAGAGCCGATGGGAGTGGCCAATTCTGTGGGTCAACTAATCTACTAACAATGTGCAAATTAATGAACAAAAAAGTGCAGTCAGTTCATTTTAACGATGACCTACAAAGAGCAGCGCAAACTAGCATAGGGTCGCATAGAGGTACAGAATACCGTGCCTTGGCAATCAATACGTTCTCATAATGTCTTCCTCTGGGACTCCAAATTAATTAACATGAGCGGAGTTCATTCTCTCCCTTCTATCACGTGCTCACTTTTTTGTGCCTCGTTCCTGAGAGCGCAGCGGGACTCTCGCAAGCCCGTAAATTATATTTTGAAGGGAAAATATTAATCTGAGCAAACAAAAATCTGTCCTGTGCTTGCTGGCAGATACCTACACACTCACTCACAGTGTCCGTCTCGCTCTCTCTCGACATCCCCGGAAAAATGAAGACCTGCTTGTGTTCAGCGTTGATTAGTAGCACAAATAGCAGTGAATCAACTTAGCAAATGATTCATTTAAATACTCTCCTTTTTGCATCCTGAAGGGAAATATGCAAGCAGTGAGGTCAAGTGCAAAAAAAAAAAAAAGTCTCTACGCCTTTCCGTCGCTATCCTTTCACTGGACATCTTTTTTCACCCAGTTTCATCCCTAATTTAGTCATGGTTTATTCCCTCCCAACAGTCATCTATCACATGACATCTACCAACCAGGAAGGGCGTAGACTACCACATGCTTCCTCCCAGGCACGTTAAGACAGCCAACCTATATTTTCAAACTGCTGCACGTGCAACGACAAAGTGTGATGTTACATACGCCAAGGAAAGTGCTTTCCACCTCCCTCCTTATGCATGAGCTCACAGATGCCCATGATTGGCTAGCCTCGCTGTAATTGACAGGGAGAGAGCGTCCCTCCCTGAGAGCACAGGCTGAGCAGCCATCTTGCTTACAAAGTATAATCCAAGCTTTACATACTATATAAATTATATGAATAAGGCAGTTATTGAGTGATAATGAGTGAATGATGAACGTCTTCATTTTTTAAATCCCAGGCATTTAGGGAAAAAACCACAAGAAAACGCGCAGACTACTCGAACTGAGAAATAACAAAACGAAACACTTGAGCGATGAATATTTGCTGTAGTGATGTGATGTGGACTCTCACCCTGACAGCACTCCCAGAACCAGGTTGAGCATGAAGAAGGAGCCGATGATGATGAGGGGGATGAAGTACAGCCAGTTCCAGGTGTTCCCTGAGGCATCGTTGGCCTGCACCAGAGAGAAACCAAACGTTAAAGCATATAATCATTTACTGGCAATCAATCTCTCGTTTTAATGTTCACCATGGTTCAATGAGAGCGGAGATCACTTTAGAGAAGCTCTTTGCTTCTGCAGGAACAATCTTCCAAAAGAGCAAGGCTAATTGTTTTACAGCTCGATCCCTCGTTCCAGATCAAACAGATCGGAGAGGAATGAGGGCTATAAATGAGTTGCTAATCTCTTTATTTCTCAGCAGTGAGCAGAACTTCCTCGAGCCAGTCCCTGTACCTCAGCATCATTATCATTTCATCATTTATGACCTAATTAACACCAAAGTAGGAAAGAAACGATATGTAATACACAATATTGCAGACTTGCACATTTTTGCTAGCGGCTGCTTTTCAGTTGAATCAGCAGATAAAACGTGATACAGTACAACATTTTGACATCCTCCATCAACCTTCCTGTTTCTACGGTAACCAGACCCCCTCATCTTTCCCATCCCCCTTTCATCACGTAAGGTCTATTCATGTATTTTATATATTTTTTGCTCATATTGCATTTCTGACACATAAAGCAGCAGCTTCTTTTAAGCCTGAGACTTAATAAGGTAACGTGTGTGTGTGTGTGTGTTTTCCATGAAAATATTTTCATCCATTAATGTTTACTTGCCATTGCATGCATGTACATTACACATGATGATTAGAAATGCAGACCAAAGGGAGATTTGTATCGTCGATTGCTAAAATGTTGAACTAGAAAATATCTCTTTAGAGTTTTTTGGAACTCCTAGCAAATATATTACATCCATTTTTTTTTTCAAACCCATAAACTCTCAGTGCAGCATAATGCATTAAATTCCCTTAAAAAAACGTGTTAGCTTTGCTCATAATGAAACTTCGCCTTCAAAACACATTAATCGAATGTAGAAGCATTACTCACTCTTAGCTAGGCACTAGTGAAATCAAAGAAAAGCACATAATGCTGATGAGTTCATTAAAAAAGGATAAAAGGAAAAATAACTTATGCGTGCTGGTTAAATCCATTTGTTTTGTTTTTTTTAATTAACATACAAATACGCTTTCAGGGAGAAAAATACTTCTAAACAAAAAAACTACAATCTTTAAAGGCAGAGAGATAAAACAGGGCTGGGGACGTGAAGACATCAGGAAGACGTCCTTCACAAGCAGACAGTGTGGGAACTCCGCCCTGCTGTGGGTACTGTGGTGACGGAGAACTCCTGAGGGTTCACGATGCCTCACTCAGAGTCAGGAGATCCACACAGGCTCCTCTCATCATCATCGTGTCATGATGGAGGATTCCTGAATACTGCTAATAACACCAACTAATACGAAACTTAATAGTGTTTATACAACAGCGCTGTCGAATTCTCGATTCTGATTGGTCAGTAATTATCACTGTCAGGGACAAAAATCTTGAACAGCTTTTTTTTTTAATGAGCATAATCATAATCAGCGACATGGTGATGTCTTCTGTGAGGAGTCATTTATTTAACTCTTTTTTTTTTCCTCCAGTGTCAGCACTCAGAGTAAACTTTCAGATTTGTTTTTGCAACAGGAACGTTTTCATGACAAATGACTACCGTTGCTTGGTAACAAGACTTGAAGAAAGAGAAAAAGAGGTCAGGGAACGACTGTTTAAAATAAACGACTGCAGGAATGAACTTATATCACAGACACAGTATTACATGTAAAAGTACGACACTTTAAAATAATTCATTCATTATAAGTGTTTATAATATATACTGGGCGGCACGGTGGTTAGCACTGTCGCCTCACAGCAAGAAGGTCCTGGGTTCGATCAATTCCTCCGGGTGCTCCGGTTTCCTCCCACAGTCCAAAGACATGCAGATTAGGTCAACTGGCTACACTAAATTGCCCA
>JAQQZR010000014.1:12458542-12476941 GCA_030068235.1 Notoglanidium macrostoma
GGATGGATGGATGGATGGATGGATTTTCTTTGGAAGACATATTTCAGGGGAAATAAGGGGGATCTAAGGGACTGGTCAGTGTTGTTATTGTAATTGCAATTCACTTAACAGACAGCCCAGGTTTCTAAAACTTACAAACTGCTCCTTTAAGGCAACTTTTCCTGATCTGACAAGAAGGATTAAATCATGATGATGCAACAGATTCTAATGTATTGCATTACTGATAATTACAGATGAATCATTTTGTATTAAAAATGAAACATAAAAACTATTATCACATGTAATGAGCAATAATTCGATCCTTAAAGGGGGAGTCATTGATTCTGGAGAAAGATTATACATGCTGTATTTGATCTCAACAGTCAAACAAATACACACCTCCCTTCAGTGCTCTTGCAGAAGCTCCGCCCCCACAAAATTCACGGATATGTATTAAAACGACACCCCATCCCCCTTCCCTTCTCCCTGTCCTGTGATTGGCTGGAATAGTGTCATGTGGCTCGGTCCGAGCCACTTTATTTGTTTCCCCGTTTACAGAGCCAGGCCTGTGTATGAGCACCAGATTTAATTTAATTTAATTTTCTCCTGCAAAATACTTGCTTGAGAATTATTTCAGCTATAGACCTCAGGCAAAGACAACAAAGGTTTGTCATAAAATAACCCAGTGCCAGAAGAATAATCGTCACATGGCTAGGGATGTAATACTTCTGTATTGTTATGCTCTGTATATTAATTATTGGCTAGGGTGCCAATACTTCTGTATTTAACTGTACATTGTGTTAGGAGGAACACTAACATGCCACCAAAATGTAATGCACCATGATAAATGATAACAAGCCCTTGTGTTACAGATAAATCAACAAAAGTATGACATCACATCTATTACATAATCCTCTCCCTTGTTTTCTATTTTTTTATTTCTGTGTTCATTTGAAAGTGTGTGTTGACACAGCTGAGTGGAACAGAGGGCTTTTCCAGCATCAGTGTTTAGCGCACACGGGAATGCTCACAAGAGACAACGAGACTCATCTCCATAGAAACAGAGGCGGATCCACCGCCCTCATTGGAATACAACAGAGAGAAATAAGAGTGATCGAGAGAGTGGTAGAGTGAAATGTATCACAGCAAATGAATATACAGATCCCTCTCAGGCAGACTGCATTACTCAGTATATTATTTAATCAATATATTATTGTAAAGAGTATCAAATCACACAGACAATGCAACAAAGACAGGGATTATAGGAAGATTAACTAATGTCTTTAAACCTCGCCAGAATGCACAGAATCATCTGACATATAACGGATAAACTAATAAGAAAAAGAGGCCTTGTGATCTGCCCTCACAGTAATAAATTGAGATATAAAGCAAATTTATTTACCAACAAACTCATTCTCATGCATCCCCATGGCAACAAACATTTACCATAAATAAAAGAATAATAGGAAATACCCATACTTACATGTACTACATCTATGAGCTAAAGAGTGACCCATTTGCTACCCAAATCACAGCAACGACAAAATATCTATAAAGATAAATAAAGTCTAGCGTTTCCTCAGTTTACAGCTGTTTCTCAGCAGGGAAGGTATAACTATTATATCCTGTCTGCAGTGACAGTGAGTGATCTCACAACAAAAGCATTTCAGAGTTGTCATTCGGTCAAAAAGAAACAAAAGACAAGATAAGAAAGTGTCAGTCCAGAGCCGTCACTGCGGAGATGGGAGCAAGTAGCTGTGTGCGGTACAAATACGAGACAAGACATCAGAGATAAGAAGCAGTAATCCATGCTCCAGAGTGTGTTTACTATGACAAAAAAGCAGCATGGCTTCTCCGAGGCAACATCAGTGCATCCATCCACCTACGTACTGTACGTCTTACCCCACTCATACTTACAAGGAAAGATAAACATACTTACAATAAAATGTTGATATTTCAGTTAATATGCCTCAAAAGGTAAAATGATTCACACAGTAAACTGTACAAACCATCTTTTCAGTGAAATGTTGAATAATTACTACATTTAGAGGAAAGGAAATCATCTCCTTCTTAGCAATTTCTGCATCATAGGTGGCTCTTAAAATAATTGTAAACCTCTGAAAATAATATATAGACAAGGGTGGACAAACCTAGAGCTCTGACCTCCAAGACAAGCAGATTTTGTATCATGTCTACAAGCTTATATTCATAGTTGCCGAGAATATGAGTAGATTTAACAACCAGGAAAAGAAAAAACACTGCAAAGCAACTGCTTTCAATTGGTATATAGCTATGTTTAAACTTTAAACATCGCTCCACGATGATGTGACGCACCTCAATGATGTAACTATAGCTTCCAAATCCCACCACCTGCTTTACTACACATGCCAGCTGAGGCATGACCTGGCTGATGGTGGAATGGTTTATATTACATAAATTCATTACAGTGTTCAAATGACAAACAGTGATGCAAAATACAGTCCAAAACCAAGCCGTCCTCTAACTCTCCTGCTTCATAAATACAGCCACCTCATGCTTAAACTTCTCAAAAGAAAATAAAAACGAGTCAGATGAATAATATCTATTACGTAGAATAAGAGAACGTAACACCACAGTTTAACACGTCAGTACAGGATAGCATCCTATTCAAAGTGTGCTCTGCCTTGCACCCAGTATTCCCAGGATAGTTTCCGGATCCACTTCACCCCTGACCAGGAAAGCTGCTTCCTAACGATGAATGAATGAATAGCATTTCTACACCTGATAGCTAGCTGACTAGTTTACTGCTAGCATACTAGCTAGAATTTACCACAGACCTGGAAGAGCCTAATCAATATTTTCTCAGTTATTTATTTAACAGTAGCCACATCTGTCAAAATATATCTTAATAACCATTATTTAGTTCATCAGTAACATTACCTATCAAGATAATCAACCACTAGTCAAAATATATTAATATAAAAACCTTGCAAATACACGCCGTTATATCCATGAATTGTTCTAGCTTAGCTAAGTTAGCTAGCTAGCTAGCTTAGCATGCAGGTCCTGTAGCTGAAATGTTCCAGGTACCACTAATAATTCACATATTAGATGTGAAATCTTCAAATCATGTAGACAACAAAAACTGAGCCCCTGCGTAACACTCCCTAAATTTGTTATCTTCTTTACATAAGAATTTGAATTTAGCACTTTGCTAACAAATCTGAGGAAGCTTCAAGATGAGAAAATCTAAACCTAGGCTTGTTTGCTATTAAAGAGCGGTATATTTTAGACAGTCCTTGTATGAAGTCAGGGGACTAAAGCGAATTATTATGTCTCATTTATTTCCTGTTAAATCAGCATTTCTCTGCTAGTCATGCTAGCTCAGGATATAGATTTCCATATATCTGATCCAGTCCAAACCGATGAGCTGTAAAAATGCTAATAAAATTATAAACTCTAAACATGGAGACCTTATTAAAAAGTTAATTAGCACACATGATTGACTGCCTAGCTTTATATAACTCAAGTTTCCACTATAAAAGTAGGTTTTAAAGCATTTTTTGAGTAATGAGCTTTCCAAGTAAAATGAATGCAAAAACCTGTGCTTTGCAAAGATGCTAAAATGCCTGTGGCCAGCAATCTTCAGCAGGCACTTGGTCTTATTTCAGTTAATAAAATAATTCCAACTGAAATATCTATTTCTTTATTGGATATTCGTCCACAGGCTGATGCAGTCTCTGCTTTCTGTATTCTGAACCTATTGGGAATATCACATGACCATGACACAAAGTTTATCAGTGTGGACTGTCTTTCTAACTTTATATTTTTGCACCTAGTGAATTTTCTGACTGTTCTCCTAATGTCATTATGCCATTACAGTTCCTCTCTCACCAGACTTCCTGATAACAAGGTCATCCAACCAGACACAGCATATGACGCAAATGCATGCAGTGATGAATGATTCCCTAGATGCTAACCTTTAATACTGATCCTGTATGAGATCATTTTATGTCTAAAATGAGATAGGCCTAAGATAGTTTCCTATAAAGAAGCTGAAGTGACTTCTTTCCCATAAGCGAAACTGCAACTGTCTACCAATGGATACAATATACATGTCATTAAATTAAAGAACTGTTAGCATTATCAAGTTGCTGTGGTATAAGAAGAATAACACCACCATCATTGATTATTTTCTATAACAGCATGCCCTGTAGTTTATTTTTACTAATTACACAGTCAGTATCAAACACAAAACGATAGTATAGTTACTCCATTCTGATCTTAACAAGCTAACAAACTGGCTGGACAAGCCAAAGCTGAACATTTACATTTTTTTTTCATTCCATCAGCCATAAGAACGTAATGCATTTCCTGTTTTGCATATAGCAGCACATGTTGGCTCAACAAACCCATTAAAAAGAATACTGAACACACCAGATTCACAACTCTGTCCCAAATCTCTGTCCAAGCAGGGCACAGTGACGGCAGGATTAATTGCGAAAGGGTTTCACAGACATCCTCTGTCGACATACAGGTATGTCTCTATTTCATTACCGAGCTAAAGATTCTAGAAATGTATTTCCAGCTAAAAGTTTTAGCATTTTAGAAAGATTTAACCGAGGATATTCACAAATATTTTGGACAAATTTACTCAGTTTTGAAAAATGATAAATGTGTATAAACATTTCACTTAACACCTTTTTAGATGACAATATTCGGTTCTGTGTTACATATTGTATGTGTACATGTTATTAAAAGAGGCAAAAGCGTTTTCGTTTTTTAAGCATTTTCTAAAAATACATCTTTCATTACTGAAGTGTTAATGAGTTACATTATATGGTAAAGAGTTGTCACATACGTAGATGCTTACATGATTGTCTTTTTACCCTCAGATCATACAAAGTACAACATTACCAAAATGGACCCATTCGATTTTGCTACAGGCTTAGAGTTAAGCCAGAACCACAGAGGGAAGAAATGTTATATCATGTACCATGGCACAACTCTTCAAAATGCCCTCAGTATCATACGTAATGGTTTCAGCCGTTCCAGTGGTGGCATGCTGGGACCTGGCGTCTATGTAACCCGAAGTTTCCAAAAGGCTGCCGCCTACCCAAAAACTCTCCCACCGGGTGACGTTCAAGCAATTCTGCAACTCAGGGTGAGAGTGGGTAAAGTGAAACGGATTGACTGTCAGCATCATCCACTGCAAAAAAGTTGGCACCAAAAAGGATATGACACTGCTTGGGTTCCTCCTAACTGTGGAATGGTACCTAGTGGCCTGGAGGAGGATTGTGTGTGGGATCCTAGGAGGATTGAAGTTATAGAAGTATTAAACAGTGATGGCACAATCATGGATTTATCTACTTTTGGGCTCATGCCTGGTCCCTTTGGGTATCCATGTCCACCACTTGTACCTCCAATGCTAGGTTATCCATGTCCACCACTTGTACCTCCAATGCTAGGTTATCCATGTCCACCACTTGTACCTCCAATGCTAGGTTATCCATATCCAGTACCTGTACCTCCAATGCTAGGCTGCCCATGTCCAGGACCTGGATTTCCTTCACCCGCCTTTGGGTTTCCATATCCAGGTCCTATGCCTCCTCCATTTTGGTTTCCATAGCTGATTATATTGAGTAACTCATGTTTGGTTTATGTTACCTATACCTTTTCCAACCCCATACCTCTCTCTTTTGGACTACCCTTTATAGGTGCTATGCCACTCAGTACTGGTTTCCACAGCCAATTGTTTGGAATGAGACGGTGGGATAAATAACATGTAACCACTTCATGGACTCAGCACAGCTTTTGGTTTGCTTTTGGTTTGCTTTTAATAAATGAAAGATGTTCTCTGAATGGTTTCCAAGTTTGACATTATTACTACTATATGAATTTTACACCACTCCATGGACTGTATTACATATCTACCTATTATTCTGCTTTCTTATGTATTTGGGAATCAACTTGTGATTAAATTGGGATAGGGCTACAGGAGTTCTTTCCGGCAGAGACTATTTTCTGTAAGATTATGTGTGGCCAATGGTTTGACCTGTCTTTCTAATAAATGAAATAAAAGCCAAATTTAAGCCTCTCCAATTTGTCAAATAGATCAGAGATGGATCCAGAAACAAAAATCTTTTCAAAATCTTTTTTTCTGAACATCAAATCCTTTAAACGCTTTATTACACATTCTTTTCTTGTTCTTCTCTGAGAGCCGGTGTGTTTTGACAGCATATCTAACATACCATTAGTACAAAAGAATGTTTCCATTAAAGTGAAACAGAAAGAATGGGAAGTAGTCAGACAAGCTAACTAGTCTTGCTTTATCATCTTAAGGCCATTTTGGCACCTCCCCAACACATTTCACACTTTTACTACAGGGAATGAACGAAAAAACCCCGTGACACACCCCATCATGCCAAGTAATAGGATGGCTACAAAAAACTGACGATTATATTTATGTATATAATGCAACTAACAAGGACAGAAAAATGAAGCCTTTGAAAATGCGTTAAATTTTACCATTGGGTACATAAGTGTTAAGTAAAAAGAAATATATATCTTGCATAGTTTATTAAAAAAAGAAAGAAAAAAGAAAGAAAGAATAGGACAGTCACAATGAAATTAGGGTAGAAAGTTTTCGGGTTTTGCTGCCATGGTGATCAACAACCTGACACCCTCTGGAAAAAGACCGGTATATGTGGTCAAGATAAATAACCGCCAGAAAATCTGAGGACACAAGGACAGTATGGATGCAGATGTTTGGTGATGTAAGATGGCTGAGACCATGAAAACACATACAGTACATCTATGTGATAAACAGCCATTTTAGTAATTGATGTGACATCTGGTTTCAATTACTAGCAATAAATACAAAATTATACATAGATTTTGAACTACTTGACAGGGTTTAACCAGCACATCTTCCATTTCTAAGTTTTGGGATTGTGGACACTACAAATTTGGCACCTACCAAATAAAACCATAGTTTTGTCAGTGTTTCCTTCAACAAAGTTGTCATTCAATAATAAATTTAGATCTGAGGTTCGAATTTCTTATACAGATGTTTAAGACAGCAACCAGTGTTTTTTATTAATCTGACCTCAAGGATAAACCATAGAGAAGAATGAGAGTCTGGGACTTCATCAGGTGACAACATGAAAAACAGCATAAGTTCAAGAAAGTTCACTGAAGTCAGAGAAAAATGTAAAGATCAGAATCAGAAAGTATCACAATATAAGACCAGAGTTTTTCCAGTAGTGTGTAAGCAAGAGTACTGATGTGTATCACAAAAGCTGGCATACAGAATCCCTTAAAACACCTAGCCAAAAATTGAATGAAGAATGAGTAAATCTACAGCTTGGTGAGCAAATAGTTAAAGTAAAGGAGATTAACTACCAGGGTCATTTATTCCAGAAGCGCTGGCGCAAGGCAGGAATCTACATTGCTTGGGTTCCGCCAACACTTTGGGTTAATGAAAGAAGAGCGAGGAGTCACAAAGAAAGTGACAAGACAACACACTCTAATAAAGAGGTGAGCCATTAGTTTCTCTCTCCTACCCACCACATCAAACCTTTAGGTAAATCGCACTGCTTGTTTGCTTTATTGCCTCCCTGTGCCATTTCAGTATTCAGCCAAATACCTCTTGCCATAATACAAGTGACTCCTGGCTCCCTTGATAGCTGGAGGCAGAATACTTCTGCCTTCTATTGCACTTACACACATACACCGACACGCACTTTGTTTTCCTGACTGCTTAATAATTTCAGCTATTCGTCAAAACACAATATATTAGAGAACTGTCAGCTAACTATGGGCTATTGAGCTGCTGCTACCTCAACACCCAAACCAGTGCACACAGATTTATAGAAATTCATTTTGCATTTTCTAAAGCTGCATAATATAAGAGGCTGTCCTAATTCTTAGGCAAGATGGAAGAAGAAATTAAATCTCATGTCAAAAATAGACATCAAGAAAGCCCTGGAGTTTATTATTATTATTCAAAGCCTGTGTGAAGACAGAGAAGATATCCATCTGAAAAGATGGATACTCCCAATTCTCTATCCAATTAAAACACAAGCTTTATGGACATCCTCTTTGTTTATACAGGTATGTCTTCAAAATTCTAAAAAATGTAGTATTTGAATACCTAGTTCAGAAACATATAATTGCCAGTATTTGCTTCATATGATTTTTGTACTTCATCTATTTTACTATAATTTCTAGTGAAATCATATAGTAAATAGTCATCACCTAATCATTTATTTGATTTCATTGTATATCGGATCTGGTTGATCATTTACTTATAAGTTTAGACATTAAAAGCTGGCAAATGTACATCATGTATCATGACAAACCCATGACATCAAAATGCACTTGATATCAGAAATAATGGTTTCAATCGCCTTCATGATGACATGTTGGATTCTGGTGTCTCCATGACCCAAACTTTTAAGAAGGCTTCCTTCTATCCAAAACATGTTCAGCTAGATGAAGAACTCTTAAGGTAATCTTAAAGTAAAAGTGGGTCGAGTGGAAACACAACTTGAGTTCCGCCAAACTGTGGGATGGTACATAGTGGAATGGAAAACCACTGTGTGTGGAATCCTAAAAGGACTAAGATTTTAACAATACTGAAGCATGATGAAACCTACAAGACTTTATCTACCCATTGTGAGATGCCTGGCCCCATTGCTTCTCCAAATGCAAATCCCACACCTCCCAGTTGTGTGGTTCCTCCTCACCACTTGTACCGCCAATGTTTGGAGGCCTACCCTAAACACTATTTCCTCAGACGTTTGGAAGCTTACCTTCACAAGTAGTACCTCCCATGTTTGGAGGCATATCCTCACCACTACTTCCTCCAAAGTCTGAAGGTTTATTCTCACCACTAGCACATTCCATGTTTGGAGGCCTATCCTCACCATTAGTACCTCTGAAGTCTGGAGGCTTATCCTCAACACTAGTACCTCCACTAGATTTGGGGTTTTTTTGTGTTTAATAATGTTTTCTACAAAAGTTGCTATGTAAGGTATTATATAGCAATATATGTAATATATATTATATATTACAAGATAGATGCGTTCATCCTGGCAGAGCCTTTCTATGGGTTTGTTTTTAACTATGATGTATGTCTCAAATGAAATGCACACATATATATTGCACATCACATGGAATAAAATAAAAACGCATTCTTCTTCTAAAAAGAATTCTTTGCCTAAATCTATGTCTGGTCAGTTTGGCTTTCAATTGTATCGACCCGCACTGCAATGTTAATTACTGACACTATGGTGATGGACTCTGAGACCAAATGCTTACAATTACATTTCCTTTTCCTTATTGCTCTTCTGAGAGCCAGGATGTTGCCACAGCTTATAAAACATATCTGCTGTTATAGATTTCTGTATTTCCTGTCACATTTTCACAAATCAAGTCTTAAACTGTGTATTTATGCTACTTTTAAACTATAGAGACTGTAATGCATTACAGATTATAACTGTCAAAGTAAAAGATTTATTTTTACATATATGAGAAATATACATAAGTACTCTGTATTGATATAGAGTATATTGATATACCCTATACTGAACCTCTGTCAAGACATGTCATGCTTAAAATGTCAGAAATCATTTGAACACATGCAACCCATAGCATTCCCCATACTCAGTACAAGTGGCTATGGAACCAAGAATGAGGGGTGGATAGCATGTGCATGTGTTAATTCAAAGAGGAGCTGTATGGGCTTGAATGAGTTTCTGAACTACTCAAACTTAAATATCTCGCACCAACAACCATCCATATATGGGCATATTTATGTCGCATGGGACAAAGTTTGCTAAGGTGAAAGTGAAACCATTTCTTCATTTTGCACTAAAGGACTTTGCACTTGTTTTTCCAGAATCTGAACAGAATGTTGTAATATAATATGCATGTATGTGTAATAGTTTACATATTTGTATGAGTCATTTCCTAGCTCCATGTCTTCTGTGTTAAAACTTTCATGGTCTGATGGATTGTCCTGATAACACTTCTATCTTTGTGAGATAACTTCCTGTGTTAAAGTCCTGGCATTGTGTCAAAACAGGCTAAGTAAGCTAGCGGCATACTGCACCACAAGCAAGACCTTTGAAAAAGTAGTTACTATTTGCTCTGCTCAAAAGAGATCCAGAAGAAGCTACACTCACTTTACAGCATGTTGGCTGGCTAGCTCACATAAATTTGTACATTCCCAAAAAGAGTCTTCATCTGATGTGATGAACTGTGATATTTTATTCTTTATATCCTCTAATGATGTGCCTAGCACTACTGGTTTCGAAATAGGAAGTGGAATTTTATGTAGCAAACACAGACAAGTGGAGTGATACAAATAGTAAAACGTGCTAGTGTAGTTAAACTAAATAAATCATTCTTGGAACGCCGCTCGACCATTCAAATTAGTGGACTGGAACTTACTGTTATATACATTTTTTATATATATATCAGAACAGTTCCCTTCTAATATATAATTCACAGCACATAGAGAGAGGTTGTGTCCTTACAAACTGCTCTAACGCTTTTGACAAGACTGATAATAAAGCAGCAATTCAGCACTGACTGAGGAATTTAGGCTATAAAACCAAAACCTTCAATCAATAATACTAAAATCTGTAATATGTAATGATATAAAATATACTGTCCATTTGGCCTCATTCATCCATACATTATTGATAGTGCTTATCCATTGTGGGTGAGCTGGAACCAATCCCAGCTGACCTCGGGTGAGAGGTGGGTTACAGAGAGGGCTAAAGCAGAGACGAACAACCATTCACAATCATTTGAACATCTATGGGCAATTTCAAGTACCAGTATACAGTGTAGACAGCATTCTGTAAGAAGTACAATGGTATGGAGAACACATTTATAAGCTATATGCTTTGAAAAAGGGATTACTCGGTTGTTACGGGTTCTAGGTTTCCAAATTCCAAAAACCATCTCTGAAGGGGAACCTTGTTTGTAGGGTCTCAAATACTGAACTAAAATTAAAATTAAATTAAATAAATTTTTTTTTTTTTAAATCAGGCCACAAAGCCTTGTTACGAAACAGAGTGGCGGTATAGTTAAACCTACAATAGCTATTTTTACATCAGGAAAGAAGCCTAGTTATCTAAGCTATTAAATATTATTAAATTAAATATTAATAATTACAAAATAAATAAATTTACCTAAGTAAATTTTATCTCATTCTTGTGAGCAATATCATGTTCGACCCTGACTCACTAGACATCGGAGATAAAATTAGATATTTTTGTTTTAGAAATTAGTCTTTTAATTTTTCACATCAGTGATTATGCATTGTCACAATAAAAGCATATTGATGTTGCAGTATTTAAGAGTTACTTCCATGTCAGACTGATGGATTAACAAAACATTTTGCATCGACCATTTCGGTATTACAGCCTTTTTTTTCACAGTCCCTTCATTTTCACAGGCTCAGAAGTAACTGAACAAACTAACAATTATAAATGTAAGCATAATTTTTAATACTTGGATGCAAATCACACACTGCCTAAAGTCTGGATCCCATGGACATCAGAAAATGCTGAGTTTCCTCCCTTGAGATGTTTTGCCAGGTCTTTATTGCAGCCACCTTCAGTTGCTGCTTGTTTTAACTTAATTTCTTGGGTTACTTTCACAGTGTAATGTTGTGGGTCATTATCCATCTGTACTGTGATGTGTTGGTTGTCCTATCAGTTTTGCAGCATTTGACTGAATCTGAGCAGAAAGTATAGTTCTATATTCTTCACAATTCATCCTGCAACTTCAGCAATAAACACCAGTGACCCAGTTCCATTTACAGCCACACATGCCCATGTCAGATGATGTGGTATGCTTTGGATCATGAGCCCTTGCTTTCCTTCTCCATTCTCTTCTCTTCCCATCATTCTGGTACGAGTTAATCATGGTTTGATCTGTCCAAAGATCAATCTTGTTCCAGAACTGGGCAGGCTTTCTAGCAGTCTAATCTGGCCTTTCTGTTCTTGAGCGTTACCAATGTTTCGCATCTTGAGATCATTTGCATTCATCAAGGCGTCTTTTGATTGCAGACTAAAATTGTGTCACTGTTCCAATACTTTTGGAGGGGACTGTATATTTTATTATACAGCGAAAATAAGCATTGACTGAAGATGCGTATATGCCATTTTGCTATAACCTTTCACATTAATTTTCATGTTTCAAATCAATAAGGAAATCCATCCATCCATTATCTATACCGTTGGTATAATCTTATCCATCTGGGTCGCGGGGAAGCTGGAGCCAATCCCAGCATCTTCGGGTGAGAGGCGGGGTACACCCTGGGCAGGTCGCCAGATAAGGAAATCCAGTTGACCAAATATATAAATTAGCTCAAAATGGTGCCTGGAGTCTATAAAATTAAACCTTTCTCTCAACTCACATAATCTGTTTGTTCTCCTCTTTGTTTATGACTGTGCGCAGCCCCCACTGTATTTAGCCATGTGCAGTTGCGCCTAAGCCATTAGGCACAGATTGTGAGCTGCTTACTGGAAAAAAAACCTCAAGATTTATCCACACACTCAGTAAACCGTTCAAAACCTCATGATAATGTGATTTTGTCTGGTGGCCTTGCTTGAAGTTGTGCAATAATTTAATAATCGCTATCTTTATTTCACATTCCAAGATTAAATTAAAGCTAGAGATAAATGCTGTGTGAAAAGGGCTTTTTGAAAAACAAGATGCCTTTAATTACCGGCTAAACTCCAGCAATTTTTCTAGCACCGTGGCCTGCGCCTGATCACGCTGCACATCATTAGCCTGGAATGTCAGGGACATTCTCATTAGAAAAACAGCTTAGTAAAGAAGCATTTATTCTTTATCATTTATCTTTTACAAATGTTCTTCTTTACACGGGCCGATTTATATCCATTTAAATGAGGAGAATGCATCAGAGCTACAATTGCTCCTACCATCACTGAGGAAAAAGTGTGAGAGCAAAGTAATGACACCTCCTTTAGATGCTGGTATCAAAAGAAATACTACATTCTGTGAGACGCTTACAATACAAGTCTAAATCAGAGAGATATTTATACCTTAGGATTGTTTATTGTTTCTATCTGATTTGGTAGATGTGCAGTGGTAGACCAGTGCTAGATGTAAATGAACTAGAACAGATGTTAGAGAGAGGCATGTGGAAAGGGGCATGGCAGAAACATCTTACATTCATGATGGGAAAAAAAACAACTTTTGCATACGTGTGTAGAAATCACGAGTCCTGAGTCTGGGTTTCCTCTCCTTTTTATCAGTTTCCTCCCATGTCCCAAAAACATGCTAGTAGACAGATGGGCTATACAAAATTGCCCACTGGTGTGACTATATGCATGATTAAATGCATAATAACCCTGAAACACCCTGGTGTGCATCGCTCCCTTGTACCCAGTGTTTCCGCTGCAGCCCTGACCAGAATAAATCACTTCAAGATTACTGAAGATTTTTTCTTTAGCTGAGATAACCAAATATTTCAGACTATTGCTGCTGTCTGGATCAATCTGCTGCACTTATTTTGCATCTTGCATGTCAGCTTAACAGCTCACAATAAAAAAAACACCACTTGCAACCCATAAATATACAGCATTCACAGCAGTTGAGGTGAATCACATTTCACTCAGAAACTTATCAAGTGACCATGTTTCAGTCCATATTGGGAGATATTGCCATGGAGGTGGAGTCGCTGAAGCAGCGCCACCTACATTCAGGACTGTGTGTGGGTTGACAGTCACGAATTAAGGCCTATGTGTGAATATTTTAGGGTTTCTCTTGTTGCAAAAAAAAACAAAAAACGTATCCGTATCGTCGTCACATGTGTGGAGTTATATTAATAATAATACATCTTATTTAGATATCGCTTTCTCAGTTACTCAAAGCACTTATCACAATGCTCAAAGTAGTTAATGTTATCATTTTCCACACTTCATTCTTATTAATAACATCTATCCTTTAGACTATTTTGTCACCACATGCTCTGTTTCCTTCTCATGTGGATAACAGTATACAGTATTTATCGTTCGGATCAGATCAGTACACTTTTCTTTTCTAGCCCATGTTTTACAGCATTAATTGCAGGTACTTGTTTTAAAGAGCCCTCCTGCCCTCCGAGGTTTGAACAGCACACAGGGACTTGCAATAATCTAAATGGGCCATCTAGAAAATCAAGATAAGCACCTGCACAACAGTCTGAATATAGATAACTTCCACGCTGTAGCTACTGACTTGTCTTTTGAACTTATGTCACAAACTGTCCATCACCATTGAAGAAAAGATCATCTCCGGATGTGTTTTGGTCATGATTTTAGAGGAGGCTGAGGTAATGCGCCTTGCGCAAATAGCAGAATACACTATATGGCCAAAGGTTTGATACCTGACCACCATTACACCCTTATGTGGTTCTTCCCCAAACAGTTCCCACAAAGCTTGAAGCACAAAATTGTCTAGAATGTCTTTGTACACTGTAGCACTGCAATTTCCCTTCACTGGAACTAAAAGGCCCAAACCTGTTCCAGAATGATGTGAAGAGAAGAGAATGGAAAAGGAAAGCAAGGGCTCATGATCCAAAGCATACCATATCATCTGACAAACATGGTGGACATGGGCATGTGTGACTGCAAATGGAACTGGGTCACTGGTGTTTATTGATGAAGTTGCAGGATGAATTCTGCAGAATATAGAACTATACTTTCTGCTCAGATTCAGTCAAATGCTGCAAAACTGATAGGACAACCAACACATCACAGTACAGATGGATAATGTCCCACAACATACTGTGAAAGCAATCCAAGAACTTGTTCCTATTCCACAAAGCGAGCTCCATGAAGACATGGTTTGGTGTAGAACTCGATTGTCCTGCCCAAAGCCCTGACCTCAACCCTACTGAACGCCTTTGGGATGAAATGGACTGCCAACTACACCCCAGGCCTCCTCACATGACGTCACTGCTTGATCTCACTAATGCTCTTGTGGCAGAATGGCTAAAAATCCCATGCTCAAAGCCATACTCGAAGATCAAGAGGAAAGCCTTTGCACAAGTGTGGAGGTTATTTGTAACAGCAAAAGGGAACTAAATCTAGAACAAGCATATTGTTGTGGTCAGGTGTCCACATACATTTTGGCCATACAGTGTACCTCTCACACTTCTGTCACAGAAACTAACAGGAATAGCACTGTATTTGTTTCTGAGACAATACAAGATACTGTTGAGTGGATGGAGGCTGAATGTGAGTCTCCTACTGAACACCAGGCGCGAACATCAGTGAGGCTGAGCGGCAGGGAATCCCATTTTACACGCCTGAGTGTAAAGCAAAATTCCCCATCATTCAATTCCAACATCTCTTCACTCTATCTAATCCCTGAGCCATGAAATGCACACACATTCTCTCTCTCATTCTCTCTCTCTCTTCTCATTTCCATTATATACACACACTTCTTATCTCACACAAGCACAAACACTACTCCCCCTCTCCCTTTTTACAAACCTGTTCTTGCTGGAGAGGACTCGGGATGAATATCAGCACACACATACTGGACGTATTGCTCTTCTCACCCCCTTAAGTGACTTTGCCTGATTTACAAATATCTCAAGCTCAGATTGCATGACAGTATTATTCTGGCTACAAGTACAGAGAAAACGAAGAAAAATGCATGCACTCACACACATACATGCAAAAGTATTGACAAGTAAAGGGCCATTGCGGGAGCCACGAAAGTACTCTAGAAGCCTACAAATTGTAAAGGAAAGAAGTGGAAGAACTGAGAGAGAAAGACAGCAAGAAAGAAGGGATGGAGGGATCGGTGGGATCAGGAGATTGCTTTAGGAAGTGCAAGTACTGCAAAATCTATTTAGTGGAGCAGAAGGAGAGGTGGAGTGGCCAGCAAGCCACATCCTTTTGCCTTTTGATTAGGACAGTTGCAAGCAGTGACGCACAAATGAGCTCTCTGATTTAACCCAATTAACTCTCAGGATCGGTTGATGTATTCAGATCTACAGTCCTCTCTTTCTTAACTACAAACTTTATGGATTAGTTTCAACGTAAATGAGTTGGAAAAGTCCAGAATTACGTCAATAAAATATTTACATGGAGAAATATTCAGAAATGGATTTACACAGCTGCTTGAGCTGATTTTCTGGTCTCGCCATTCAGGTCATTAATGTAGATTGTTCCTGAGCAGAAGCATAAGAGACTGGATTTTTCAGTCGTGTCTATACCCAAGCACTTACCTTTAATTCGACAAAATATCATATGACAGAAAATGTGGTGTGAAGAAAATTAAGAAAACTTAATCAACATGCCCATCTGCTTAATGAACTGCCCCTTCCCGGGTTTGTCCAAGTCACAGACACAGAACGTGTCTCTTTTGGCTAGTGCATCCTAACACCACAAAACAGCGTTAAAAGAGGCAGCTAAAGTCTCCAGCAGGCTCCCACAGATGGTGTGTAAAGCTCCAGCTCGTTTCCTGAGGCAGCAGCAGAATACATCGTGCCACTTGCACTACGCCGCCTTCATCAACACAGCATGTTCTTTCACTGAGTTCTTGCAGGAACCAGTCCAAATCGCTCCATCTGAACTTAACCAATTTTAAATAACAGAGCTGCTTTTACTCACTGCAACAGACCTGAACAGGTGCGGTTAATAGGTCGTGTGGATTAATGGACAGAAGGGAACTTCCTTGGCAATTCTGTTGTTAGTCGGAAAGAGCAAAAGGCATCAACATGTAGATGCAAGACGCCGTAGATTAGGCTAAAGATAAATTCACCCAAAATGATACGTTATGGAGAGGACATCTATCTACCTATACATCTATCTAGGTGCTATCTACCCTCTTCCACATACATGAACTAATAGATGCCAACAATAGGCTAGCGTCGTTGTGATTGACAGGAGAAAGATATTAATGTCATCCAGCCCCCACCCAGACAGGACGGCCAATTTTTCGGCCTTGGCTCCCGGTCATGTATGGATTTGGCATTGAATCTTCTGAGAGAGAAATTAATTTGACAATTCTTTTTTTTTTTTTTGAAACATTGGCTGGATTTCTGTGTTTGCGACAGAAAATTTACAACTGAACATATTGTAGTGTAGCCTAATGTACACCAGAAGCCAAGTCAGCATCATCAGATAGTCTCTGTTATCGTCGGCATGGCGTGGTTGCTCGGTAACTATATTCACGTGCTATAAGCATAATGTTTGGTAATCTGATCTGCTGTACAGTGTGTATCTGTTGTTGCTTTCATGCTTTCATATGGTATGGGAGTAATCTAATTTCCCATATGAATAGATCATGAAATGTATGCTCAAAGCTGAAGCCCAGTCGGAGAGCTGTTTTTAAATAGTTTGCTGTGAGAATAAAGCATGTTTAGAGTTATGCACCAATGGCTAATGCACAAAATTACTGCGCTCTGGTTTATTAGAAAAGCTGTGCAAAAACAACATGTAAGCTGTAAACTGTAACTCTCTTACCAAATTTTCAAGCATTAAGTTGTCTTCTTTTGCCACTCATACAAATCTCTAATACACACACACACACACACACACACACACACACACACACACACACACACACACACACACACACACAAAAGAGAAAAAAGAAATATCAAGCCTTATACAGCATGCCTGTATAACAAAGACTGGGCGTGTAACCTTCCAGAGAAGAACAAAAGCAGCTCGTTAAAAGCAATCCATGGAAGAGAGAACACCCGCTGATGTTCACCACAACATC
This sequence comes from Notoglanidium macrostoma, assembly GCA_030068235.1. Taxonomy (NCBI): domain Eukaryota; kingdom Metazoa; phylum Chordata; class Actinopteri; order Siluriformes; family Auchenoglanididae; genus Notoglanidium; species Notoglanidium macrostoma. The sequence goes on from JAQQZR010000014.1 coordinate 12,476,273, forward strand.
AACCTCAGCGTGGAGAATTACCCTCCACCTCCCACTACTTCACCCATAACAGCCTCATCAAGAGGAAGGAGAGAGAAACAGAACGCAAACAGGTCTTGTAAGAAGGTCAAGTTGTGTGAAAAGAAAAGTATGCATGCTAGCTCTGCTCCAATCCTCAATGTTTACCTTATAATAGAACTTGAATTGTGCAATTTTTCCAAAGACAGTGCTTGCATAAAAATAAATACAGAGAGAGAAGAGAAAGAGATAATACACAGAAGGAGAGAGAGAGAGAGAGAGAAAGAGTAAAGTGCTGGTTGAAAATGCAAAGCCATAAGAGAAGTGGTGTCATGAATCCGTTCACTCTGTTTCGGTTCAATACAGTATTGATCAGGGTGTGAGCGCAGGGATTCAGACCTATTCTCTTATTAGCAAACATCTTACTGGAGGAGTATTAAAGCTCAGGGAATGACTAAATGAGCTGTGTGTTAGCTCCTTATTTCACTGCACGGCTAATTACTTCATTAGCTGATTCTAAATTTCAAACAAAATGTTTTATGGTCAGTTTCCTTCCAATAAAGGACACGGTGGTGCGGTGGTTAGCACTGTCGCGTCACAGCAAGAAGGTCCTGGGTTCGATCCCCGGGTCACCCAGGGTGCCTTTCTGTGCAGAGTTTGCATGTTCTCCCC
>JAQQZR010000014.1:12477691-12503623 GCA_030068235.1 Notoglanidium macrostoma
ATGCTGGGATTGGCTCCAGCTTCCCCGCCACCCAGACGGATAAAGCGCTATAGATAATGGATGGATGGATGGATGTTATATGTCACTCTTTATAATGTTGATTTCTCAAATCTGATTGGTCAGAAGGTGTTGATTAATTTTCTATAACAGCAGCTCTGACCGACGGGCTGGCTGCAATGCAAATCAAAGGCTTGTATTAAAAAATTGTTGATGAATATTAATATTCAACATTAAACGTGACGCGATTATGCACGCATTCCACAACAAAAAAGATTGTGTGACGATCGTATCGACAAGTGATTATGACCTGGTGTTTAATTCTTTTACAAAAACATTTTGGTCCATGATTATCTTAAGACGTAGGCAGGGATTTTCAGCATTTGGTTCAGGAGATGAAACTCTTATAGTCACCACATCACAAAGAAGGTTATGAACCATGAACTGTACACCAATCATTTTCATTGCTGAGCTCCGCTCCTATTTCTTTCCAGACTTTGTGGTTATAATTATCTTTTTTTCTTGCCCTTGTTTTGAGACACAATGAGTGTGATGTAGTTTCCGCAAGCTACTTCGTGATCGGTTTAATCCTTTAACGGACAAAATCTTAGAGAAATCAAGCCTGTTGTGGAAAAAATAGATGGCGCTTTTTCGCGCACGAACATTTGATGTGAAAGTGTTCATTTACAGAATAATCATTCGACACAAAATATATTGTGGTACGAAAAAATCATAACTGCTGTATGAGTACAGAGATTAATACGCTATCATTTTTAACTTAACTGACATACGCATTAGAACGTGTGTATTTCACAATATGGGAAAATTCCTACGAAGGATGTTTGCTGAGCATTGTTGGAAGGAGTCTCCAGTGTTAGTGCTTTGTAACAATAACAGGTTTGAAGAAAGATGAAATGATACAGATACAGATACTGCGCATATCAACAAGCAGTAAACAGACCATTTTTCTTGCAATAAGCCTGTCATTATCCGCTGTAGAGGAGGTCCAGAAAGCAGGGCGGTATTTAACATGTATCCTCTCACACAGTAATTACTCAATAGTTATCAGGCCCCTGTCCACATTGCTAAATCACTAACTGTAGCATAACCACTGATGACAGGAGTGGATGCATCCTGTAATGGACTGCAGCTCCTGCGCCGGTCATCGCTGTGACAGTATGGGCTGCAAACAGGGCGAAAACACGCTGCACAATGTCCGACACACTGTCAGTCCCAATCTATTAATACACACTACATATATATCAATATTAGAATAAAGCATACCATGAGAGTACCATCCATACACAAAAACAACTCCAGTCTTGTTTGTCCTTTGGACTTTTTTCATCCAATCTTTATTTGATTTGCTAAGTATGGCTTTTATGTTAGCAAAATTAAGTACCATGATACATATTCTATCCTAACAAAGTGGTTTTCATCCATTCAGCTATCATCCATTTCAGTATATCAATAAGGTGAACGCTGCATGCCGTTTCTTCATTTCTTTCATCTTTTGACTCATCGCCTCCCACTGTACATCTTCCACCTTTCAGCTGTTACTACATAATATATTATGCTGGATTCTCCAACTTAGTAAATAATACAAAGACAGACCCTTGTCGGCATGCTCCAGCTCAATGCACGGCCATTTCCCTTTGCAGGAACAGCCGCTACTCCTACTAAATCTGTTTATTGCTCTGAGGTGGCAGGATGATGTAAACCCTGGTGGATGGGCCGAATAAATCTGCCAGCCATTAGTGAAAGTGAGCCAGGACCCTCCCAAGTGGAGGCAGTAACCATACAGGGATGTGCTCTGACGCAAGACTCACCCGTCACTGCTCGCTCCCCCAGGGCGACTCTGCATCCCCGGGCTGTGTCAGCTAACACTGGCTAACTTTGCTCTTTCCAAATCTGCTCAAACAAGCGCTGGGTCTGGACGTTATGTACATTATGTCCGTTTCCATAACTGTCTAGGCCCTCCTTCACACACATGTGAACACACTACACACATGTATTTTTATCAAAGTAAGAAGTGTATTCGTCAGAAATGATGACGTGGTCCAAGAGTTCCTCGACAAAGTTCTTACCAACCATGTTAAAGGTACAGTTTTTACATTTCTAAAAATGCTATTATTATTATTATTATTGACAGGTGAGCTGATGTAAAGAAGGCATGTGATTCATTTCTGTGCAGTTTGCGGATTTCCTCGACGTTGACAAGCTGCATTGTTAAATGTTTAAAAATGGTCCTAGACACACAATAATACATAATTAGACACATTAGAAGAGCGATTACTCCCAGTATTGCCTTGCTACACACCCGGCAACTTCATGTGTCTCAAGCTTGTTTAAAATTTCTGGACAGGAAATGAGCCCCACCCCCAGGTGGAAGAAAAATATTCAGCTCCACCTCTTTTACGTTCAAGGTGGGTGCGGTCAGTTTTGGAGAAGGCGAAGGTCTTGCAATGCTTTCAATTTTGCAATTCACCTCACAGGTAGCAGAGGGCTCTAGAGATCACACACCGCTCCTTTAATGAGTAATCTCTTGATGCAGCAGTAGCAGTGTCAGGCTGCATGAGCGTTCTTTCAAAGTGCTGACACAATCGTGTTAGAATGGCATTGTGTCACTGTATCACTGAGCATAAAGTTAGGAAATCTGTAGACTCACCCAGTCAGCACAACAACGAAATCCATTACATTCCAGCCGTTACGGAGGTAGGAGTCTTTATGAAAAGCAAAGCCAAGTGCGATGATCTTAATCCCAGCCTCAAAGCAAAATATGCCAATAAAGTAGGGTTCTGTGTCATCCTGCGAGAAAGAAATGAAGAATCAAGGGTTTTCATATATAATATGAAATATAAGTGTTCAATATAAGTGTTTTCATGAGCTAAATAACTAAACTCGTTACCAAAGGTTTTTTTTTTTGGTAACGAGTTTAGTTATTTAGCTCATGAAAATTTTCTTTTTACTCTGGTGTTTTTGATTAAACCCACAAAACTCTATAAAGAAAACTATAAAGCTCTATAAAGCTCACAGAGCTGACAGCTCGAAGGTCCAATACGACTCCTACGTGTGGCATCAGCCACAATTCTTCCAATAATGCAGCTTAGCTACTCCAGTTAACATAGACACGCAGTAACTCTTTATCCTGTTATGGGGTGCCATTTCTTTTGTCCCGGCTATTCTTACTCGTCTTAATTTATGGATTTGCCTTTCATCGCTTTCTCAAGTCATTAACATGAGTTTCATAAAAGTTTTACTAAATGAATGTGTATTATTGAAATGAAGTAACTATTTTATGAACTGTGTACGTAATCTGCATAAAAATAGCAGTAACTCATCATCAGCTCACATTAGTGAGCGTCCTTGAAATCTACACAAACCCATCCTGTTTTTAAACCAGACTTTCAGGAATACTACACGTCTTGCGTAAATAAATGTGAACGTTTTACAAACAAATTCATTTCTATACGGTTTGATAAATGAGGCCCAGTGTCTCAGAGCAGCAGCTATGAAAAATGATCAATGCTGATGTTTTCAGTAGCAAATGTTTTATGATAAATTATATGCTAACTCGTGCTACAATTGAATGAACCAAACACTGCAACACAGAGCACTGAGCAACCCGAAGTTGAATTCGTTATCGTTCCTTATAATAAACCACCAGGCAGACGCTCGGCCAGCTGAACTGGTTTAGCATTTTGAGAAGGTAGCTGCAAGGCCCATCGACTGAATAAGTGGCATCTTGTTTTCATAAATGCCTTGCCTTTGGTGCGTGAGACCCCTTCCTGAGCAACATGGCTCTCAACATTTACCCCTTTTAATGGCGCAATATTATGGGAGCCTTTAAAAGATTTGTGGATTTAAATACAGGGGGTATGAAAGGGAGTTTGATCCTGGTTGATTTACAGAGCAGCTCCGAGGAGAGCCTTGCAGCTACATGGCACGCACATACACACACACTCCATCCCTGCTGAGCTGATTCTCGCACGTTGAGATTTCAAAGGTCTTAACCAGGGCACACACACGCACTGCTGCACGAGACTTGGATTCTCTCATGGATCTTGGATTAGCTTTTCTTTTTATATTAATTATGCATTACTAATTTTTTATGGTGTGTAAATGCAAACGTAGCATTACGGCTTTTTACACTCGTACCCACTAAAAAAAATAAGTACGCACCCCTAATATATTACCATGCCCATTTTTTAAAGGTCCACTATGTAGGCTTCAACCACCTGAATGCCCCTCCCTTACCCCTTCCTTTCCAAGCGTGTATTAGAACGTACAGTGGCTGGCAGGTGGATGCAAGTGCTTACATTCAAACCCCCTTGCTTTTTCTGTGTTAAATAATGTAATAAGGATAATAAGTATGAGCGTTCACTTTTCAAAATTTGGGTTCTCAAACTTGTTAGCCAGCACCAGCAAATACTGATTCCTCTTATTTTCTTCTTCTTTGTCATCATTTGTAAAACAAATGCCACTTGTAAAAAACGTGAAATACGGACGGTTTGTTCGTTCTGGGCTACCGTAGCGGTGCAACATGGCGGCTCTGTAGAGGCAGACCCGCTCCCTAGGTAAAGGGCTAAAGGGCTCATTCTACGCTTACGGATATATTTCTGATAATAGATACCCTCAAATCATACATAGTGAACTTTTAACAATATTAGCTAAACAATAATATTACATCGAGAGTAGATGGTGAGACAGGAGTAGAGTTTCACTCCTCTTCCATCCCAATACAATGACAGAATTAAAAAAAAAATTCTGAATAGCGATGAAAATATGAATAGCGACCCACCGGATTCCTGAAAAAATATGTCACCCCCAATCTAGAGCAATAGCTATGTGGCTACACAGTTTGCTAATAATCCAGCTAATCCACACTGAAATGAGCCAGGTTCACTAGCAAACTAGCTGAGAATATTCTATTAGACTATAATTAGGCTAACGTTACACTATAACTATTATGTAATTAAAACCAGCTAGGTACACTAGGAATTTAGCTCAACCTAACTTATACGGTGTAATTAAAACCAGTAGCTAATTCCCTAGCAAGCTAGCTAAAATTGTGGCCAAGTTTGCTAACAAGTATTAGCATTTAAATGGGGGTGCATTTTTTTTCCTCCATTTTTTACCTGGGTACAAAAAGCTTTTACCGTATTTTTATCTACTGATGGAAACTATTAGAGGATACGTTTAAGGTTTGAGTTTAGTTATGGGTTATCTTGTCTAGTGTAAACAGTATAGTATGAAGTACACAAACCTTTGTTGTAAACAGTAAAATGTAAATGTTTTACAATTTTCTATTGGAAAATGTATCATATTGTTTCAGGGAATGATTTTAATGTATAGTTCATACATAGAATCATTGGTTACAGTTTGAAAAAGTCAGTACGAATATATGTGACCCGTCACATCAAATCAGGTATTAAGTCACATTTTGGGTCATTTGAGTTACGCGTGTTTGCAGATTCAAGCTCCATTTTGATACCAAGGTCATTACTGTATCATGTCCATATGTCACCATAGCAACAGTGCGAGTTTGTTTATGAGGAGGGCCTGGGAAAACTCCGAATATTTGATAGAATATTTAAATCCATGATGTAAAACGAAAGAGGGAATCCTCAGCCTCATTTGGACAGGATGTCCCGGCTACCCCTAAAAAGAACTTGGTGAAAACATAAAACAATAAATAAAAGCAGCAGAAATGCAGAGAAATGCATGTTTTTCTGTCGAAACTGGAATAACCAGCTTGCATGGTGTTCATTAGAGTGCTTTAGAACAATGTTTAAGATTTAAATTTCTCAGGAAGATATTTATCAACTCATTTTTTGCCAAAATTGAAAATATGAACAATTTCACCTACCGCACCTTAATGGCCATATCACAAAATTAACCTGGGTGACTTAATACCGGAGTTGATATGACAGGTCACATACAGCCATGTACAGAACCACTGAATCACTCACCAGCCGCTCAGACATCGGGGTTTTATCACCGGCAGGTAAATGCTGCTCCAAGGCCAGGACAATGCAGTTGGCTATAATGGTGGCGAGGATCATGTACTCAAATGGAGTGAGACAGTCAAGAATGTAACACATGACTCATGCAGATAGAAGGAACACAGATAAAAACACAGCTCTGTTCACTAATAAATGCTGGATTTAAGCATTGTTGTGATGATATATCAGTATTATGGTCATTATTATAATTATTCTAGGCAGTAGGTTATCTGCTTTATGTCAATTATGTGACTTGCAGAATCGCTGCCATTATCGCACAGTCATTAGACATGGCTCATACGGCTCTACGACAGCCTTAACTCTCCATTTGTAGACGCAATAACTGAGAAGTGACTGTACTAATGGCTCTTCAATCCACCCAAGCTCCTATGGTAGGGATGGAAGATATGAAACTGATATTGCGATGTTTTATGATACATTTTTAGGTATTGCCATGCGTAAGTGCTTTTAAAACTCCACTTTAAGAAGAATCTGATTAGACGGTAAAATATATATTTGGTTTTTTTTTTTCTTCATTCTTTTTGTAATAAAACACAATAATACATTCTTACAACACTCAAATAATAAAGTCTGAGAAATCGCCAAGATCTTTGGGCCAGTCCTGACAGTTTTCTTTTAGCTGTGGTGAAACTGTGTATACTGAGTTTGTCAGTTGTCTTTTGAAATTTTTATTTATTTATTTTATTATTATCCTTTTTTTTTTAGATTATAAAATCTCTGAATTTAGAAACTTTAATATGGCACAATATTCACAGATTTTTTTTTTTTTTGGATAAGCATCAGCAAAACTCAACTTCATATGAATATAGGAAGGTTGTTTTAAAAGAAGGTATGAGTGCCAACCCCGCCCATTTGACTTTTATAACTTTCAATACAAACTACAGTGTGAGAAGCAGGAAAACCATGAAAAATATGACTGATCGATCCTTTCCCTTAATGCAAATATTTCAATAAGGCCCACAAAAAAATCTCCCTATCATATAATATTCCTTAAAAAATAAAAGGATGTAACTAGCCTACATTTCTGAGCATGAGCGCTAAAAAGATGGCCATGTGAATTGCTCGAGTGCCACCCACGTTAAAATGGTGCCAGGTTTAGTTTTTTTATTCGCCAATTGCTCGCAACTTCCTCGTATTTCTGGCCACATGGAATGAGAGTCAGTTTCAACACCTTGGAAAGCTTCAGATTGGAAACAAGGGCCAAATGAAGACAAAAGATTACATAAGAGTCAATTACGCTTCACCAAAATCATTTAAATCTGACGTTCTGTGATAAATGATGTAGAAACTGCAGTATAGACAGACATTCGGTCAGCTGATCACTTTAGGGTCTATAAAATATCGCAGACTGACAGTCCCTTGTCTCTTCCTATGTGAAACAGCGCAGCAGCAGAACGGAGAGTAGTAGGGATGTCTTGCGATTAATAGCTGCATTTTAGGCACTCATTGCTGCTGTTCCCATGGGGAAATGTGAGCGAGTAATTTGGGCAGCCTAATGCGAGATCTGCTCTGGTTGCTAGGAGCGACCGAGAGGCTCGCAGCATCCAAAAGGATCAATAGCGCATCGGCTGAAGAAGGAGTATGGAGACATATGTTGAAAAGGACTATAAAGACAACAGCGGCGTGAGACGAACCGCTGAAACCTCACGTTGCATTTAGCTCTCATATAACTGTAGGGCTTCAAAAGGTGGTGTTTGGTCAAAGGTAAACACACTGCTCCTGCCTTCTACTGATCTACTGACCCTTTCTTTTGCACCTTCTTAATACAGTTTAATCAACAGTCAGCTCACGTTGGACCGTTTTCTACTCAGAGCTTTGGGATCATTCCCTTTTCATTTCTACTTCTGTTGCAAGTTCTCTCCTACTGCTTCTTCTCTTGCTATTTGTTAGGGAGAGTTTGACACATTTGGGGCGTGGCCACCTTTGAAATAACTCTCATTACCCCAAATGCACCCACGTTTACTACTTCTATGCTATACATACAGATGTAATGAATCACAAAGCTACGTTCGGTTGATTTAAATCACCTTTACGTTACTATAGAGCTGTAAGGCGAGACAATAATGGCATCATATGGTACTTCATTTGGCACCAAGAAACAATCAGATATTCTGTTTTCCTTCATCTAATTAATTAGGTAGTGCCATTGGTTAGTCTTAGAAAATGGAATATCACTGCTTTTAAATCGTTGTCTGGCATACAGAATGACGTTTGGGCAATAAGGAAGGGCTTCTACAATTAAAAGTGCCAAGAATTTTTTTGGGTTATTCCTTATTAACCACAGTTTTCATTCCAGGTGGTCCCTGTTTACTCTTTTTAAGCACTTAGAAAGAAGTTTCCTCAAGGGACTGGATAGCTAACTGTTCTTCTTTCCGTCCCAAACTGACTTACAGCTGAGACTGGATACAGCCAGGCGGTTAATAGGACCCAACTGTGGTAGCTCATGTGTTACCGGGATTTCAAATTGCAACCTGCTGATCAGTAGTCCAAAGCATTAACTACGCAACCATCGTTCTTTTCTTAGTAGAGCTCTACTCAGAACCCTTTCTGATCAGGAAAAATTCTGTTGTGAAATTCTACATAAAAAAACCAAAAATGAATCTTTACAGTTTCTCAGAAAGAGGCAAATCTTTTACGTTGTGACTGCTTATTTGGTGCACCTGTAGGGTTTAGTAACAGTGGCACTCATGTCATTAATAAAAGACAGAAGAAAGAAGAAACAAACAAAAAAGACGTTTATAGTATTTGCACGTGTTCATTAAATAGCCATGCGTCATGCGTAAAGGGACGCGCGTAAAGGATATGGCCACTCAGTGACTCTCTTTGCGTACTTCCGAATCACGTTATCTTCGCTGAAGATGAAGAGAGAGCGGTTAACGGTGAGGCAGTTCTGCTTGACGGGGATGGGGTTGTAGATGGCCATGGTGCGGGCTCGCTGGGCCATGGTCTGTTTATAGATCCTGGGGGCGCCCGGGGGGCCCTGCTGCCGGCTCGGCCCTCGGCCCGCACCCGACGGAGAGCCGCCTCCATACCGGGCCGGCAGGTCGTCTTCAAAACGGGCCATTGTAGAAACGCACAGGTCTGAGCGCAGGAACGAGACTCGGTATCAGACTGGGCATGCAGAAGGAGCATCACAACGCGCGGTGTAGTCCCAGCCACGAGGTTGCATCAGGATGAGGTACTGCTACAGCATCCGACAGAGCAGCCCATTCAGCAAGCATCAGTCAGGACAGAGGACGGAGGAAAAGGCCCTGGTGCTATGATTCCGCCCAACAAACCGCTGTGCGCATCTCTTCTCTTACATCCATAAACACACACACACACACACACACACACACACACACACCAAGCAAGAGTGTACAGATGCGACTGAAGTTTATCTTCGCATGTTGCACGATCCTTTCACAAAGACGCACTTGGTGTTCATTTCTCTTAAGCTGAATCTGATGTCAAACTGCAGAAAAACGCACAAGCACGCACGTCTCCTATTGCGTTGTGTTGCAGAACAGCCCAGTCGACACCTCGGATTTATTTTATTTTATTTTTTTATAAGATCCCGTTTCGTTCCTCCTGTTTGGAGATGCTTGGAGATGGATGGAGAGGGTTCCTGGTTCAGCTTCCGACTGGCTTTTCTCTCAGTGTTGATGCTCCAGTGCTGCAGCATGCACGCTGTAAAACCACCCAGCCCTGATTTAGATGAAAAAATGATCGGAATAACAGACACCGACACTTTGAGGTCTGGCTGGAGGGAAAACTGGAGCTGGTTGATGCAGCCGCTGCTGGTTCCCGAGCGGGTCACGTGACGCCACGGCAGCGCGTCAGTGGCCCCGCCTGCGTTACAGTCTCCATGGCACCGGGAGGGGAAAAACGGGGAAAACACGGAAGTCCAAACGAGTTCCCACTGGACATCTAGAGCACTAGATAGACTGCGGAAGTCATTACCTCATACACTATGTAGTGCACTTGTACAGGGAGTGAGAAGTGATTTGGGATTGCACTGGTGATAGTGGGAGAAGGTTTAGACTTTTGGGAGAAAACAAGTGATTTGACAGAGCGTTGAAGAGAGGAAATGGGCTTTACTAGCTACACGTTTTCTCAGAAAAGCTGGGGTGCAAACCAGGAAGGACCCTGGGGACTTGGACAATAAGAAATCTTCCCAGTTCATTAAACTCAGCCCACAGACATGACCTGTTAGTCTGAATCACTTTATTCCAGCTGAGACTATTCTTAATTTAATAAAGTACAGCATGCTTTACAGCTCATGCAGCTGCAAATCTTGTATAAAGTCTAAAGTGTAACGTTATACAAATGTACTAGGTTCCTTATCAGAGATGGTTCCACCGTTAGGACGCTATACACATTTTTAAAGTTCCACCATGTAAGATCTATTAGAGGAACAGAATATAGTATTCATAAGTATGTTTTCATTAGTGTATAATTACCTGTAACTACATTATCATCGTATTTCCATAAACTCAGGATGAACCCTTTATATTTACACAGGGAGCGGGTCCACCTCTACGGAGCCACCATGTTGTGCTGATACAGAAGCTCACGATGGACAAACGTTTAGAGAGCACCTTCCACGTTGCACATTTTTTACAAGTTGCAGAGTGAATCTGGAAGGAAGCACCAGAAGAACAACAAAGAAGAAGAAAGGAAGAAGAAATAAGAGGAATCAGTGTTTGATTGAGCTGGCTAACAAGTTTGAGAGCCCAAATTTTGAAAACTGGAGGATCTTATTTGTTATTTAGTACAGAAAAGCAAGGGAGTGTGAATGTAAGTAGTTGGAAGTACATTACAGGCACCTGATGGCCACTGTATGTTCTAATACACGCTTGGAAAGGGATTGGTAAGGAAGAGGCATTCAGGTGGTTGAATCCTACATAGCAGCCATTCGTTCTGAAAGTGCAGGACAAGTTTTACCTTTCTTGCATTGCTACACAAAAATTGCACATCTGTTTATTTCATCTTAATGATTCTTTCCGTGGTGGCATAGTGTGGCAGTGCAGAGTTCTATGTCCATGTGGGTTTCCTTCTTGTTCTCCAGTTTTCCCTTACCTCCCAAAAACTTATCAGTAGGTGACATGGCTGTATTGCTTTGCCATTAAGTGTGAGTGTGTGTGTGAATGCAGCCACATCCAGAGTGTACCAACACCTCATACCCAATGTTCTTGGGATCGTAAGTGTCAAATGTAAAGTAAGTTTTCTGGCACAGAAAAGTCTTCAGGATGCAGAATTTTATGCTTTCTGGTTTTTCAGTATGGCGAGCTTTATTGCATTTATCTTCTTAATTTTTTAACAGAGAAGAAAAGAAATGCCGGCGAGGAACGACATGATATATTATAACATACATGATAAAAGGAATGAACTTCTCACAGATCTTCCACATTAAATGCAACTACAAACTTAGAAAATGTACAAAGTATCATTCTTTAATAAATAAAAAAATTGACATCATTGACATTTCTGTGAAGAATGATATACTTCAGGACGTGCTGTTGTTGGAAAAGAATCAACCCCAGGGATGTATCAGTAAGTATGCTGTATGTCAGGTTGCATCAGAACACACTGCCATTGATCATTTTGCTAGAACAGCACACCCCAAGTGTTTTATTCCTCACGACAACAGGCTACAATACAATGGCTTTATTTCCATAAGCATTCAAATAACCATTTGAGCAGAGTGCTTCGTCATCCCATTTCAGAGCCCCAAAAGGATCAATACAACCACAGATCCTTGATTGGGGAAAACCTGCTACCGGAATTAAGGTAACGGAGTTAATAAATGCTTTGCTTATGTTCCAAATGTCATGACAAATACTCCGATTATTCGTACGTGTTGAAGGCTGTTATAACTTGCCAACATACAGATGGGTGATGGTTCAACCTTTTGATGAAGGTCTATTAAGAGCTGTAATAATACTCTAACTGGCACACGTACCTTCACTGATCATGTGAAAACAGCACAGCTGTGGAAACAATATGTTCAGTTTAATAGTAATATGCATACACTGTACTTTAACCTAAAACTAAGGAAATCACAGAGCTGAAAACAAGCCAAGGTTTGAGTCTCAGATCTGTATGTTTCACTTTTATGGCATCTTCTGTGGCTCAAAAAGTGGAGAAGGTGATAAAACCACTGGAAGGATGCTAAGAAGATGGCGCAAATTGCAGAAATTGTGTGCAGTGTTGCAGGTTACTTTGATTGTAAATCCTAAGATTTCTCCATTCAGTCTTCCACAGAACACTTGTTGATCTCTTGAAGAAGAATCTTAACATCCAACAGCTCAGCAACTGACTTTGATAAAAGTGTCTGGTCAGTGTAATGTAAATAAATGTAACTATGGCAGAAAACACCACTGAGACCGCTCCTGCACAAAGAGTGGTACGAGGTTCAGGGAATGATGTGCAATAGATCTGTGTGGGTTTTTTTTTTTTTTTAAATCGGCACAGGATTTGATGCAGCTGGAGGCAGTGCACTGGGCCAAACGCTGATTGAAAGTGTCTGAACACTTGGTCTGGCTGTTTGGCTCATAGGACCTGAATTGCAGAGAGCACTAAGCCTGTTGTGCAATTTTTTTGTAAACCTCATGTTTCTAGAAGAGCTTAGGATTTAGTGCTGGCAATGCAAGCCTCTTCACAGAAACGGTTTCTTTATATTACGCCATTGGTCTGTAACGCTGATGTATCCATGTTTTCATTATATAAGTTTTTCCTGTTGTAGCAATACATCTGAAATCCTTACCTGACCTTTATGTTCAGGTGTCCAAATCATCTCTCCTATCAAGAGTCTGGCAGTTAACCAGCTGTTAATACATTGGAAGCTTAAACACATCCAGGAGAATAATCTGAAACAAGGCATGGTTATTTCTGCAGCTGCTTAATTTCACCAATCAGTGGTTTGTGCATTGCTAGGCTATACCATCAGCAATCCAAACAGAAACTAAATAAACACTAGAATGTTAAATGCGTAAGTGCCGTATCCGAAGACGAGCTGTACTTCATGGAAATGGGATTTCAGGTCCAATTGAATGAGTGATGATAATGAATAAAGACAACATGTCAAGCACATGATAGAAAATATCTACAAAAAGGCTTTAATCCGTATGATAATCATAAGTATAAACATTATAGAGGTAATAAAATTGGGATGACTGAGAAAATTAATAATCCTTAAAAATCTGTTGTTTAAAAGTTAAGCTTTATCTTAAACCCATCTAAAAACTGAGGCAATCAGTTGACAGTGTGTCCCAGCTGTTTAAAAACATTATTGCTAAAATATATATATATTGCATGTTCTTATTTTATAATCCTTCCATCATGTATCAGAAGAAAAAAAAATGCTTTGTGGTATAACTCCATCTGAATTAATTGACTAACTGAAATCTGCTTTAAAATCAGACTCTTGCTGCATTTTTATAAACGTCCCCTTCATAGATTTAAATAACAATAATAAAAAAATACCCCATGGTAGAGTACTACCAAGAAATACAAACAGGAAGTGGTTCATGACCAGTTCATCTCTCCATCGCAGTGTCCTCACAGAGGCAGGTCAGGGTTGGCTTGCTGCGTGTCCAGTGTTGGCTGAGCGAATGTGCTGAGTGCTGGCTACCTGAGAGGAGCTCCGAGCGGTGGGCGTTTGGGCCGAGCTGTCCACATGGCTGCATCCCAAACTAGCTCCTGAGTGCCTACAATTAGGAGAACTGCACTGACAGTTGAAGTACTTCCTCTTAATCTCCCAGTACTGATCTCCGTAATCAAACCTAGTGTTAAGAAAAAAAAAGAAATCAGAATGGGGGAGTGTGAATGGATAAATGGAGCGATGACGAGAAAGCAAGCCTTACCCCAGCTCATCTCCAGCCCGTATGGGTTTGCAGGAGAACAGGGCGATACGTGGGAAGCGCAGGTCCTGGTGTTTGGTGAACACGCGCACAGGAAACAGATTGGGCTCACACAGGTGGTTCATAAACCTACTGACGTTACCATAGAACTGGGCATCGATGCAGTAGACCTCGCCAACCTGGGAGGGGGAACAAAAAATAAAAACACAAATTAAAAGCATTTACCCCATCCAAATGGGAGCAAAGGAGACCACTCATGCGGCTGAGAATCTACAGCACAGCCTGCTGGCCAGATATCTGCTTTGGACACTATTTAACGCCAATAATACAACACTGACCTTATTGTCCAGGTTGAACATGTACGAGTCGTTGTCTCTGACGTTCGCTTCTCCATCTGAAATGATCTCGCCGGAGAACCTACGCACACAGCGACGCCACAGGGGGAAAAGATTTGGTCCAAAGAGCAGGAAATGAATCACAGATGAATTATTAATAATGACTATTATGGTTCCCTTTCTGTGCTCCATTTCATATTCAATTAAAATCCCTTTTCTGGAGAAGAGACTGTTTAAAGGAATATTCCAGGGTTTTAAATTTAAGCTCCATCAACAGCAATGTACCTCTAGTGCATCTGTGTTGAACACTGACAAATAGGAAAGAAGTTTCCCCATCTACCGAGAAATGAACAGAAATCCTGTTTACTCAAAACACAATCTGTATTAAAAAACCTGTGTAACTTGTCCTTTAGCAGATGGGACTACACTTTTAGAAACAAGAACCGCCGATGCCAATGACGTCGTCAGGGATGCCTCAGTTGCTATCGAGTCTATTTCTCCTTGTTACTCATTTGTATGCTTTAGATACCCTTTAAATTTACTATGACCATGCTTGACTCCATGCCAAAATATAATCAGTTCATCTGGTGGTAGATCATACATATCCTACATTTAACTATTTAGTTTTAAGGCAGACTGACGGAACAATGGCAAAAATCTTAAGACAGTCAGAAAATGGCCCTTGAGTTCCTGAACATGAACAAAAAAAAAGTAACATCTCTGTATTGCAAACATGAAGGAAACTGTTGAATAAGACTATTTCAGATCCACCCTGTTTGGATCAAGTCCAAAATCTACTCAGTTCATCTGCTGCCAACGACGACAATTCCATATCAATCCTAGAAACTCTCAACCAATTGTGAATCGCACGAACGATGGACACACAGGCAGCCCAAAAACATAATGCCTCCACCACCTAGTGGTGGAGGAATAAAAAAGAAAAATGGTTCATGGCTAATTAAAGTCTCTTGGCTTCCTTAAAGAGATCTTTAAAATTATTTCTGACAGGGAAACACTGTTATAGTGTTTGACAGAGAACGTTTCGAGTACTACTGAAGAATCTTGAAGTGCGAAATACGTTGTTGATTCTTTTTTTAACCAGCATTGCTTTGTAGATCACATATCGATCCTACAAAATGTTCGGAGACGTGTCATAACCAGATGCAGATAGATAAAGTCCATAAGAACAGTTTTGGAAGACCTTCTCATGTCTGTCATCCTAAAACCTAAAAAGTGTAATGACTGAGAATTTGCATCATGTTCGTACTAGTTTCTTTTTCCCTCCAATTATTCTTCTTTAGTAAGTGTTATTTTTTCCTCATCATGCTCGCAGTGGATCTGGAACTGAGGATGGAATACACCCGAGATGGGACGCCAGGCCATCACAGGGCACACATTCACAAGAAGGAGGAATTTAGTATAGTCAATCCACCTACCAAGTTATTTTTGGGAGGTGGAATGAAACCAGAGAGCCTGGAGCCAGCCAACACTGACACGCGGAGAACATGTGAAACTTCACAGAGAGTAACCTGAGCTCAGGATGAAACAGCAGCCCTACCCTCTACACCACCATAACACACACAATATTTTTATCTTTTTTATTAACATTTACTGGTGGAATTCAGTAACTGATTTTGAACTTATACATGACATTTAAATAAACAGATTTTTCTTTTCACAGTCCAGGTAAACATGTTAATAAAAAAAAGCTACAGATGTGATTTCTATCATTAAAGTCATGTAATTGCTTTTTACGAGATGGAAGCACTTTAAAGGCCTTACTCGCATATAAAGGCTCCTTCAGGAATGTCCTGCAGAGCTCTCACACCCCAGCCCATTTTAGAAGTGCGAAAGACTTGCAGTCGTACCCTAATGACACACAAACACAAACGACATGCTGTCATTAATTACCGTCTAATGAACAACTATTCATTTCCACTCCGCACATTCACCTTCACATGCTGCATAATAGAAATACTGGTGCACCTAAACGTGTCTGGGAGAGAAAAGGTGTTATTACCGCAGTCGGTTTTGCACCACTCTGTTCCGGCACGTTCTCCAGCACGCGCAGGCATGATTGCACTCAAACAGGAAGGGCGGGTCTTCCCTACAGAACTCCTGCAGCAGACGACCTTCCTGCACACCGCACAGACAAACGATGAGTAGAATAACAACTTCAACATGGCGATCATGCAAAACACTTTCTGTCATCGCGCAGAGGACTAGAGAAGCAGAACACTGACTGATTCTGTCATATAGTAATCATTGCAAATAATCATGCAATAAAAAAACAGGAAAAAGAGATCATCTTACCCGGTCATACCAGCAGCGTATACTGAGCTGGCCACAGATGCAACTGCTGGATGAGCAGTCGTCTTTACATGTGCAGTGCTTCAAGACAGACACACAATAAAGAGAAAGAAATAGAAATCAAGTACAAATAATGACCGCGTTACTAAATATAAATGCACAGCACCAGTCAAAAGTGTGGAAACACCTACTCATTCATAGGGGTTTTTTTTTGGACTGTTTTTACATTGTAGAATAACACTGAAGACATCAAAACTATGGAATAACACATGGATGTACGTGAAGAAACAAAGGTGTGAAAAAACAAAATGTTTCATATTTTAGATACAACATATAAAAACAAATTAATAGCCTGGAGTAATCCATAATATGTCAAGAACTGCTCAAGTAAGCAAAGAGAAATGACAGTTCATCATTACTTAAAGACATGTAGAGACTTTTGAGTAATAAAAATAAAGAAAAAACACTGAATTAGAAGGTGTGTTCAAACGTTTGACTGGTACTGCATCTGTATATGTTTTTGTCTGATTCTCTCACCTGTAGGTGCGTGATATTTTCATCAATGTTCACCTGACTGGTGAAACAGTTCTCGGGGACATATTTGAAGTTTGGACAGGGCTCTTGGTCCACTCCGTTCACACAGGTCACAGGGACGTCCTCGTAACCCCGAGACAAATCTCTGTAATACGACATTAATTAAACACCTGAAGACGATGACGTTGCAAGAAGCACTGCCTTTGTAACACCTTAAATGCTAAATATAACAAATCTGACAAAATATAATTAACGCACTATATTATGATTATTATAATTATTGCTGTTAGTGTTACTATATTAAACCACTTACTTTCCTTTTGTGTTTTGGTTCTTTATTCCCCCTTCTTTTTTATTATTATTATTATAAATTTTTATATTGTCTTTTTGGTGATTTATTTAGTTTTTTCTTTTCTTTCAAAAATTCCGTGTTGCCTTCTTCCTGTTGTCTTTGTTCCCCCCCCCCCGCCTTTCTCGAATATACTGGGGTTTTCTTTCTTTTGTAGTCCTTCCCCCCTTATTTCCCCCTCTTCCCTTCTACATTCCTGAATCCTTCCCATTTCCTTTTTGTCCTCCTTTCCCTTTCTTTTATTTATAATTACTTCTTCCTGTTTTTCTTATTTACTTTTTCGTCAACAGTCGGTTCGATGACAGGCATACATTCATACTGTTGATCTTCTGTAAGATCTGTAAGAGCTTTTTTAGACAATCTATAATGCATTAGTTTAACCCTCTGGAAGTCAAGACCCTAAATGATTTGGATTTGATTTATACAATGAAAAAATATTTGTGAGCCCCATCATGTTGCTCCTGAGCAATGCTGGCTTCCAGACGGTTAACACGTTTGTTTTTCATTCATCTCTCCACAATGTCTGATCCTTACAAGCACAGAATTTCCAGCAGATGCAGATCTGGAGAATTTGAACCATTCTGATTGAAGGGGATGCTCTAGCTACCTGCAGAGGAGCTGCTCTCCCTGTCTGTCTCTGCCTCTGCGGGCATCAGTGAGCTTCTTGCTGGTGTTAAGGATGGTCCACACCTTGGAGTTGATGCTGCAACAGTTCAAAGGAGTTTCTCCATCCTTGTTCTTCAAGTTCACATCTGCTCCTCGGGACAGAAAGAGCCTGCATACAGAGCGGTTTGTTACAACACGGCCAAATCTGCAGCTCTGAAGAAAAAAACCTCATGTATCAGACTATTCAGTCATAGTAAAAAGAAATGCCTGATACAGGATGGGCTTTAGTTAAACAAACACAAGCACATGCAGGACTAGACTGTACGTTTCCATCTGATTAGGACGAACCGCACGGCTACACTCACATGACACAATCCAGCTGGTTCTGTCTGACAGCGATGTGCAGAGGCGTGTCCCCGTGTATGTTTATAGTATGCAGGTCTGATCTGTTCTCCAGCAGCAGTTGAGCAATATCAGCACAGCCAGCAAATGCTGCCCAGTGCAGACAGATATTCTCCTCCTGGAAGTAATCAGATCACAAATAACGTCTAATGGGCAATATAGGATACTTTAATGGTCTCTTTTAGTCTGCAAGAGTTTATAAACATTTTTCAAATGATTTATTATAAGAATTATGTATATTATTTACTTACAAATTATAAAGTCATTATGAGAATATGAAATGTGAATTTTAAAGGAGCAGATTGTAAATATTTCGAGCCGTCTTTTGGCTTCATGGTGAAACACAATTGCACTGAAACCCCTGACAAGTCCTCTCTTCCCTTCTTTTCCTCTCGGACTCCTTGCCCTCTACTGTAAATCTGGGAAGGACCTAATTTCAGGGCCATAACTTTTTTTATTTAATAAAAAATAATTAACTGGGCAGTCTGATTGCATGATCTAATTGCAAGTATCACAGTATTAAAGGCATCTTTGAATTTATATAAATACTGCATTACGGGAACTTCCTTTACAAATCACAAACTGAACCTTTCAAGTTGAACTTTGCCCGTCAGATCCGGCACCCACCTTGTCTCTCATGTGGATATCGGCTCCACGGGCGATCAACAGCTTCACCTGCTGCGTGTGCAAGTTTTCAGTCGCCCAGGTGATGGGGGTCCAGCCTCCGTCATCCTGATAATCATCAAGTCCCATTTAATAACTCACAATCTGTTACACACTGTTATCTAAAGTTTCACGTCAGAGCTATTTTAAGTCCCTCTCTCCAGTGTTCATACATCTGAATAATAAGTCACTAAAATTATGAAATGTATACCTGCATACCTTACAGTTCACATCTACAGAAGCAGTGGATAGGAGATGCTGCAGTATACCGATGTGGCCTCCACGAGTCACCATGTGGAGACATGTAGATCCCCTTATATCCTGGGAGAGGATGATCAGATATCAGTAAGGTGTTTAATTCAGCACTAAAGTGTACCACTTAAGTAAAGCTCACCTGGATAGGAAGGAATAAAACTGGACCATTTAACAGACAATAAATTGCCTTAACCTCCTTACTATATGTATTATAAAGTTTTTGAAATCCTGCACAATTATTGCTATAAGACAATATTTTGCTTAGCATTAATCATAATTATTTTGCCAATCTGGGAACAACAACAAAATCGCTTTCACTTTTTTACTCAAAAGAAAGATTTGTTTGCCACAATGAGTACTACAAACTTATACAGACCTGCTCCTTCAGTCAAATTAATTATTAATTAAATAAACCAAATTGCTCTAAAAAAATACACAATTAGATTAAAAAACAAACAAACTAAAAAATTTTACGAATACACCAACGCAGCATGAAATCTGACTCAGTTTTTAAACATATGAATAAGGAGATTGCAATTTAATGCATCAATTAATACCGCATATCAAAACACAATTAGCTAACTGCAGCCAAGCTCACAAATCACATTCATGAATATGATGTCAAAATTGTTATTCTGAATCAATTTGCAATTTAGAGCTTCTTTGTTAATGTACTCGGCCGCTGACAGCAGGGAGATGAAAGAGTGAGTTTGGGAAACAGTTTAGAGAATCAATCTAAATATAAAAATCACTGGTCAAAAATAATTGGCCACATTTCTAAATAATAAAGGCACAGGGCTTATAATTATATCTGGATTGGATTTTACCGAAGCAAAGATGTTAGAAACAATGCATCCAGATTTCAGATTTCATTTAAATCGGTGTGTGATGCGAATCGGTGAATCTTACCATCCATTGCGTGTGTTTGTGTGTGTGTGTAAGTGAACAAAGGCTGTGTAAAAGATTTTGCTACATTTCAGCTGTAGTACTTTTTTTAAATGAATCATATGATCATCCCTGTTGGACCAAGCACCGTGTTCCATTCATCTCATTCTGTGATTCATTAAATACAATTTTACAGTGCTATTATATTAATCCCCACGAAAGCAGAGAATCACTTCCCTGCTATTACCTTGTGTGTTGTGGAGGCCCCGGCTTTCAGTAGGTACTCGACTATCTCTATGTGGTTGTTCTCACAGGCGTCCATCAGAGGAGTGCGCTGCTGATCATCACACATGTCCAGGTTTGCTCCCGCCTCAAAGGAACACACACAGGGCTTTTAAGTGCACTCACAGCCAACACGAACTCAGGAAACTCTGCATTTGGAATTTGCAATGGTCACTGAGATGACGTTAGCAGCCTCGTGGGACTTCGCGATACCTGAACCAGGATGTGGCAGATCTCCTTGTGGCCCTCAGCAGCGGCTGCGTGGAGCGGGGTGCGCCTCCTCTCACTCTCCATCTGCAAGTTGGGGTCCGTTCCTTCCACTGATCACCACAAAGACGAAGAATGATTACTTCAGTGTAATAGGAACGCTATGTAGCTGTGCAAATTTGTAATGTCTGACTCGGAATCTAAGCTACGTATGTCATTATACATACAGCCCCTTACCCAGCATGTGCATGACCTGCTGAAGCTCTCCTCTCATAGCCGAGAAGAAGAGCTGCTTCGGGGGAAGCTTTGTCCTTTTATATCTTAGAAGAAAAAGAAAAAGGCATGTTATTAATTCATCAAACATTTCAGAACTGCACTTATGCTGGGAACATGCAAAATTTCTTCAAGCCACCCAAATCATGTACTGCAGATGAAAATCTTTTGATAATGAATAATAAATGAATTGCTTGCCATGGTAAGTGCCTGCATGTTTATGTTCCTTAAATATCCGTATTTCCCGCTGTCCGAGAGTAGCCCAGTGTCATTAAATTACAGTTTCATACTGAATAATATGCGCTAATATTTTAAGAATTAATTCCCTGAAGGTATTTAATCACAAAAACCTGTTCTACAAAACGTAGAGCAGCTTGTACACGTGGACGCTTACGTTCCATCTTCCAGTGCTTCCAGAACCGTCTCCAGCGACTCTAAAGCAGGTTCCACAGGTGTACCAGCAGGTAAGGAGTCTTCTCTTGGCTTTCTACAAAATATATAAAATCAAGCAATATTTAAACTACACATAAACTCAAACAAAACGGGTTTAAACATAAACGTTACAGCCATGAGCCTACTCTGAAGCGAATTCTCCTTTGTCTCCAGGTAACGCAGCCGCACTGATGGCCGGCGTGGGAGTAATAGGCATGGCTTTAGGGATGGTGACCTCTTTAGCTTGGCTAGCCTCCTCGCCACAGTGAGGGCAGAAGAGCTGACCGCGAATCGACGACGCGCAGCTCTGGTGGAACCGGTGAGAGATGTGCCCGTCCGGCTGGCATTCCATAAACGTTCCCTGCAAAAGAGTCAACTTTCATTCTTGTCGTGAAGCTTTCATTGAATAATTCTATTGATTTTTTTTTCTGGCAAAGACCTTTTAGATTCTCTTATAAAAAAACATAATATAATATTCATTGTGAATGATACGGCCTGCGTTTCCAAGGCACAGAGGGAGACTCCTCTTCACTGTCCTTAAAGGCAACTCTCTGCACTTAGTGAACAAACACCCATGTACTTTAATAAAGGGAGACCTAAAGATGTTCATAAAGACACCACTGACGTTTTATGATCGTTTCAATATTATCATTGTTTCATTTGAGGTGAAAGTCAGATCAGATGTGAGGCTCACATCTGTAATTATAAACCTGTAATCTTATAGGGATTCCCTATGGAATCCATTATACAGCCAATACAAAGTCTATATGCTACTTACACTATTAAAAATAAAAAAAATTTAAAAAAAGGTTCCTTTGGAGCTCTTTAAATGGCAAATTGTTCTAGCTTTACTGAATAACCCTTTAAATGGCTAAGCGTGTACAGTTAGACAGTCGCCCTGAGATTTCGCTATTCTTATTTTCATAGTTTGATTCCCTCACCACTATTGGATATTAATCAGGATCAAAGCAGAAGGTACAAATATATTTGCTAAAGCATTAGCCAGCATGCTACCAATAAACAGGCTGTATGTTCTAGAATAAGGAGCTTGCTTGTAGTCCGATCAATTTCCGCAAACATTTCAATGTAGCTGATCGAGATGACAGGCTAAGAGGCAAGTCTGCTGTTCTAACAAGGAGAGGAAATTAAAGTATAATAGTTATGAGGACGTGCATAAGGTCAGGGGCAGGGATCTGTGTCTTTCTCAGTACAAGAAGCTGAATATAGAAGTCTGGCTTTTTCCTGACTGTGCCTTTAGAAATAATATATTGGATCACTTCTGAATCAAGGTGGGAATCACTAAACTGCCCTCTCCGCGATCACAACTCGGACTGCACTCACAGTTCTGCAGAAAACGCCGCAGCCTGGACAGCTCTGGTGTTTGACCATTCCGGCCCGGTGATCCTCGCACAGCACCAGCAACGGGATCCGCACAGATGGACGCATCATCTCCTGCTTCTGGATCGGTCTTCGACATAAATTCAGCTATGTGTGGAGAAAGAAGGAAAAACTTGTGTCAAAATTCATAGCAGACAAGACGTAAAGATGAAAACGAAAGCAAAGAGAAAAACTTCCAACCAGGTAAAGACCGAGAGAGGCATTGAAAGGAAGTGACAGATGATGAGGAAGTCAAACGTGTGAGACAAAGAAAATGATACCTTCCCATCTACACCTTCTACAGCCATGCACTTTCCCTCTGCCAGCGTTACTACATCCTGGTTGCTGGGTGTTTCCATGCGGCAGCTGCACAGCGGTGGCTCCAGGGTCTCATCCGCATCCATGTTTTCTTTATCCTCAGGCAAACCTGTAAAGCAGCAGCTATTCCTCAGTTCTTCTGTAAGTGACAGGTGCAACGGCTGATAAACATCCGACTGGGTTTTACTGAAGCGTTACAAAAAGCAAACCATTTAAGGAAATCCATGTGCCACCCAAAACATGTACATAAAGGGCGTGTTAATTAAGAATTCATGATTAGTGCTTTATCCGTGGACAGTACAATAACAATTACCTTATGTTTTGCAAGTGTTTTCATGCTCACTCATTTTTTATTGTTTTCATCTGTGATCTGTGTTAAATTTGCCATCTTTAATTTAAATACCAAAAGCTTTTTGCTCATTACACAGGACACACTGTGATAAGAGAGAACCTATCCCTACATGACCAATTCGAGATTCAGCCATGTTAAAGTTGCATGTAAAAAAGTTTGCACTCAAATGTCACTTAAAGAAATTTGCTGTACACAATAGTTCACCCTCTGAGGAAGATCAACAGTGTCATAGGCTTTAATGCAAAATGGGTGAGTTCACATAAAAGAGATCAATTTGCAAAATTTCAAGTAATATTTTACTAACAATGCGCATCAGTACTGCTCATATTTTGCCCTAAAAAAAACAGCTCTCTTGCTTTCAAAACATTAGTTAGCTCAGGATTTAAATTTGCTACTCCGCTGTATATTAGCTCAGGATTTAGAGTCTCCTGTAAAATGATGTGTAAGCGTCCACACTGAGTACCTGTGTGTATAGCTGTGAGGACACTCTCCTGCGCCAAGGTGTGTAGAGGCAGCTCTGTATATTCTTCTCTGATGTTTTCGTGAGAGTTCTCACTTTCGCTCTTGTTCTGCAGTTCAACCGCACCTCCTTCAGCTGCTCCTCCGCTCGGCTTCTCACCGCTATCCACATCTGTTCTGGGTTTAAAAGCCTCCTCTAAGGGCAGCTGTAACCCTTTGACTCCATGTGATACCGGCTTCTATTGACAACATAAAACAATCTTGTCTTTACAACTTGGCAATGCACACCAGAAAGCACTGTGTCAAATCCCTTTAAAATGTTTATTTTCATTTTAACTACTTAATGGATTTAGGACCTGTGTATACCAAATGTGGGTTGTTTTTTTTTTGTGCTGGAAGATTCTACTTTCTATACAAATCCTATGAAGCGCAAAAATCCCCTCAGCGTTCAGCTCGTCAATGTCACTCCTATCCCATCAAACAATCAAAATCCCTAGTGGGCGGGGCTTACAATATCGTCAGCATTCGCAGAGGAGACACTCACACACTTAATGTCTGCAGTTTGTCCTCATAAAAACTGAGCTCACGGTTACTCGGCTTTCTTTAGGCTGTTTGCATGAGTCGTTAATATTTTTGCACGAGGAAGGAAACACAGAGTCTAACATGCATCCTAGATAATCGAAATAATAATCAATAATGTGATATAAACAGGTAAAACCACTCACTTGGCTGTTTGAGGTAGGTAAAGCGAGGTTCTGCGGAGCGGACACTTTGGTTTTCTTCTTGGGAACAAAACTATACAAACCCATCTTCCGCTTCTTCTTTTTCTTCTTTGTCACTGCATATAAACAAAGTAAAAAGCAGTGCGGTGTTGGCTCATGCTCCAGTGAGCACTGGATGGCTGAGAAATCAATAAGTGCAGGAGGATGACACTGACCTGCTTGTGTTTTTGCTGAGCCTTTCGGTTTCTGCGGGAGCTTTAACTGAGTAGACGGCATAATCTTCAACTCTGAGTCTTTCACTGAAACTCTTTTTTCTGCATTTGGGAGCTTTAAATATAAACACAAACATGTTGGACAAGAACATTTGGATACTAAGGCTCTCCGCAACACACTGGGCAATATGACAGTATGGTGGCAAATTTCTTTTACTGAGTTTTATTTGCAGAATAATGGCACTTTGGTAGAAAAAAAAACTGCCATGCATATTGCGCATCTAACCTTGAGTGCATCTACAGGAGGAGCAGGACTGGCCATGGTCTTCCACGCCAAGCGTGACTGCACCAGCGCAGACCCTCTATTTCCCTCCTCGGAGCCTTTCGAGCTTGTTTTATCCATCTCTGATCTCCAAGAAGCTGACGTCCTGGACGAGCTCTGAAGTGACTTAACTGAATAACTTCGTGCAACATGAGAACCTGAACTCTGAGTCTTCTGAGGTGGGCATGTCGCGGACCCCTTACTGGTGTAAGAGGATGTGGCTTTTGATTCAGTCTGTCCAGAAAGCAAAGGAAGGCTTGCTTCTGTCTCTTTCTGTTTTCTCTCCGACTCGGAACCTCCTCCCTTGTGCTTAAGTTTTGTTTTCCTCCCTCGCTTTGAAGCATCACCGGGCTTGTCCACACCTAGAAAATCACAATTGTTCAAAGCATCCACAGTAATTTGTTAACTTTTTTAACCCATTCTTAGAGCTCTATGACTGGTGGACTGTAGCGAAGCTTCTATACTATGCTTTGGAAAAGCAAACTCAGCATTTCAGTGGAATTAATAACCGAGACTGATGACATTATTGCCAATTCAGCACACAATTTTGAAGTTGTCTCTATCTATGCAATTTTAAACTTGACAGGACAGCATAAGCTGGGTTTTCTGATGAGAGGTGGGAATATGGGAACACATATTTATGCACAGTCCTCCATCCATCCATTATCTATACCGCTTTATCCGTCTGGGTCGCGGGGGAGCTGGAGCCAATCCCAGCATCTTGGGGCGAGAGGCGGGGTACACCCTGGGCAGGTCGCCAGTCCACCACA
>JAQQZR010000014.1:12518751-12535131 GCA_030068235.1 Notoglanidium macrostoma
TCTCGCCCCAAGATGCTGGGATTGGCTCCAGCTTCCCCGCCACCCAGATGGATAAAGCGCTATAGATAATGGATGGACGGATTATGTTTACAGCATTTAGAAGACGCCTTTATTCACTTAAGTCTCGATCAGAAACACGTCACTAGTGACCAAGAACACTCATTCTGAGAATCTTCTTCTTATATTATTGCCGTTATTTAAAGAATATGGAAGATAAAGAAAATGAGCCAACACGAACCCACACATTAAGTCAAATAAAACGAATCCTTCAGTTATGACAAAAGTAATGGCGCTGTATAAACAGAGGATGGGCTGGTCTGTCTGCTTGCAGCCATAAACAAGCACCTCAGCTGATGGAAGATTAAGGCCACGCTCATGAGTGTAAGGATGTTTAAAGACCGACAGGAGTTTTTCAGAGGATAAAAGATGGATTATAAAATGGCTCTACTTGCCATGGCATCTTCTGTTAACACTATGCATCACAAAACAATTTTTAAACCAGCAATTTCTCTGCATGACGTGCTTAGTGTACAAGATCACCTGGATACACTTTTCTCCTGCGTTTTCACGGCACACTATTTTATAGTCACCTCACTTAACTCACCTTTTCTGTAATTTGTTTCTAGATTGGACCTTTTCAGGTGCTGTTACACTGATAAATACATTTACTGTTATAGAAGGGAGTCAAAATAACTTCCACTTCTGCCTTTCCTGGGTTTCCAGCTCACTGTGCACTTGACCTTTAATTTGTGGGCTTCACTAAATGCAAACGAGCTGTCAGGAACATGCTTTGCACTTTACAGGAGATCACACAGATATGAAGAAAAATCGATATTTCCAAAACGCTGGTAAATCTGATAGGAATTGGTTTGGCTTTAACAAACATTTATACACAACTGTACTAAAAGAGTGATAAATGAGGCCCAATGTGCGCATGTTACAGTCTCATAACAATTTTGTCTCTCGTCATCACGATAAATAGATAGCGCTATCTTGGATAGATAAGCTTTAGGATGCTGACAAGTTAAGATCATCCGTTCTTCCTCATATTCATTGTCTTCGCCCAGGATACACCCAAAAAATATTCAAATTCTATTAATATTGGGCTTAATACAACTAGAATTCTGCCAGAAGGTTATTGATGACTACCAAAAGCGTCCGATCAAGGGGAAACGTACTAAGGGACATTTGACCAAATATTAGATCTGTATATGTATATTTATTTTTAACTCTCACTTTGTCACAGAAAAAGAGCAGTTCGAAGAAAATCACAGAAATTCGTGTCCATGATGACACACACGCCAGTGTATATAAACGCCTGAACGCAACTGTATATTGCAAAATGACATCCTTATTTCCATTTACGAAGTTATGAGATGATTATTTTGCCCTTTAACTGTCAACAGAGTCACTGTGTTACTTAGCACGTTTCCTCCACTTTGAAGTGGCACAAAGGAGGAAGTTGGTTGAGGCGAGACACGGCTCCGGCTGGTTGCCGCCAGGTTGGTTGGCTGGCTGTCTCTATGTGCCGTGTTGTTTAGAAAGATGCGTCGATTATACCGGCTAAGTCAGGAGATTCAGTAGAAACGTCACAAAGCGATTCTACTGAACTACGTCTGATTTGAGATAAATGCAATTTAGACACTACACTTCATTATTCATGTTTTATTACTTTGAGAAAGCGATTAAATACGATGAACAAAGTCTTTATGGTAGAAAAACTGCTTTAGTACACAAACATAAATAAGAATGAGGTCATTCGCCTGTTTTCTGGCTTGAGCCAGATCGTAATAATAGATGTTTATCTCAAACTGTCGGAAATCCACTGGTGTCAAGTCTTCCTATTTCCGCTAGAAAGCGGTTTTCCTTTCTATTTCCTGTATTGAACCTAGTGCTCCATCTGAGACTCAATCGAGCTTTATTTTACTGCTCATGCCCAGTAAATCACCAGTCACCGTCTCCCATCACGAGGAGCTTTATGTGACAGGAAATAGAAACAGATACTCAGATAGGGTGCGGACATGTCCGGGTTCAGGTTTATCATGTCGTACCACAGGAAAACATTTCTCACTAGTGAAAGATCTGACAGCTTTACACTTAGATTTGTTGTAGAAAGTAAATAATATACTACAAGCCCAAAAACCTAACTTTAATGGGTTAAAGAAAAAAAAAAGAAAAGATCATTAGAGACATGTCTCTTCGGAGTTCAGTGAGCCGCTGTTACTACAGTAAATAAACAGAGCTGACGGCTCAGGTGTGTCTGTGTGTAGAAGAATGTAGAGAAACAGGTGTGTGTGTGTGTGTGTGTGTGTTGTACAGACTTACCAGGTATGAGAAACTTGAAGGGGAAAATGTGTTCACCCTGTTTCAATGTGCCTGGGAAATGAAACACACAGACACACACATCAGATGCCACAGCTGAGTGCAACATGACATTGCTCTAACTGGCATAAGTTATTAAAGCACATGATAATATTCCGTGAGTTTCACTGAAAGCATTTGTAACAGACACTCAGGCTCACGTAAATGTTTCGGGCAGGCTGTTCGATTCCTTTCTTTTTTTCTTTTTCCCTCCTGGCTACTTCATTGCGTAATGCTAAACAAAGCCAGAGATTACTGGTACAAAAAGCTACTGCTGAGAAGCTGAACATGTAGGCTAAAATATTGCTAACTTTCCTTTCTGGCATAAAATCCTACTTGACACACAGTTCAATGCCATATTTAAAGATGTGGTTGTAATTAAGAGACATTTTGTGGCAGAACACTGAGATACATAAACGTGACAAACTAAATACAGAACTCCGACCAAGATTAACCGAGATAACAGACAGCTGCTAAATACTACACAGCATGACGACAGAATGCTAATGTTAAATGCATGACCCTGGCATTTTAGAGGGTAAAAAACATTCTTTTAAATGAAGAAAACATTAATGCTAAGCAAAAATAAAAAGTGAAATTAAAAAAACAAACAAACAAAACAAAAAAAACCATTTATAAACAGAATGAGGATAAAAAAAAAAGAAAAGAAAAACTTATCATAAAATACACAAATATATATATATATATATATATATAAATCCTAAAGCAAGCATAATAAAAAAAATAAAACTTGGAACAAATTAAAAATTAACACAGAAAAATTACCAAGAATGGACAAAAATAAATAAATAAATAATAAAAAAAATACAAAAAATAAAATAGACAAGCATAAATAAAAATAGAATAAAATGAAAAATAAAGGTTTCACAGAAAAAAACAAAAAAATTATTAAAATGAGCACATGTAAGACAGAAATGGAAATATAACCAACTTAAAAAAAAAAAAAAAAGGAAAGAAAATAAAATTCTACGTGCCAAGCTAATGCGTTTAAAAACTCTTCTAAGATTTATTTCCTAACAAAATACGGTGTTGAAGTCTGGCGGTAAAATGAGGCCCATCCTTTTATTCTGTATTTAATAAAAGGTATTTTTAAAGGCTAATCCAAGCAGATCCTGAGAGTTAAAACATGGAGAAATAGTGTAAAAATGTATCCTGGGATATACAGGATTAGCAGCGGTGTTCTTTACAGATAGGGATGACGTGTTTTCTCTTTTCAGTTAGAAATGAATTGATAAAATTGTGCAGCAGGACGCTGGCAGCTCTGTCTCTTTCCTCTTATACGGTTTACTGGCACACATCCGAGGCCAGGAGAGGGCCACAAAAGCTGATTTATCAAAATGAAATCAGAATCCTGTTTCATTAGAGTGCATGAAGATAAAAAAAATAAAAATAAGGAAATCTCATTTCTTTGCCCGAGAAGAAAATCCAAACATTGTGACGGATCCTCTATACACCGTGAACTGCTTTCCATGGAGCGGAAAGTGAGTGAATATTGTATGAATTTGAATGGGAGGGTACCTTTATCCGCCACGGAGAGAGAGCTGTTGAAGTACTGCTCCTCCTCGAGCCAGTCTGTGTCGTTCACCTTGTTAGTCACGCCGCAGGAGCCGTGGCAGTTCACCTTGATTGCTGAAGAACATAAGAAATCAAACCAATGAATAAGAGCTGAATGATTGCACTCGTTTCACGGCGAGATAGAACGATATCTCATTTTATCAGTTTAACACCACACAGAGCGCCGCACCCTTAATGTTTCTGCAGTAAAACACTGGGATGGCTGGCGCACAGGGATATGATCACATGACCACAGTGTTCAGGGAGTTAGGAGAAGCGCATCACAGCAAATGGTCTCCAATGATGTAATCTGAAACCGCAGTAAACACAATGACTTCATCTGCTTGAACTTTTGTCCCTTGAGAATCGCTCTCTCTCTCCCCATCTCCCTCCGTGTAGCGTGCTACAGTTTGCTCGTAACTTAAAGACAACCTGAAATTAAAATAGGTGCCCTTTCCATTTAGGGTGTATTCCCCTCCTGCTGGATCTACTGCAACCCTGTATAGGATAAAGTGCCTTCAGAAAATGACTGCATGCATGAATATCAGGATGCACATATTGATATGCTGTTTCACTGACGAATGTGTCACATGGGGAAGAAAATGTGTTCGAATTTCCATTTGTTGCCTTTATGGGAAATATTAGCGGGGAAAAAGCAGTTATTATTTTGATTTGTGATCATACGGATCGCTGATCTGAGGCAAGTTATGTGTGTGGCTGTTCCTGAAGCCCTCTACCACAGAGTTGGGCCAATCTCACCCCCTTCCGCAGCTAGCGTTTTTGATTGCACCAGTCTGTGGTATTTTCTAAAGAACTTAGCGGGTTATATTTCCCAAAATCTAAACAAGCTAATAATTTTAACCACTGTTACTAATAAACCAGTAACCAAAGATGAATGATTGCATGTTGCGCAGCACCACATGTACTCCCTGTACACTCTCAGACGAATGAACATTCCTCATTAATGCCTCTATTCCAGTGTAGACAGATACCAGGCTGTAACGCTGACCTTGCTCCTTTAATGTTCTGAGCAGTTTGATTCTCGTCTGTTCAGTCAGAGTAGGAATGTCAACAAACCAGTCGTGCCCCAGCTGAGCAAAGCCCCGAGCTGGTTTCGCTTCAGCTTTCCACAACATGGATAACACTGAGCCTGAATGTCACATGACTATCAGGACCTAAAGGGTGGCCTGAAGACATTTCCCCCATAATGTTCCTTTCCTCAGTAAAGCATGCGGACATCAGACTGATCTTTCATTTCCATACAACAACAGAGATGCCATTTATGCCAAATACAGGTTAAGTGACAGGCGCAACAACGGCAGCATTGTGTGTGGCTCAGGAGTCGCTCGCTCTTTTCTCAGTCCGGGTTCAGCCTGCACAGGCAGCTCTGCATAAAATGGGAACATGATTTCAGCTTGCATGTGCATAGTGTATTTTTTCGTGAACGTGAAATTAAAATGATCTTTGTCGATTCAGAATTCCATGCACATCATAATGATATAATATCTATATTGCGAGAAATTACACCATGATACATTTCACAGATCTCGTGATATCTTTAAACTACTTTTAAGAATTGCAATTTTTTTTTTTAAATGTTCTACTTAACCTTTAAAATTGTAAAAGTGACTACAGTTTTGACAAATGATGCAAAAATGTTGGTGTCCATTTCATGTTACACTTTTTTTTTATTTATTAGAACAATATGTTTAAATATAGAAACAAAAAAATTTTTTTTTTATGGAGACATTAAACTAGTTAGAGTTTTTTTTTTTTTTTTTTTTTTTTTTTAATATAAATGCAACACCACAATTTTGCTGGCAAAGTTAATAAATACAGTTTGCTAGCAAATATAACCAACGTTATAATATCATGCATCATAGAAATGCCTTTGAGAATCATGATATAATATTTGTCTTATCGCCAAGCTCTAGTGTTTACGCCTTTATTATTATTCTAACGTATAAGAAAATGGGACAAATTAAAACCTTCTACGAGTAGGAACGGCTAAAGGAAAGTTCTCACCGGTACTGGGTTTGTGTCATATTGATTTTTTTCCTTCTCACGGTTTCACATTTAAAAACAATTGAATAATCTAGAACGGACAGAAAAACACGCATATGAGCAAAGAATCTCATAATAAATGGAGCAGATCTTGACTTTTAGCCAACACTAACTATAAAGATTTTTTTTACCGTTACCACCCTGAAGCTTATTTTCCAATAAACGGCACGTCCCGAAGTCTTTTGTTCCTTTTATACCGCTGCAGTCTCAACAGTTATAGTATTAATTTATCAACATGTAGTATTTTTCTTCTATTTATAGTTCCATTTTATGTTGTGGATCATTCAGGGAACAAGTTTGTTCCTCTTTCAGCAGCTATAAACGGTCATTCCTGTGCTTTTGAAACTAAAAACATAAGAAAATGCAGCTCGTCGTGTTCCTGAGAACCTGCAACACAGAAATGACTGGTCAGAATTGAGGATTGTACAACACTGTGGAATGAAACAAGCCTGAATTAGGACTCTGTCATCATTACAACAAGTCAACATCTGATAAAATGATAATGTGTCGCACAGCAGGCGTGATCTCCTAAAGCCAACAAACAGGGTGGTCGAGTTAAAAGGTGTCCGGGTTCAGATCCTCAAAAATCAACACGGACCTCTGAGTAGAAAAATATAACTGGATAAAATGGAAGATGAAGACGTGGCGTCATTTTTACTTAGCTGATAAATCGGTCGTAAAGTGGCCAACTCAAACAAACAAAGGGGGAGGGGCGGAAAAAAAAAAAATCTCACACCAGGTAAA
Source organism: Notoglanidium macrostoma (assembly GCA_030068235.1). NCBI lineage: Eukaryota > Metazoa > Chordata > Actinopteri > Siluriformes > Auchenoglanididae > Notoglanidium > Notoglanidium macrostoma. The sequence continues at coordinate 12,525,496 of JAQQZR010000014.1, forward strand.
TAAAACTGATTTTTGTAAACCATTCTAATAAGATAATGACCAAGGTCTTATGAGATAAGAATAAAAGATTGTGTTAAAAATATGTTAAAGACAGGGTTACAGTGTGTGAATGCAAACAAACGAAGGTGTGTTTCAAGACGACTTGGAGGTCTAAAGGGACAAGTTTCGGCACAAAGCATTAGAACTGATATGATCTCACTTCAACACAGCATTCAGGATGCTTGGAGAGATTTGAAAAGCAATCAGGTGTGAATGATTAACCGTCCCGACTGGTTTTCGGAATATAAATGAGCCCCATGGAAAAAACATAAAAAACAATGAAAGGAACAGAGCAACTCACAAACAGACTGAAGTTTTCACAGAGTAACTTCAGGCTCCATGGCTGTAATTCAAAGTATTAAATATATTGTTTAAACTCACCAAGATTCCAAAACACTGTTATGATTTTCTCATTTGGGACTTTCTCCAAGATATAAACTGTTAATGCTACTAAACCACTTTGATACACTGTCTAAATGAATTTGTAATAAGCAAACTATGGGACAGTTAGTCTAGATAAAGAGAACTGAACAGACCTTTTGTTTGTGTACTGCCTTATGGGCTTTTTCAGGCCCAATACAGGCCACAACAGGTTTATTACTGCAGCTTGTCAACATTTGCCTAAATGTTTACGTCTAACATGTTGTGCGACGAAATAACAGCTTAAAACATTCAATAATTGTATCTTTAACAACTATAAATGAAGCTTAGACGCAGTGTAAACAACGCCACTCTTGTACATGTCCCTTCAAAGTGTCAGAAATAAAAAGTCTTACCTTTACATTGGATGGGCTGAGCGGTGGAGATTTTCAGCGTCCCGGAAATGGACTGTCCGGGACTATAAACCACTTTGTTGTCGTTTAAAGTGATCTGAAATTCCTGAAGTTTTCCCATCTTTTATTTTCTTCCCACCACCTGGTTGGGGTGGCTGACCGAAACTGATCCACAAACACACACACACACATAGAAAGTGAGAGGAGGAGACTTTCCACCTGCGCACTCGAATCTCTGCGTGACGTCACACCAGAAGGGCGTTACAAGGATCACCTGGATAGCTCGCGCTCCACATGAGGCGCTCGAGTACAGTTTATTGCAATCCACTGAGTCATGAGATTAGCTTGGAGGCTAAAATCTAAACTCTCTCAATAGCTCGACAATGAAACTATTCGAGTTCAGCATGTTTAGTGTACATCTGTAATGGCCTACTGACTTCATATTATGTTCCCACTGAATACAAACATGCTTATAAAGTTCAACACCTAGGTGTATAACAAATTACAATGTAGCTTAAAGTCTGTGGTAAACACAATGCCTACATGGTTCAGAAATTTAAGTCATTCTCAGAATATGGTAACAAGACACACTTGTTCCTTAATTTATTGATCATAACAAAGTAAACACACATACAGACACTGCTGTGCAAAATCCAACGTTACTAAGCAATAATAATTGAAAAAAATTTTGACTCATTATTATTGTGTCCAATTTTTTTGTCAATTTTTTTTATAACATGCCACATGCTGGGAAAATAGCTTTGCTTCTTAAGTGGCTTTTGCAAACATTTCAAAACTTATTCCTTATTCGTTTTGTCGCAGGCCGAACATATAGTGGATATAAAAGTCTGTTAAAAATGGCAGGATTGTTTTTAGAGGTGAAAAAAAATAAAATACCTGAAACCTAATTATTTCATTAATTTATTATTTCAAAATAATACTTCAGTGTGAAATTTCAATTTATAAAAAATAAAGTGAGAAACAATAAGAAATATTTGGGGGAATAAAGAAGGAAATAATGTAAAATAAAAACATACAGTAACCTGGTTGCATAAGTGTGCACACCCCTAAACTAAGTATTATATAAGACTGGGGTGTGTAAACTTTTTTTTATATCCACTGCAAGTCTATCAAATATGTAAATTAGCAGAATAACTAACAGAATGTATTAAGTTTTGAAAATACAAATTTTTAGATGAGTCATTGGAGTCCATAAGTTGTGGTGTAAATTTGTCACTGATGTTGGAAAAAATGTGCATAGTCTATCATTTTGGTGGAAAAAAAAGGATGATATAGTAAATAATCTACTTCAGCCATGTTCATCACATCCACACATGTATTTTACATGCACCTAAAGCTCAATTCTATGGAGCGTATCACTCTGTGTGGTCAGCTGACATGACTGTCACTGACAGACTGCGAGAATGACCATTTCTTATGACCATTGGTGATGCTGTTGTGTTTGTTATATTTGTATATAAACCTAAATTTACAAAAATGGATAAATCAAAATCTATAGAAAACTGCTTTTGTTCATTGTAAGTTCCTCTGAGTTGTGCCTTTTATGCTGGAACATCTTTCCAATTTTGAGGACTGAAGTTGGGTAAATGGGTCAGGGTAGTTTCATTTCATAGTTTCATCTGTATAAGCAACAATGGCATCAGCCCAGTGAAACTCTATTGATAACATACAATGCTGCCAGGTCTGTGGTTTTCCTACAGTATTGAACAGGTAAATTTGTTTCTCAGACTTGGCAGTTTTCCATACATTAGATTAATTATGACTATCCACCAAAAGACAGACAGAGTTGGTCAAACTGGTAGACTGTCTACCAGTTGTGTACCAGCTTCCTTATTACTTGAATGAATTGATCAATAAATGGTTTAGTATTACTAATTGCCTTACTCTTTCATTCTTCTTCAATAGCCACCTTATCCTGGTCAGGGTTGCAGTGGCTCCAGAGCCTATCCCAGGAATACTTCGCATGATGCTGGAACACACCCAGGACGGAATGTCAGTCCATCGCCAGCGCACCATGCACATGCGTTCACACACAGGATCAATTCATCCACCAACTGGTATGTTTTTAAGAAGTGAGAGTATACCACAGAACCCAGAGGAAACCCAAAGAATCACAAGGGAGAAGATTTGAAACTTTATGTATACAGTAACCTGAGCTCAGGATCAAATAAGGGATCCTGAAGATGTGAGTCAGCAATGCTACCCACTGCACCACCAAACTGCCTTCCTGTTGCATCATTGTCTGTTGGGATTCCTCCAGGTTCTCCGGTTTCCTTCAACCTCCCAAAAATGTACCAGGTGGTGGATTGCCCATACTAAATTTAGCCTTGGTGTGAATGAGTATGAGAATGTGTGTGTGTGTGTGTGTGTGTGTGTGTGTGTGTGTGCATAGTGCCCTATGACGAACAGGCATTCTACCCAGGGTGTAATCTCAAATTATGCCTTTCCCAGCTCCACCTCAACTCTAACCAGGATAAAGCAGTTACATCAGAAGGTAAAATCTTTGTATTTAAGGACATGCTCCATGTCTAGTGACACTCTAAATAAGTGCTTTATTCAAGGCAAGTGCACTTGTTTGGTGAAGTAGGTACTCCAAATCTGTAAATTACATATATTTCTTAGTTCAGGTATAAACATTTCTTACATAAATATTATATTTTTAGAGTTTTTAGCTGGAACCCATTTCTAAACCCTTAAATTAAGGGTGTTTAAAACTTTGAGTACACTGTATACATCATTTCACACTGCATTACATGTTGTAAACTGCATACACTATATTATTACATACATCATGCTACAAGTTAAAAACTTAACAGTGCTATGGTACAATACATTAGGAAGACCACCATGGTCAACCACAGAAAACAAAATAAACTGCTGAAGGAAACATTTCACAGTGCGTAGCATAATTTGCAGAAGTATATTGCATTTTTGTTCCTCACTGACTACATCACAGGAAATATTTGACAGGAAATATGACTGAAGAAAATGACAGAAGCAAACATACCTTAAACTACTAATGGGAATAAGAAAGCAATGCTTTGTAAATTACTTGTAAATTACTGAGTGCTATTACGCCACTCCTGGAGATATTGTAAAGATAGCATTTCTATTTGTACTGTAACTTGTTGTTTCTGATTCAGTTCTGTTGTCTCTTTCCTGTTGATTTCTTGATGTTTTCACGGATCTTCGGAATGCCTTATTAAAATTGTTTGAGCCAAAGAAATAGATTAGGGGGTCTAAGCAACAGTTGACTCCTGCCAGGATATAGGATGAGTAATACGCCGTTTCCACTTGTAACAGAAGGTCACATTGAACAGGGTAGTACTTTTTAATGATGACTGCGACTGTCCGAGTAATGTTGAGAGGGAAGAAGCAGAGTCCAAATATGACCAGACATATTCCTATCATCCTTAGTGACTTTTTCTTGATTGACTGACCTTGCAGTGAATTGACGTTTACCTGGGTTACTGATCGAGCCAAACAGCTGTAGCAAACCACAGCCACAGTGAAAGGCACAAGAAAGCCAAAAACAAAGAGTACAAAGTTGATAATGAAATACTTCCTGGTAAGTGCGGTTTGATGTATGGACAGGCATTGTTTGTGCCCGTCTTCTTGGGTTACGGGCAGCAGAAAGCTGTACACCATGGCGCCGACTAACAAAAAACACCACACTCCAAAACAGAGCTTCTTCACAAAGGCTTTCCGTTTAATCGGCGACGATCGTTTGAAGTGGACCACAACCACGTAGCGATGAACGCTGATGAGGGTGAGGAATATAATACTGCCGTAGAAGTGAGCACTGATTAATGCTATCTTCAAATTGCACAGAAAGGGGCCAAACTCCCAGTTGTTCCCATTGACAAAGTAGGCTGCCATCAGTGGGGTGGCAGGAGAGGCGAGTACATCGCTTATCGCCAGGTTGAACTGCAAAACCGTGCCAGCGTTCCATTTGGACATCCTGTAGACAAAGATCCAGAGGCTGAAGCCATTGAGAAGGAGTCCTATCAGGTAGACCAGGCAGAGGACGACTGTTAGGCTAATGTGCTGGGCTTGAGGAGGACAAATCGTCTCATTAGAGTTGTTCATCTTTGAGAGACTGAATTAAAAATGAAAACCGTGTATTCATGTGGTGAAACAGCAACCTCTAAAGAATGTGAAAAAAGAGGAAGAAAAAAGGGGCAGTTCTTTTGTTTTTTTCTGAGGAACAGATACAGTGAAACAGTATTGCATCAATTCACATTAAGAACATTACATTCTGACGAACCCTGCTAAAATCTTTACACCAGCAGGATTCTCCATGAAGCAGAGTCAGGGCTTAATTTTTAAATTAAGCCACCATTATCGGAACTATATTTCTATATTTAGCATGATAGCACTGTAATCAGTGTCCACATTGGACCTAATGTGTTCTGTTACTGGAAAATTGAAGAAAAAAGAGAGAGAGAAAAAAAAAAGCAGCTCCTCTATGGCTAAAGACATACCATAATTAGGCAAAACCACCTGAACACCATCTTTGTATTCTCATATGCATGTGAAAATTCAATGTCATTCAAAGTCACATCAGCTGTTCACATTTTGACTCATTCAAGGTTTCAGCCCACAAATGCAAAAATAAAACTTCCTTTATTGTTTATTCAGTTTCATTCCAGTTTCTCAAGAAGCAATTTGTACATAAGCACTTGATATAGAAACTCTATGAGCTATATAATGAGCTCTTGAATGCATGAATGACATAAACAGTTACATTACAACGGCATTAAAAAATCTAAATTGCTAGCTGATTTCTTTATAAATGTCAAATTAAAATACACAAAATACTACAATCAAACAATACAGTTATTATGAAAATCTACTTTGTGAAAGGGATGTGTATTCAGAGCCATGTCAGGACAAAAGGGTCATGTTACCTTCCCGGTGCATGACTGCTAATGCTAGGTATTCTTCACATACCAGAGTGATGGCCTGACTTGCACCAGGAAAGGTCAGTTATTGGTACTGTCTCTTTGGTTTCAAGTATTTTTGCTCTATAAATGAGAACCTGCTGTCATATTTTCCTCTCATCCTCCTTACACAATAATAGCAGCTTCATCTGCTAGCTAGCATCTGGCTTTTCTAGCAAAAAGTAAAATACTTTTTATGTCAATAACTCAGGGGAAGAATTGTCACAGGAAAAGACTATTGTAATATGTCTTTTGTATTTTCAATAGGTATCTTTCACCTAGGAAAATAAATGTAATGAACTATTAGTACTACATTATAAGACTGTAAACCAGAGGCTTCATTTTTTTTAACACATAAAAGAATAATAAATAGTGACCTATGATTGGAAGTCGGAATGAATGTTTCATAAAATGTCTACAAAAACATATGCGCATATGGCCTGTTTATTAATCATAACTAATCTTAACACATGGCCAAGGTCAGGAAAAACAATATTTATTTTTTTATGTCTTTCTGTCTGTCTTTATCTTTCTGAATGTCTTTTATTCTAACTCTAATTATTATAACTCACTTTGTCCACCTTTCTTTCTCTCTCTCTCTCCCTCCTTATCCTGTCCTTATCTTTTCCATCTATCTGTCTTGGTCGTTCTTTCATTGTCTTTTCATCTGTCTTTCTTTCTGTCTATTTATCTTTTACATAAAAGTATTCAGTCGATTTTGCTTCTGTAACACTGGTTTGTCAGAAAGTCCCCTGAGAAGTGAGAGTGCACTAGCAGACTTGTGCATGGGCACAAATATAATTTCAGTTTATGTAAATATATGAACAATCCCACACAACCTACAGGTTTCTACATTCCTGTTTACATGACCTGAATTTATGAACATTTTAGATTTTAGAAATGACGCTTTATGGCTGTACCTTAAGCCTTGCAGTCCCAGGTGAACAATGTGTACCATGGGGGTTCCATATGAGGACCAAGTCCCATTTTGTGCAAGTGTTCCATCTATCATGCATAATCTGGTGCAGGAATTATAAGTGAGTGCTGGATATATTTCCCCTCTTAATTGTCCTAGGAGTGGGGCTGATGTGTGTGGTCAGAGCGCTGTCAAGCTCAATATCCTCAGGAGTTGTTTGGAACCTGACTCCTATTTTCCTCAGCGAGCTGCGGAAAGCTGCCGTAAAGTTCTGCGAGGCAAAGCAATAGATCAGTGGATCAAGACAGCAGTTGGCTGAAGACAGGACCCAGGAGCTGTAGTATAGTGTTTCCATTTGCAAAAGCAGATGGCAGTGTTCGGGGTAGAATTTCTTGATCACCACCATTACAGTACGGGTCACGTTCAAGGGCGTGAAACAGAGTCCGAAAATCAGCAAACAAACCGCCACCATTTTGCGTGACTTACTCTTTATGAGCTTGCCTTTCTGATGGCAGATGTTGATGCTGGACATGGATCTTACCAAGCGGCTGTAGCAAACCAGCGATATTGTGAACGGGATCAGAAACCCAGGTATGAGAAGAATGAAGTTAGCAACAAAATACATCTCAATGGATGAGTCCTGGTGGATGCTGAGACACAGTGTGCTATTCCCGTCTTCATTTCGAACCAGGAACGTACTACACACCACACCTTTAATCAGGAGAAAAGCCCAAACTCCTATGCAAAGCTTCTTTACAAAGTCTTTTTGTTTCATACGGAATTCCTGACTGTGGCAAACAACAGATATGTAACGGTGGATGCTTATGAGAGTAAGAAAGAAGATGCTACCAAAAAAGTGGCAGGTCAACAGGATGACCTTGAGCTGACACATCAGCGTTCCAAAAGGCCATTGCTCCAGGAAAAAGTAAACCGCTAAAAAGGGTGCTAGTGGACATATAATGAGATCGCTGATGGCCAGGTGGAACTGGAGAACCGTTCCAGACTTCCACTCAGGAGTGCGGTACTTGAAGACCCACATGCTGAAGATATTCAGGAGAAGCCCAAGAAAGAGGACCAGGCAGATCAGCACGGGGATGACTTCAGGCTGGCGCTTCATTGGACATGTTTGGTTAGTGCAGGAGGACCCATTGGTGAAATTCATCTACAGAGCAAAAAAACAAAACAAAACAAAAAAATACCTTAGATATTATGCCTTTAATTTACAAATTCACATACATCTGGGTACATTTTTATCTCACATTACTTGCAGCACAAAGATTTGTCTACAAAAGAGTAATACAAGTATTTAACTGCTATAAATAAAAGACTTGACATTTGAGTTACTTACGTTCTCACAGGGCTTTGAAGACGAATGGCTGTAACGAGCCAAATGACAGCGCTCAGTACCCAGACTTACCTCAACCTTTGTGCGAATTTGTGCGACTTCCTGTCTGCATTCATATTCAAAAATAGCTTTCAGAGGAGGTTCTAAAGAAGAAGCATCAAGCTGTGAATGTGAAAACACTTCTGTCACACATCTATCCCTGCCCACACATAACCTCTTCATATGTACATCTATATGATGTCTGAGTCATACTCAGAAGTCCTTTACTGCAAAGACAAAATGTCCGTTTAAGCATTATGTCTCTCTCAGGTCTGTTTTGTCAGTGCCCCTTGCCCTGTCTGTAACCTGATACGCTTGAAACCAGGTATCTAGAAATCTTCAGCATTTCTCACTGTGTTGGTATCAGGCCATGTGTGTACAGCCCGTATCCTACTCTTCTTATTACACTCAGATTTCAGTTTATTAGGTTCCCATGCAAGATCTTCTGCGTTGAGAATGCTATAAATAAAACCTCCTAAGGACAGAGCAGAAGGGAAGCAGATGAGCTAACATTAGTAATTATACATCTACAAAATACATAGATATAATTAGACAGAATTTGCTTATATATGTACAAATTTGCTAGTAAGTTGTCAGCAGGTTTCATCTATGTATCTATTGTCTTGTCTTTCTTGTTAAATTATATTCTCTGCCTTCATTTTCTTCTTCTTGGTTTTTTTTTTTTTTTAATTATTAATATTTGTTTCAAATTCCTACTATGTTCTTATAACTGATTAAATAATGTGGACCCAGTCATAATGCTCCATACTTTATCTCTTCCTTAAAACTATTTCATACACTAGCATATGCTTAATAATACACCGCTTAATAAGACTTAATATATAAATAAATGATTTATTTTATGAAGTAAATGAATAACATTTTCCCAACTAAATCTAAGAAAAAGGGAGATTTGAAAATCGAAATGGAAAATCTGACTTCCAGTCAAGCAACTGACAGCCTGTCAGGATCAATAAGCAAATGCAGGCTATAAAATACATTAACACCAGGAAGGAGGTGGTGTGTGGATGGTCACAGAATAATATTCACAGAATTTCCCCCCCAATTTGTTCACCTGCCAGTTCCCACCAACCTGCCAGCTATCTGCTATCATACGGCAGCTACTAACCAGGGAGCGAGAATGCTAACACATGCTTCCTCCGAGACGTGTGAAGCCAGCCAACCACATCTTAACGAACACAGGATACCGCTCTATCTGATATGGGAGAGAGAGCATGCTGTCCTGTCCCTCATACCCACAAACCATGGCCAACATTATTCTTTACAACTGACTTCATAAACACATGAATACTGTACTATGCCACCAACTATGCTATATATTACACAGGGGTCCTTTCTGGGTTACTCTCTGTTAGAGTATTCAATATCTGTATCTACAACACACTGACAGTGTGCTGACCAGACTGTATTATATTATATATAATATTATATTATATATATACACAAAAGTTTGGACACACCATCTAATTCAATTTTTGTCTTTATTTTTATGACTTTAAAAGAGACTGGATAATGATGGACTGTTGTTTCTCTTTACTT